>CM062855.1:2829142-3286965 GCA_031772225.1 Eubasilissa splendida | reverse complement strand
TCTCATGAATGTTGCACACAATATCAAATCTATCACATACATATAGTGCCATGAAATAAAATGTAATATTTGCTATTAGTTGTGAAATATTATTGTTGACTTGTAAATAATTATTATTTGCTTTACGCGGCGTGCCGCGGGATTGAATAACCTTTGCCCACCCGCCGGTACGCCGCCACTGTTGTTTAGATTTAGTGTATTAAGTGCCGTGGACAACAGTAGAAATAAACAAATGTCGTAGTCCACGGCACCCATACAAAATTATCCCGCCAGTTTTACATTTTTGTCAAAAAACCCTTATCAGAGCAACCACGGGAGCCCGCCACTGGGAAAAACCCGCTTAACGAACATTTCGAAATAACGAAAGTACTAAAAATGGAATAACTCGAAAGAAAACACTGGCCGGATAATTCTTGTTACGGGATATCACGGGTCGCGATATTTACTACAGAATTCACTACTCGTGATATCCCCAATTGTTAATTTTAGGATAGATATTTAATTGTTTGTCTCCGGAAAACGGCTTCTGCCGCCTGTCAGCCCGCGACCGAAAAATGGCGCAATGTTGCACTGTTCGGCCGGCAGGCGGCGCCGAACGCCGTGTCGCTTGGGGCGCGGTTAGGCATGTAAACGCGCCCTGATTGGTGCGGTGGGTGGTTTTGGGGTGGCGTGCGCTGGTAACGGCGCACGTCCACTCATCTTGAATAAATACAAGCGCACCGCAGTATGGAGGTTCCCACACATTCCCGACTCGACTGTGCTCGCGCACTGACGTGTCTCCTACAGCGCTCCGCCATGAGCAGTGATATTTCGTTTATTGTGATTTTACATTCTCAAATTCAGTGCTCTAAGTGAAGTGTTCTACAAACTATCAACATTACTCAGTGACATTTGTGCGCATTTATTTGCAAACAGTGACATTATTAACATATTATTTCCAGTCTTTTTTCACAAAGAACTGTTATTTTTATTTATTTTTAAAACGACATTTAATATTTTATTTTCTGTGTTCCGTGCGGCGGCCCTGACAAGGGCCCAATTTTTCTCGTTCTGTGCTAAGTGACACTTCATCGCAGTCTAAAATTTTAGAACTGATTTTATATTTATTATTTGTGTGCCCAGTGCGACAGCCCCGTCAAGGGCCTGTCACCCTCATTCCGACAGCCCCGCTCAGGGCCTGTCATGCCCCCATCTAAAAAACTTTTACCGCCAACCTCCAGTGCTTCAAAAAAAACAATTCCTACCCTTTCGCCAGAGTTTAAATGCTCTAACCCTGTTCCAACAATCTCAGTGCCATCCACCATGGATCCTAATCTCGCCGCCAAGTTAAAAAACCTAAAAAACTTTACGTCCGACGAACTATTAGAATTGGCCACTACTATAAACCAACAAATTACCGCCAAACCACGCGCCGCGAAACTTGCGTCAAATTTAGCTTCAGCTACGCGCACCGCCACTCCGCCTCCAGTTGCTTCCTTCACTCCACCACCAACCGCTCAGCAACCCTCCTCGTCAACCGCCGCGTCAATGAAAGACTTTCCAGATCTTCCACCATCCTCAAATCCGGAATGGCTCCAACCGAAGCCATCGAAAAAACGCAAAGCCACACCACCGTCACCCCCCCCCACCCCTAAAACATCGAATCGATTCGAAGCCCTCTCCGACTCCGAATCCGATGCTGAAGACGACGACCAGATGGCCACGGAAGAGGCCCCCCTCCCCACCCCGGCACCAACCGCTCAGATTAAAAAAACCAATATTCCGCCAATCATTCTTCGTGACTCCACCAACTGGAGAGCCACTCGCTCCAAACTAAAAGAAGCCGGCGTCAAAATCGCGTCCGCCACAATAACCAAATCCGGAGTCAAACTAAACACAGCAGACATCACTAGCTTCAGAACCGCCACTCGCATTCTGGAAGCGGAATCTACGCAATTCCACTCCTTCGTCCCTCAACAGGACAAAACTATCAAAGCCGTCCTGCGGGGAATTCCGCTCGACATCACCGACGAAGAAATTCAGGGGGAACTCGAGACTCTCTACCCCATTGTTTCCGTAAACCGGATGAAAACCGGTCCCGAACGCCGCCCGATCCCGCTCGTACTAGTTCAAGCCGAGCACAATCCCGACGGCAAAGACATTTTCAATTTGAAATCCATCTTCGACCTGAGAGTCCAGGTCGAAAAACTAAGAAAGAAAGATGCCCCAGCCCAATGCCATCGCTGCCAACTTTTCGGCCACTCTGCCACCATGTGCAGAGCAAACCCTCGTTGCGTCAAATGTGGCGCAAACCATTTAACCACCACTTGCAGCAAGCAGAGAGAAGACGGCCCCGCCACTTGCGCAAACTGCTCCGGAGACCACCCGGCAAACTTCAAAGGTTGCCCTTACTACCCGCCACCGCGCGCCAACATCTCCAGACCACGCCCTCAAGCCGCCGAGCCACGCCCCCTGATCACTTCAAGACTAGCCTCGCCCACATTTTCATACGCGTCAGCCCTCGCGCCGCCCCCCACAACCACCCCCCACCCCCTCCCCGACCACCCACCCCCCCCCCAATCGCATCAACCCAACATCGGTTTCTCTTCAATATTCAATTCGTTCCTCAACCCCAACATCTCAGAAATAATAAAAATTATAATAGAAGCCATCCCCCGTCTTTTCGCCGCCAATTCCGCTGGCGAAGCTATGTCCATCATATTTTCGGAAATTCCGAAAATCTTCTCACTCCTCAGTTTGAATTAGGATCCTGTAATGGCTAATTCATCCTTCCCTATCTCCCTTCACATCGCAGCCTGGAATGCGAACGGGCTGATAGGAGACCGAACGGAAGTGGCGGACTTCACAGTTCGTCACTCCCTCGATCTTCTGCTAGTCAGCGAAACCCATCTCAAACCCTCACACTCTTTCAATATCCCTAACTTTGTTTGCTATCGCTCCGACAGACTTTCAGGCAGAGGTGGTGGAACCGCTATTTTCGTAAAACGAAATATAGCCCACTCCCCCAACCCCACCCCCTCCTCTCTCTCACATTTAGAATCCACCTCTATTACCATTCACACCCGCCACTCAGGCCCGCTGCGCATCAACAGCATATACAACCCCCCCAAAACCTTCTTAACTAGCGAACTCGACACCCTCCTCAGCGACAACACCCCCACCATTCTCGCTGGTGACTTTAACTGCAAAAACACTTCTTGGAATTGCCGCATCACAAACAGTAACGGAAAAAAACTTCTCAAGTACACCGACACCCACAACCTATCAGTCATAGCCCCCTCCAAACCCACTTTCTTCTCGACTATCGGCTACAGACCCGATATTCTAGATATCGCAATCTTAAAAAATTTCCCCTGGCCACATTCTATCTCCACTTCGAATGACCTAAATTCTGACCACAACCCCATTTTCATTGAAATCTTCGATTTCCACAATACCCCCCCCCCTCCGTCAGCCAACAACATCGTGGACTGGCCTATTTTTGAACAAGTCATTCGAAATAAATTCACCATCCCCATCAAAATCTCTAACACCGCCGAATTAGAAACGCATATAGACTCATTTTCCAATACTATCAGCTCAGCCATGACCGAAGCCTCAAAACCCCCCTCCCCCGCCGCCCCCCGCCGCACCACTCTCCCCTCACATCTTCAGTCTCTCATCAAGAGCAAAAATCACGCCAGACGCCAATGGCAAAAATATGGCAACGTCGCCGACAAAGCTCGCGCAAACCACCTCCAGACCAAGCTCAGAGAAGCACTTTCGGCCTACCGCTCTGAGACCTGGCAATTTAAATTATCTTCCCTCAAACCCCAAGACGGCTCGATTTGGAAAATGGCCAATTCCCTCCGCGCTCCAAAAACCACCACCACTCCGATCCACGCCCCCTCCGGCCTACTGTACGAAGACGAAGACAAGGCTGAAGCATTTGCTGACAGCCTTGAACTCCAATTCGACACTAACCCTGACACATCTTCAGCTTCACACACCGATTTCATCAATAGCCACGTCGAAAACCACATCAACCCCCCCTCCTCTCAAAATAATTTTTTTACCTCGCCAAAGGAAATTAAAAATATAATCAAATCCAGAAAATCTAATACAGCCCCAGGACCCGACGGTGTCCCAACCAAAGCACTCAAACTCCTCCCCGCAAAAGGAATCTTATTTCTCACCCTCCTCATCAATACAGCTTTTCGCTTGCAGTACTTCCCCAAAGCATGGAAAACATCCAATATCATTCTCTTTCCCAAACCAGGCAAAGACACCCTCTTCTGCGAAAACCACAGGCCGATCAGCTTACTTTCAAATATAGGCAAAATTTTCGAACGAATTCTTCTCACAAGACTGCAAGACCAAATAGGCCTTAAAAATGCCATCCCTGATGAACAGCACGGCTTCAGAGCCCGTCACTCCACTAACCATCAGCTTCTGAGAGTCGTCGAATTTATATCCGACGGCTTCCGAAAACATCGCTTCACTGGCGCCATTTTTCTCGACGTGGCCAAAGCCTTCGATAAAGTGTGGCACAACGGTCTACTTTACAAAACTCTTGAATTCTACAATCTCCACCCCCAACTCTACGGTCTTCTCAAATCCTTCCTTCATAATCGACCGTTCAGAGTTAAACTCAATAAAACCACCCTCTCCACTACCAGATTCATGAAAGCCGGCGTTCCGCAAGGCTCCATTCTCTCTCCATTTCTTTACAACATATTCACAAGCGATATGCCCAAACCGACTGATAGGTACTCCATCACAGCACTTTATGCAGACGACACTGCAATCCTTACAAACTCCACAAGCCCCGCCACCATTACCGATAGGCTTCAACAGCATCTAGACTCCCTCCAATGCTGGTTTGAAACTTGGCGCATCGCCATTAATCCATCCAAAAGCGCTGCCATCCTCTTCGCTCGAAAGCGCAAACGCGGCCTTCAGCCCAAAGGCCACGTCTCCCTCAATAATATTGACATTAAATGGCACAAAACGTGCAAATATCTCGGCCTAACTTTGGATAGGAAACTCAATTGGAACGCTCACATTAACTCTTCACTCAGGATAGCAAACAAAGCTAAGGGATCCATCTACTGCCTCCTAAACAAATATAGCCCCATTCAGCTTAACATCAAAATACTTCTCTACAAATCCCTTCTCCGCCCCCTCCTCACTTACGCTTGCCCAATCTGGGCCACGGCTAAATTTGTTAAAAAACTTACAGTCTTCCAAAATAAAACTCTCAGATCCATTCTCCAAGCCCCGTGGTTTGTGAGAAACTCCATCATCCATCGCGACACCAGCACTCCCCAGTTCAATTCTCACATACGCGACTTAGCCACCAGATTTTTCAAAAAACTCCAGGATATTCCAAATAGCTCCATTTCCACCCTAGGTAGCAATAACCCCGACGCCGACCCCGACAAACTCTTCCCCATTTCCCTCCTCTATAGCCCTGCTCCAGTCCCCTGAAGAATGGCTGAAAAGAGGCTTAAGCCCAAAATTCAATTTAGAAGAAAAAAAATATAAATAAAAAAAAAAAAAAAAAATAAATAAAAAGAATTAGCTCACAGTGCCTAGCAAGCACCCCATTCTTCGGGGACAAACACCCTCCCACCCGCCACACTCCAGATTACGGAGACAAGGGGGCTCTGCCCCTATCACTCTTAAAAGACATTTATAGTTATGTAGTTATGTTATGGAGGTCACTTCTCGTCAAACGTCTCGTCTCTACACAACAAACTACATACTGCGGTGCACTGAATACACCTTTAGCAAGTGTTTCATTTTGCATCCCGCCTCATCCCTTGGAACCTCGCCGTCCAGCAGCCTTCTGCCCCGACCCCTCGGTCCGGTACCGGCTTTCGAATCCGTGTCCACCGACGGTTTGGAGCGAGTGTGAGGATCTCGACTTCGGTCGGGTGAATCCGCTCGTGCCCTAGCGAAGTGACTTGAGGCGACCACTTTTTGTTTGGTTGGCAACAATGAATATTCTTCGCTGTTTTCCCTTCTAGAAAAAAATAATTGGATCACTACGAATTCCAATTTTCTCAATTTTTTACTGTTGCTCGAAACACTTTTGTTTTATCAACTGTCAAACAACAAATTGCCGCCAGAATGACTTGAGACCATTGATTATTTATTCATAAAAATAACACTTTATAACTACATATACAAATGACGTTATGGACATCTCTTAGTATGCGAACTAAATTATTTATAAAACCACTCTCATATTATTATTATATTATCGACTTTTCACTGAGACTCTTATTTTTGTTTCAGGCAACGATGTATATTTAAAATATCGTTCTTTCGAGGACTTTTATTCATTAATTTCCAATTAAAATTAAATTTACCTAGGTGAAAACAATTTACCGTAATGATCACTGAGGCATAGCAGGTCCACCATCCCGCATACCTTGACGTCCTCCACAGGGGTGTTGTAGGGGGCGCAGCCGCACAAGGCAAGGGAGGCATTCACCCTGCACTCGCTGGCACAGGACGCGCTGCTATATTCCGGGAAGTAGCTCAGCTGCATGTCTGCATCCTGGATGCATTTACGCCTAAAATCACATCGTGTAGTCGTTTAGACTCTCGTTTATCTTGGGAATCCAAAACAAATGGAGTTACTGTGAAGAATAAGATGAGATGGAATTTTATTTATCACCAGAATTTTTAAAAATATAAAGAGCGTTTAATCCTATATATATACATATATTGTGACGTTGCGAATTTAATCACTTATTACTTATTATCATTATTACATACCACGGGCTGAGCGCTCATTCGCTGTAATTAAAGAGTGAGACTAATATTATCTGTTCGAATACTAGTGCACTTATTGTTCAACTGTTGTATCTGATTGTATGATAGACCGTATTTTGCAGAAATGGGATATTTCCATTTTTGGATGAAGGAATAAATTCCATGTCTGGATGGAGCTATGTATATTCTGGATGGAGGTAAAAATTTACATTTCTTGGGTCGGAGAACGAGATGACCACAATTTGGCAATGGAGGTGTTCATCAATGTTATCATGACCCAAAACCATAGAGGAACAGTCTTGCCCGTTGGCGATAGGAATCTATAGCCAGGATTATATGTAGTTAACGTGTGATCGGAAGGAAAAATGGCACAATATATATATATATATATATAAACTGTAACGAATTCGTAAACACCCTTTTGGTGCGTCTTTTCGAATCAGTCGCGACCCATGTTATTGACAAATTTCCGCATCCAAATTCCCATCCATATATTTCCTAATGCTCGTCTTGTGAGTGTGAATTGTGATCTTGACGTCAGCAGACATCAACTTGACCGACATTTGTTCGATCTCGATACCACGATAGCATTCTCGGGGTGGACATTTCAACTCCAGTGCACCAGCACTATATTTTGGTGATATCGCCGTGGGTGAACTTGTGACATCGCCGTATTCAATTGGGATCGGAGATCAGCTCATCCGCGTGCTATTGTGTAATCTCGGCGGCGACTGCGGAGATTACGGAGACGTCATATACAAGGTAAGGCGAGCAGTCCTTTCGAATCCCAGTTCCCGAGATCACTGGTCCTTCGACTAGAATCCTTATCCACTCACCGACCTCATCGTGTACCACGATTTCCCTACTTTCCTCCCATACCTTGTGGTGATTCCGATTTACGACCGGAATTGTCATATTCCTTTCCGCGGGACGTGCGACCCGGAGATCACGCAATTTGTTCACATCACGTATTTTACTCAGGTATATCCTCAAATAGACGTACATTTCTGGGCTTTAATTATTATTGATTATTCAACAGAAGAAGATGAATTGCAAAATATTTATTTAACCAGTAGATAAACCCATAGGTTACCTTCAAATATTTTTTGTTGAATCCAAAATAATGAACGGGAGCTTTATATTCAAGTATCTCATGAACCAGAGCTATATTTACGAAAATACCACAAACTGACATGTCGTTTTAATATGCTTCAATTCATTTCGATGATGCGATAAAACCGTACATCTCAACAAGATACAAAAAAATGATATTTGGGCACAGATATTAATGTGAAAAATATGTTAAGAATTACCAAAAATCTAGATTACTACCTTTCCATTGGCAAGTTAAGTACTCCTTGAGAATGCCAAAACAGCTTTGAATTGACTTCCACAAAAGTGGTTTCAGCGGATCGCGGTCTGACGACGGTATAGCCGTCATCATTCCCCGACCAAGGCAGCTCCAGGGGGTTGTGGACCACCACCAGAAGGGACGGTGTCTGCTGCAGGATCAGGGAGAGACCAAAGTCTGGACCGAAGTGCCACGTTGAACCGGTTTGATTATTTCTTGAGCTGGATGGTAAACATTGAACTTACAAGTAATGTGAAGAAACGTGCTTCATTTTATTATATTATTATTTTAATATATAGACTCTCACGAATTGTTGTAAACCCTGATAGTATGACATTAAGATGCAAAAATATTTTAATATAACGTAAAGGTATGTACGAGTAATAACAGGTTATATAAAACACTATTTTATGGTTGAGAAATTAGAAAAATGATAAAAATTATGTTACAAATTGACAATCAAGTAAACAAAATATTGAAAACTATCGGTAAAGTACAGAAGTGCGTGGTTTTCAAGGTCAACGAAGTCTAATCACGCGATAGTCATCGGCGTTCATCGGCATGTATTACACATTCGAATGACTATTAACCTTTCCCATACGGTGCTAAAATAAAAACGCACGTTCCGGTGCTGTAAACTCAGTGTACATGTAGACTTTCGAGATTTTTAAGTCGGATAAATATGAATATTTTACATTTATTACTTATATTAATCATTAAAATAATAGTTGACATATACATATATAAGTGAATAAATATATATATATATATCAATTACTATGTAAAAGTGGTAAAAATGAGAAATTAAACACGTCTATCTCGGTCAGCGCACGCTCTGCTACTAAAGTGACGATCGGCATACGGAATCCCACGCCCCGCGCACTGCGCCCTCTCTCCTTTCGTCTCCTCCTCCGTCTCTCCACCGTCACGCCTCTCAACACATACACATACACGTATTGACAAATTCACGTCAGATTCTTCGAGAAAACATTTTTTATTGTTGCGTATGGTAAATACTTAAACATTGTAATTATTTGATCCAATACATTTATATATTGCGGAGGAATACCTAAAATATATACAGAGATGTTCACATAATTAGAGGCAATTGTCAACTCAGTTTACATAATCGGAGAGGAAAAGTTAACCATGTATTATGCAATTTCGGATTAGAGATTGCTTTTGTAAAATTTGTGAAAGTATTGAGGAACCTAATGATACTACAAAATAGTTTGCCATTAGGTCCGTGAGTTTTGTCTATTTCCGAAAATTTATGTGAAAACTTACTAGCTTCATGTCGTATATATAATAATAATAAATAATAGTAACCTCGGTTTACGAACGACTCTGTTTACGAAAAATTATTTTTACGAACAAAATCCTGACGAAAAAATGCTTCAGTTTGCAAACAGAATTTCGATTTACGACAGGCAGGCAGTCTCAGAACTCACTACGGAAGACGTGGAACTAGTAGAAAATAAAGAGCCATTTTCTTGGGGTCTTAGATAGATTAATACATTTTACATTGATTCTAATGGGAACGATTGTTTCGGTTTACGAACAACTCTGTTTTTGAACAGTTTTCAGGAACGAATTAAGTTCATAAGCCGAGGTTTCACTGTTCTTAAATAAATATTTTGAACGTAAAAATAAATGCACTTGAAATTATTAAATAGTTTTTTTACATTAAAAACATATATAAAAGTTGTTTATTAGGATCTCACCTATGTTTACCCAAGTCAAAGGTGCAGCAAAATCCAAAATTACTAAGAGATGATTGAAATAACTTTTCACATGGAACGATAGCTCCTTCCCAGCGGCAATGTAGCAATATCTCATGACACGGCGAGCTCAACATCTTCATTGCATCTCTTGGCTGAGAGAACAGAGATCAGTGATTAAAATATTACAACAGATCCCGGCTTATCTAGTAAAAGTAGATACCTTCAAAAGAATTTTATAGAATCCCCTATTAAAGAAAACCTTACACAAGGGATATATTAGGTGTAAATCATCAAAATCTTAACCCTTCAATGGCGTTGTGACGTACGAAACACGTCATGAAAATTTCTGTGACATGCCCATGACGTACGATATACGTCATCACCTGCTTATATGTGTTATGATACATTATGCATTTGTAGTACATTGCTAGCAGATACGTCTCTAGACTAGAATACTGCAAATGATTGTAAATTTGAATACTTATATGATTTTACATATTACATATTTAAAATAATAATTAGTAAAATTGTATCCATTACGGGGTGTTGGTGGAGCCTTGGTAAGAGTGGGGAGGCGATTGATTCCGTAATGTCGTTTAAATTTGATGAAATAGTTCAGTTGTACGCCAGTCCTGACAAAGATACATTAGTATCGAAACCGGTTGATGTAAAAACAACACAATTAACAAAGTTAAACATAAATGTATATGTCTAACTACAAAATTAACAATACATATTATACATATCTCGTAGAGACGAAGCCATTATATTATATTATATGAGAAGTATGGAAGTATGGGTATTACATGGCTGGCTTGAGTGATCACTTTACATAATGTAACGTTCTACCAATTCTACCCATGGGCGACTGCCACACCTATCAAATTTGTGGACGTTGTATTTATTACAACTACGCTGTCGCCATCAATGGTTTGAACATTTGATATTCATTCCCTGAAACAGCATAGATGTCTCTAATGAGAATATTTTTTGATTACATTATGAGAGCTATATTCTTTATCTGTATATATGGCGAATGGTTAACATACACATACTACAATTTTCAATCTTTCCATATAAAAAAATAATGGCTTCGTCTCCACGAGACACCCATAATATGAATTAATGACAATCTCGCTGGGGATAAAATCTAGTAATCGTGTTCTAAAAAAAATTTAGATATTTTCAAAATATTGTCAACACAAAGTTAACGTTACAAACATCAAGAATAATAAGTATATTTTCGCTGTGATTTTGCTGAATTTCTCAATCGTTTGTGTACTTAATTTGTAAGTAAATACATAGTAAATTAAAAGTTATATACGCCTCTCTTCTGAATATTAAAAATATGATTCTTGACTAGTATTACATTGTTGAAACGGAAACCGACTTCACTGCAAAGCGATCGCCACCTTTAAAGCTGTCAAACACGTACGAAGTGTGACAATTTATTTCCCGGAACTGTGCCCTAATGAGTGCTGTCGCTTTCGAAGTATGTACTCCCTCTGTACATCTATAAACTGACTACGTTCCCATTTCCGGAAGGCAGGCCTGGTACTCATTTTCCGGAAATACTATTGACTACCTGTCTCACATTTTGTTAGACATCAGTTATATTAGAAAACGTTCGTCCTTTCAGTGCAGCTATTAGTTTTGGAATCGGCCAGAAATCACAAGAAGCTAAATCAAATCAAAATTTGGACGAAAAATTAGACTTTTCTAAATTTTGAATTGCACACAATATATCTGTTACATTCCCAGTAAAAAACAAATAACTGGCTTAAACAAATATTAGATATCTCATAGAGACGAAGCTATTTTATTATATTAAATGGAAAGATGGAAGTATGTGTACATTACAGGGCTTACGACCTGTCATCGGCTGTCTTAAGTGATCACTTTATGCAAATACAACGTTCACCATTTTCAACAATTAATCAATCTCCATATCTATCAAATTGTTGGAAATTGTGGCCCAAAAAAAAATAGTTTAAATAGTTTACTAATTTACTTACTTACTAATTTACTTATATATTTACGTTTTATTTTCAATTTTCGATCGCAATCTTTGATTATTAATTTTCCCATTGTTTATATTTGGTTTTTCAAATTGTTACCCAGAATGGCAATAGGAAAATGATCAAAGAGTTTCAAAACAAAGCCTGGAGTATAACTAAATATTACAGCATTACTGGACATTATAGTAGGACGGAGCTCCATCTCACACAACCAGAAATACAATAATGTTAATTTCATCAAGTCAAGCATGTGGCCACCAAACAGCCCAGATTTAAACCCAGTAGATTATGCAATTTGGGGTGTTTTGATTGATTTCTGATTAGCTAAATATTGTGCAAAAAAAATTACATTAAGAATTATAGTTAATTATGTTATGTTTTGAAATAACTCATGTATTACGATATATTCTCACTCTTTTGGGCCCCCCTGTGTGGAAACACATCGAGTACAAATACACTATCGCCATCTATGGTCTAAATTTGATATTCATTATCCTGAAACAGCATAGATGTCAACTAATGAGAATCTAATTATTTTTGAAATCATTTAAAGCAATATTCTTTATCTGTAAATGTTTTTTTAACACGTTATACTAGAATAATTTTTATATATTTTATTATTTTGGCCAGTATATTGCTAGTAACTGGCTCTTTCAGTTTGAAATTTACGCATGTATTTTAATTAAACTGTTACATCTCGTGTAAGGAGTTTTCTTTGACCCACGATGGTATTACCGATAAATAGTTGTACTCCAATATTTTGTGCACAATTTTTTGATTCTTCTCCAGTACTTCCACGTTGCTAAATTTGTCGAAACTGATTTTTATCTCCGGCAATGCTTCCTCAACTTGGCTGGGCGTTATGTGATTCGTGTACTTGCTGGAACAAAGATTATACATCATGTAATATATGCTGGGTTTAACATACATAGTCCATAACATACATACTTGCTTAAAATACGAGTCTAAAATGTTTGAAAACTTTGAGAAAAATATCAAAAAAGTATGCATTCTGTAGTATGCAAATGAATAGACATGATATAATTTATGACATATTTATGCAACAGTAAAACTATTCACTCTTCGAAAATTAAATCTTCGTGCATTAATGCATATTATATTGTTAGCGTTTAAATTTTCGTTCCAATCGTGAGATATTTTTAAAAAATGTCGCAGAGCTATTTGATTGCGTAAGTGGTATCAAAGTGATCGAGTGAGTGACACCAGTATGAAAATTTTGAAATAAGAAATTTCTGTTAGTTCATGTCTATACATTCGGCAGTCTGTGACTTATCTATCTCTATATATATAAAGAAGAATGTCTGTTGGTTTGTTTGTTTATTTTTTATCCAAATCTACAGTTTTATTCCAAGCACACTTGACGTTTAAAATAAGAGAAAAATTACTGTCTACATCTGATTTCGAAAAAAACTACACCTTTCCTCTCAAAATGAAGCCTCTTCACTTTGACACTACGGGTACTTTAGATAGTTTGAAATATAAAAAACATGAAATAAAATTTACGAATACATTTAAATAAGACGCCGGCTTCTTATTCTACATTGCTAAAAAGAGGAGGGTGGGCTGTTTTTTTTCCCTCAGGGTCCTGGAGTTCAACTGAACAAAATTATTTTGAATAGCGTTCTCATTGAACGGGGAATGGGAGGAGCAGGATGATGGAAGTGTGGGGAGTGGAAGAGGAGCAAGATGGGAGCTGTAAGGTTGTGGGAGGGGTGCGGTAGGGAGCGGAAGGAGATCGGGAGATGAGTAGGAGGATAGTGGGAAGTGAGAGAGAGGGGAATGGGAGGAGAGCGGGAAGGCAGTTGGAGAGGAACGAGAGGGGACCAGGAGTGAAGCAGGTGGGGAGCGGAAGGGGTGCGGAAGGGGAGCTGGAGCTGTACGGGAGAGAAGCAGGAGTGCGGAAGGGGTGGGGTTTGTGATTTCTAAATTTCTCTCTTATTTTATTTATTTTCCCTTGAGAATGACTGTTGAAGGCAGGTGGGAGATATATTAGCCAATTCTGTTAATAATACTCACCAATCTCATTAGAAGCATTTTTTGGAAGTCTTAATTTAGAAAATATATTCGTATATTTACCTGCATATTGAAATCTCACCTTATGTTATTAAATTTACCGATAAGAAAGACGTAGGTACTCACATGTTAGCCAGGAAATCGTTAATTTCTCTCGGCCTTATAGTCTGATCGCACACCGTCACAGCTGAGAACTTGGACAATGACGAAGGGTAGTGAGACGTGAGAAGGGTTGACATGATAGGCGTCGAAGAATACCTGCGCCATAGCAGACCGCTCAGCCAAGCTGTCAAGCCGAGACTCACAAGAATTACAGCAAACCAAACGTATCTGAAAAATTATTATGTTTATTTTTTAGTTTTGTGTATCGACGATTGCTTACATACAGGTGAACAATATGTTCCAGGCAGATTTTGTTTGGCAGCCATTTTTGTCAGATCGTATTTGGTATTCGTAGAGACCAGTTGATTACAATTTATTATGGAGCATTTAACGCATCAAAAACATGTTGAAATCATTAAGACATTTTATTTAAATACACATGGCAATGCTGTAACCATTAATGGTGATCGCTATCGTCACATGTTTGATAAATTCTTGGTGGCCGAAATGGGTCGTTTGATCCTGCAACGCATGCGGTTTTAATATGACGTTACCACTTCACACACAGCCCGAGCTAGGCTTGAAATTGTGCCACATGATTTTTTACAACCGCATGATGTGAAAAAGTGGTGATATCGATTGGCCTCCTCGATCACCTCGTTTGACGGCTCCCGACTATTTTCTGTGAGGTACTTGCCAATAAGCCAACAGAAATTCCGATGCTACAGGACAATATTCGAAATGAAATTGCTGAATAATACACGAAGTGTGCTTGGCCGATATCATATTTCATACATAATTGCAATAAATCAAGTAATTGATAAATAAAAACCAAATTAAAAAATTACGTTCCATTTCTTAGCTATTTTAAAACAACATCGGCCTGGAACATAATATTCACCCTGTATCTAAGCTAATACGACCATCCATTTTGGTTATACTGGGAAATTATTATGAGAGATTTCAATAAAGCAGAGTTTGATATTATTTTGCCCCAATGCATCATTTAAATCAGTGCTCCGCAACCGGTGTGCCGTGGCACACTGGTGTGCCGCGGTCAAATTCAATGTATTTGACATTTTACAATTTTTCATTATGTATTTAATACACAATGACAAATTATGTACATTACGTTCAAAATGTATGTAAACATTTCAAATAAAAAACAAAAGTTTATTGTAAAATTTGTTTATCAATTTAATACACTTGTATATTTTAGTTTTAGAATTTGAAGAATTTTGGTGTGTCGTAGGTGAGAAAAGGTTGCGGAGTACTGATTTAAACGAATGAATGATTTGATTTAAAATTTAAACGTAAGTACTTTTGTTGGTCCGTACTGAATTATGAACGAGTATAATGTATTATAAAACTCAAAACTTTTGATGAGGGAAATAATCGGGTGTCAAAGGCCTCATAAATCTAGGGAAGTTTGTAAAAGGTAGTTTATGTAAAGTGAGCGAAATGTGGGTATTTGAATAATGATAATATGTTATGAAACCCTTCGAATATCGTAAATATGCATATGAACTTTAACCGGACATATATATTCTGCGGCGAGTAGCTAAGTAGCAGGGGCGTGCAGTGCATACAAGCAAAATAGCTATGCATGACTAAATATTCTGTAAAACAAATATAAATTAGCGCCATCTGTGTATCAGTAGAGACTAAAATTGCTTAGTTCTAAAAACTACCACGACAACTCACCGCTGTATCTATGGCGCTCTTGCGAATTCGCCGCATTGAGTTGTTCACATTATTCTGTTTTATCTTTAAACTATTGAATTACTCAAGAATTTGGCTATTTATTGGATTGAAACAGTTGTCGACGAGTAACAGTTGTCTTCGTGCTCAACTCTGTAGATAATGTCCTTTACGCGCCTTTGAGACGAGTCTCCGAGACTAGTCTCGTCCGTATAGAAGTACCATTACAATATTTACTTTCTCTATAAGTGCACAATCTACTACTGAATATATTGTAATATATTTATGCCGTTCACATCCCACATAACTAATATATCAATTCTCGATATTCTAAAAACTAATCATTAGACAAAATACTTTGTTTAAACCAGTATTTATTGTTTATTCTACACGTTTCGACACCTATGGTATCTTCTTCGGGAAACAATGTATACTGAAATTAAAAAATACAAGTATAGATAAAAACTAAACTAAAAAGTTTTGAATAAGTAAGAACTAATATGAAAACAAATTTAAAAGGTGACTATTTGCAAAGAGGATTTGATTGTTTATAATATTTAGCTTAAATTAAGCGTTCAAAATAAGGTCAAATACCTTGGCCGTATATTCAATGAAGATGGACAAGACGATGATGATATAGAGCGGCAGAGGAGACAGTTGAGGGTTCCTGCAAATATGCTGTCACGGCGTTTCTACCGATGCAGTAAGGAGGTGAAGAGGATTCTGTTTAAATCCTTCTTCACCAGCATGTATACCTGCGGGCTCTGGTCGAAATACAAGCAAGTGATGTATAACCGTCTCCGAATTCTGTACAACAACTTATATAGAATTCTGTTCGGATTGGCGCGTTATTGCAGCGCATCTACAATGTTTACCGAAGGCCATATAGATGGATTCGTTCCGCTTCTGAACATCGAGATGCGAGCGTAAAGCTGCGGCTGGAGCTCAGCACTAACTCTCTGGTGTAATCGGCGCTCTCATGGAAAGCTGGTTCCCTGACTAGAGAATAGCTACATTTACAACAATGGCCGTGACTGAAGTAGTTAATATGTAATATTTATATTTTGTGTGTATATATGTGTAAACCTTTTATTTTTTATTTTTTTATTTAGTAATATTTTCCATGGTTTTCTTTTTCTTTTTCTTAGCATTATATTTATTTCGTAACTTTAATATATAACATAATATGTATTATCTGTATGGCGAATCGGGTTAAAAAAAAACCTGATCACGCTGGAATAAACACATTATTATTATTATTATTAACACTTTTTCTTATTTCTAAAATTTCAAATTTATCTAACTGTAAACCCTTAGTATTTGTATGTATAATTTATAAACCCTTGTTAATATCAAAAGAATAGTTTGTTTCCAAAGATGATTAACCTTTACCATACCATGATACAAAATACGCGAACGCAGCCATGCGCAGCCATAACTGTTAGAAAAAATGTTTTTATTACCTTAAATGGCTTTAATGGCACGAATTTACTCTAAATATTGAGCATACAATTTTGAAAAAATGATTGATAACATAATTTAGAGCATTCATTAAGTCGTATACAATGTGTCCTTCCTTCTTATTTCTCTTCATTTAATTAGTGAGAAAGAGACAATTATATTTGTATGTTTGTTGTTCTTTTCACTGTGAAAATAGTGTGTGATCTCTGTCTTTCATATAACAAATTGTATTTTTACCAACGCATTAATTTTACAACAGATTGAATTGAAAAAATTATTATTTTTGTACGATTCCCTTTTCATAATTGGTTTTTCACTAATATTTTCTGTTGGATTATCTTAAGTATGAATTTTATGTTGCATGTATTTACCGAAATATTACAGGTTTAATTATAATGGTAGACCTGTGTAACTGCATGGTTTGGGAAGGGTTAACAAATTCTGAATAGTTGTTGTTATTTAGGCATCTCAAGTACTCCTTAATTCTAATATCAATAATTTCCTGAAAAAGATACAACGGACAGATTATGCAATGTGGGGTGTTTTGATGATCTGATTAGCTAAATATTGTGCAAAAAAAATTACATTAAGAATTATAATTAATTATATTATGTTTTGAAATAACAACTCATGTATTACGAGACGTTTTTTGGACCATTATGTATGTAAATAGCCATAACCTGTCTGTAGATAATCTGAATTTATAACTAAGTACAAACTAAATAGGCATCATAATTTAATTGTGTAAATGACATTAAAGTAAACCCATTTTGCAATAAATAAATTTAAAGTAATTGTACAATAATTAAAAAGATAATTAACAAATTAAAAATACGCAAAAACCGATGCATAACACTATACCTGCACATACGAGTACAATTATGAGTATATTGCAAGGTACGCACATGGAACACATTATATTATTATTAGATGGACGTCAGTCAAATGAGACAATTTTAATATCGCAGCTCTCGCTTTCTTCTTGAATAGAATTTGAAATGCCTGACTTCGCGCATGGATGATCAGAACAGTCTTCTAGATATTTCTGTTCATTTTTGTATTGATAATCGCACGCTTGCATATCAGCAGCGTCGACAGCGAGGACACAGCGTCAATAGCTTCCAGGTTCTACAGTCTAGCAAAATATCCTAAATTATAATAGTACATCGCGGTCGCTTAAAAACTTGTGTTTGGCTAATATTTAAAGCTTCCATTGAAAAAACTTATCAAACTATGATTTTTTCATGTGAAAATTCAATTCAATCACCACTAGAAACAAAAATGCTCCATAAGAATGACTAATGGTGTATATATTTTTAAAATATTTATGACAGTGTTTTAATTGTTCGGAGTGAGTAGGTACTTTTTGATTATCGTATTGTTGAGTAAAAATAAAATGTTCGAATGGATATTAACGTCTACGACAACGTTTATTATTCTATAGCACATCATTCTGAGATGCTTTGGCATGTCAAAATTTGCCGAGTCGAGGAATTCCGCTCACGAGGAAGTTCACCGATTAGATGAAGTCTGAAACCAATGACTCACTCCAGGAAGTCTCCAGGAATACTGTATATCGGTGCACATGGCGACGGATAATTCTGCCTTAAATTTGATTAACCCTTCCCAAACCATGCTGTAACACAGGTCTACCATCATAATTAAACCTGTGATATTTCGGTAAATACATGCAACATAAAATTCAAATTTTAGATAGATAATAAAGAAAATATTAGGAATAATTATTAGGAAAATATTAGGAATAATTAGTGGAAAACCAATTATGAAAAGGGAATCGTACAAAAACAATTATTTTTTCCATTCAATCCGTTAAAAATTAATACGTTTGTAAAAATATAATTTGTGACACGAAAGACAGAGATCACATACTATTTTCACAGTGAAAAGAACAACAAACATTCAAATATAAATATTATCTCTTTCTCACTAATTAAATGAAGAGAGATAAAAAGAAAGGACACATTGTATACGACTTAATGAATGCTCCAAATTATGTTATTAATAATTTTTTCAAAATTGAATTTGCAATATTTAGAGTAAATTCGTGCCAATAAAGCCATTTAAGCTAATAAATACTTTTTTTATAACAGTTATTTACGGTAACACGAGTTGACAGCATGGCTGCGTTCGGGTATTTTGTATCATGGTATGGTAAAGGTTAATAAAGTATCGCTTAGGTGATTTGGTCACGTGGAACGGATGAATGAGGAGATAATAGTCGGAAAGATATACAGATGGCACGACCAAATAAACCAGATGGTCCTGTTAGACGCGTCAATAATCGACAAGCTTGTATGAGAAGATCTGTGAATGTGGATGCGGCGAGACAGAAATAGCGCGATGGTAAGTTAGTTAGTTAGGATTGCGTGAAATGGGTTCAAATGCGTTATTCTTTATTTCTTCCTTACAGACCAACTCTATTTAACGGATATTAACCCTTCCCAAACCATGCTGTAACACAGGTCTACCATCATAATTAAATCTGTAATATTTCGGTAAATACATGCAACATAAAATTCATATTTTAGATAATCTTAAAGAAAATATTGGCGCTTAGGAATGACTAGTGACAAATCAATTATGAAAAGGGAATCGTACAAAAACAATTATTTTTTCCATTCAATCCGTTGTAGTCTATACGTTGGTAAAAATACAATTTGTGATATGAAAAACAGAGATCACACTATTTTCACAGTAAAAAGAATAACAAACATACAAATGTAATTGTCTCTTTCTCACTAATTAAATGAAGAGAGATAAGAAGGAATGACACATTGAATAGGATTTAATGAATGCTCTAAATTATGTTATTAATCATTTTTTCATTGACAGCACGGTATTTTATGTCATGGTGTGGTAAAGGTTAAAGGAAATAGCAAGACCTCAAAGTTACAACTGCACATTTCAATTTATAGATCATTATTGTTTATTTACAATGTTTTTATTGATTTTTAATTTCCTTCATCTCGCAGTGGTCATTAATAATACTAAACATAAGTTAATCCCTTAAAACTGATCATATTTGCATACTCAAAACAAAATACACATGAATATATGTTGAAATTCTATTAACACCTTTGAGCTCATTATATCAAAACAGTGTCAATGTCAGATGGAACCTTGTTATTCTGAGGGGTTGAAATATTAAAAAAAAAAACGTTTAGATTTTTTTATGTTTTATATTTTTGATTCTTTTTAAATTGACTTATGTAAAGAACTTTACAAAAATGTAAATAATGGAACAAACAATACAATTTATCTTGTTTTATAATAATAAATTCTTTCTTATTAATTGGGCTTCGCATTCATAGTTTTAAGATGCAATTAACTGCAGTAATGGTGGATTAATATTCTACTGTATTATACATTATATAAATGCTACATTTTCAATTATGTAATCGCATCGTTTGTCCTAAGAAAGCAGTGCTTATGTCGTGATTTCTCTATATAATCCAAAGTAATCCTCTTCAATAAACTGCTTGTAGATGGCATAAAGATGCTTGTAGATGGCATAAAGATGCTTGTAGATGGCATAAAGATGCTTGTAGATGACATAAAGATGCTTGTAGATGACATAAAGATGCTTGTAGATGACATAAAGATGCTTGTAGATGACATAAAGATGCTTGTAGATGGCATAAAGATGCTTGTAAAAGACATAAAGATGCTTGTTGATGACATAAATATGCTTGTATACGACACCTAAATGTAACAGGCCCTTTTCGCAGATGTTAACTAATGATTAACAAAAACCAAAGTTAAGCAAATACTTAAACAAATAGCAACCCCCGCAATCACGCATATGAGGGTACACACATTCAGAGATGGCAAGCATGGCACACACATGCTGATATTCTTTTAAGACCCGTCAGATGACCCAAGAGAATATTATGGTTAGGTGGGTGTTTATATGTTATCGTCGCCAGGAGCTGATGGTAAAGATCACTAGAATCATACAAATGATTTCAACAGTTTTCTCTTGAAAATTCCTTGATTTCCTTGGTATAGTAAAAGGGGGTGGTCACAGAGACGACAGGGTTAAATATTTACGATAAGTTTCTTACTAGAATTGGTTTTTGTCAAATGTATACTATGAAGTAGACTTTTATTATTAAAATTCAACTAATATTCAAACTGTCACTCTTCCCAGTACATGTAAATAAGTAATTCAGATCTCACGTGCAAACAAAAACTTTCTAATGATTAAGAAATGTTCTATTTTTAAAAAATATTTTTTGTAATTCATTCCCACATTTATCCTGCGTTTCCTACGCAGAACTTATTCAAATAATTAATTATTTACTCATCCGCTAGTCAGATTTGGCTAAAAATCAATATTAAAACTCTTTCTAGTTAGATAAGAAAGATATTAAATTGAAGGTGGAGCTTATTTTTTTGGAGTCTGCAGCTAGGCCGCCCTGCGAACGACATGACGTCACATTTTGTGGAACTGCTAAATCACGAAAGTCATCAGACGTTTTTTTTAAAACTTTATCGTTCCATCTGTTATTAAAAATGTAATAACTAAATAAAAAAGGCTATTCTACACCCGAGTGGCATCATATTATTATTCACGTATTTGTCTTTATAAATGGGGTATATTAATTTTGTAACAATTAAGGTTCTAAGATAGATTGTCTGTAATCTGTCTGAAATGCAACACGGCCCACAGAGAGGACGGTAACCTAGAAAACTGGTGGTGATTGGAAAGGTGAAAGGTTTTAGAGAAAGAGGGCGATCACCACATCTTGATGAGCTAGATCAGGACATTACTGAGACTAATAGCGATAGGTCCATACCGTACTTCAATGAACTAGTTCTTTATGCGCACGCTTCGCAGTTTGCACATTTTAAATCGCGCTAACGCTTCAATACTTCACACCATATTCACATACACTAGCAAATAGCTTCTCTCAGTAATAACTTCTCTCAGTAATAACTTCCCTCAGTAATAACTTCTCTCAGTAATAACTTCTCTCAGTAATAACAGCTCTCAGTAACGCACACAATTAACTGCGAACTGTGTATGTATACAGGGTGGCCCAAAAAAAGTGAGAACATTTCGTAACACACAAGTTATTTCAAAACATAAAAATTCTTAATGTAATTTTATTTGCACATCAGATTTGCGATCATAAATCATCAAAACACCCCCATGTTACATAATCTACTGGGTTTGAATCTTGGCTGTTCGGTGGCCACATGCCTGGCTCGATGAAATTAACATTCTCACGACGAAGAAAGTTGATTGTATTTCTGACTGTGAGATGGAGCTCCGTTCTGCTGTAATGTCTAGCAATACTCCAGGCTTTGTTTTGAAACTACTTGGGTATGTAAATATGAAACCGGAATTTTAGTATAGAAAATAGACGTTTATTGTATGAAAATGAAACAAAACATTTTATTTGTAGTATTGCCCATCGCTAGTTATATATTTTCCCCATCTCTCTAATAAATAAGTGGATGCCACGCCATAAAAGCTGTTGCTCTTTTGGGGCAGACCAATCATCGAGCCATTTTCGTAAGAAGTGAAGCGCTGCTCAGCAAGTGCGTGTCCCATCGATGCAAATAAGTAGTAATCGGACCGAGCCAAGTTTGGTGAGTAAGCCACATGCGAAAGTTTTCCCAACTAAACGCCTCAAACGTTTGCTTGACCGGTTTTGCTGTGTGTGATGGTGCATTATCATGAAGCAAAATCACTTTGTGTTGCCTTTTATGATATTTTGCTCGTTTTTCACGCAAAGCTTAATTTAAATCGATCATTTGTTGTTGGTAGCGTTCAGTATTGACGGTTTAATAGATCACACCCTTCTGATCTCACCAAACACAGAGCATTGTTTCACGTCAAAATGGCCACTTTTTTAAACCACTCAAAGCACTGTGATTTACCAAGAGTATACTCAACGTAAGCTTCTACAAGCATTCGATGTGATTCTGCAGCAGTTTTTTTCAAATGATAACAGAAAATCAATGCTGTCCGCAAATCGTAGTTTCCAGGCAAAAAATTCGACATGTCCAACCCTCTTAAAAACTATGCTTTTGTATGAAACTTGTATTGTTATGAGTTGAAAATCTTTGAAAACCTGGATCTCTTCCCTAACCGGGGGAGGTGCTTTATCCAACTAAGCTACAGCGGCACTATTTTTATCGACAATTTTTCGACCTTATATGTTACCTTTTTTTTTTGATATCAATACATTTAATCGTTCCATCATTTGACAGAGCCATCTACCTTATTTTTACAGAATCTCAAATACCTTTGAGTGAATCTGATAATAGACGCTAGAGTTATTAATTCATTTTTATTAAATTTTTGGACACATTGATACAACTTTATTATTTTTAGGAGAACACATTCTTATTGTGAAGTTGTAATTATTCAGAACATAGTTCTATGATATTTTAAATATGAATTAAATGTTAAATTAATATGAATTAAATATGAATTAAATGTTAATTAAATGCGCTACCGGGTTCGAATCCCGGTAGCGCAACAACAATGTTTTTATTTTTCGATAATATTGATTTTGTATGTATATCTTTATAATTAATACATTTAATTCATATTTAAAATATCACAGAACTATGTTCTGAATAATTACAACTTCACAATAAGAATGTGTTCTCCTAAAAATATATATATATTCACTGATTATTGAAATTGTATTATATTTTTAATATTAATAAAAAAAAAAGTTTTCAGAGGGGCCGTGACGTGAGGGGAAAGAAATTTTACGAGGAATACACTCCGAAGAACTATTCAAGAAAACATTGTATTATTCAGATAGATAAATGTATGTATGTGCGTGATTTTTACTGAAAGTTTTTATTTTATTGATAAATCACCATCTCTAATCTCAACGAAAGCTTCTTTAAAAATCTAAAATATCGGGATTTCGGTATTTGTAAAACTTCAATATCAAAAATACCGATTTTGGTATTGCGATCCTTACGCACGACTTCGACCTCACCATCGACCAAGAAATTCAAAACCGCCCCCTTCAGTTCGCGAGATCATGGCCACTGTCCTTCGGTACCGAAAAGGAGTTCTGCGGGTGGAATTCATGCCTCGAGGTGAAATAATCAATTCTGTCGCGTACTATGAAACCCTCAAGAATTATATAACATATTATTTTGGGAAGCGCTCTCTCATCTAAGCGACTTTTTTCAGATTATAAATCTTGTATTTAAAGTGTTGTAATTAAACTATAATTATTGTAAGGTAGAATGTATTCTTCAATAATCCCACCAAGATACGGCACACACAGACAGACGATAGAATACCAAGAGTTACCACATTATATATATAGTGCAGTCCAAAAACTTGAATTAACAATGTTAAAGTCTCAACGACCCAATTTTAGAGCTAGCCTGGCGAAGGCAGCAGGTTAGTTTCACAGATTTTAATTTTTAAGCTATTTATAAAATTCATTACCTTTTAAATGATTTGTTTTACGCACATATTTAAGCCTCACGGTAAAGTGGTATATTAATTTAAAACATACAAATCTTTCGCACATAACATGGGTAGTATTTATTAAAGTTACAAATTCAGTTAAAATTCTGGATCATTATTAGATCTAGAATAAATATAAAAAAACTACAAATATTTAATCTGTCATATTTACCCAAAAAAATATACACATAGAAATAGATACAATTATGCCCACAAGGACACACCACACGACCGCACACATTATGATCGAAATACGTTCAGAAGAACGTCAGATGCGCGTAAATAATATATCAGTCGTGAAGCTGCGAACTGGAATTGTAAACCGGCTTGATCCAATAAAGTAAAATTGACAAATTTTCCACGTCTGGGATGAACATTGGAATTAGATTTGCACATTAGAATCTTCAATAGACTTGTCTGCTTGAGCATCGCATAGCATCAGAAGACGATGACAGATAGCCAGGACCTTCAATGCTTACATGACCCACAAAGTATCCTAATATATGGTATATATGATGATATTATAGTTTGCTGTATTTTATATGTAACTATTAAAGCTGTCAAAGATGAATAAATAATTTAATGCTGTTCTTTGAACAAAAGCTTTTATAAATTTTAGAAACACGTTCTATTTCTTAAATATTTTACGACTCAAAGAATAAATCTTTGTAGTTAGGGACCCACTAACAAAATAATTTCCAAATATGAATTAAATATATTTAATTCATATTTAAAATATCACAGACCCATGTTCTGAATAATTACAACTTCACAATAAGAATGTGTTCTCCTAAAAAATAATTTCCTATCGGTTCAGCATGTAAAATAAAAAACGGAGTCACTCGTCGCAAATTGTTACAACTGAAGGCTTTATTAACTCAAGAGCAACTCACAATACTAGTGATGAGAAAAAATGCTACTCTTGATTCACTGGTGTGATTGTGATTGGTATTCGATAATATCAGTGATTGAAAACTGTGACTGCATCACACCGCACATCACAATACACGAAATAAATTTAAAAAAACGTAATATTGAGCGTATTTACTTATATTATTTAAATTTCATATATAGCATATATAATTATAGTGTATATAATTTAATTAAGAACAGCAAACTTGTCGTTGACAACAAGCTCCTCATTTACAAGGCCACTTTAAGACCTTTACTCATGTACGCAGCCCCCGTCTGGGGTCACGCGGTCAAAACACACATGCAAAAACTTCAGACTTTCCAGGACAAGGTCATCAGCCCCCAAATGGACAAGAGTCACTCAATTACATCACGACTCCGGCATTCTGTAATGCCAAACAGTACTAATTTTTTTACCGAGCCCTCTTTTTCAACTCACACTTAAATGAACTAGACATTTTTAATACCTCAGTTATCTCAATAAAATCAAAATTCAACATGATTAATGACCTTCATTTTATTTTTATTACACAGATTTTATTCCCTATCCGATTTTCCTTTCCCCCCACCTTCCCGTTCCCCAGGAAAAAATTCTTCTTTATAACTTTTATCCCTCCTCTGTTTTTTTTTTTTTTTTGAGTGTATATTTCGTTTCCTATTAAAGTCTTTATAAGCTATTTATCTATTTCATAAGTTATTTGCAAATTGTTGTGTTCACTGTATAAAGTATGTATATTGTTATTTCAGAGAAAATATGTAATTGGTTCTATTTTCGTTACACTTTCATCATGATTTTTGTTTATATCGATTAACTGTATGTTTTCATTATAAAATAAAAATAATGTATAAAGAGGAGGACCGACATTAAAATATGAGGAAGATATTTGTGAGATATATAATCGAAATCAGACATGTCCAGTTTTGTATGATATGTACAAATATAAAGAAAATTAATGTCTACAAGACAAATTCGAATTAGATCGAAATTAAGCAAATGTTGTTGAATTTAGTATAAAAACGCATTTAAAATTTGCTTGTTACTTCAATCGCAGTTACGTCCGATAGATATATAGCGATCAGAATTCATAATCACCGCCATCTCAGTCGGCATCGACGCTAGCCACAGCGCTGCCGGCTGCTGCTACAAGTTTGGTTCAATCATGCACCGCCAAACAGTTTCTCCAGTTTCATCGTTTCATCTGCCGGCCCACGCGCGTCGAGCGAGTCCGCCGACTCGGTTCATTTCATTTCATAATACACGTGCACCTTCATTCATTTCCGTCATAGTACATCTCGATACGCAAACAACATTTTTTTCATTTAACCACCGTCCTGACCCCCAAAGATAATTAATTCAAACCCAGACAAATTTATTTTTTAGCCGACAGTATTTGGTCATGTGACCTGTGGTTACATATGATTCCAAATGTAACAGTTGTGATACAATGTGGTTTTTGTTTGTATGTACTCGAAAACAAACGTGGACATGTCTAATTTTGGTTCTAGACCGCACCTATTAATTTAATAAAACTTATTACTATTTACCTAACTCAAATACAAAATTCACAGTGAGAATTAAAGACGAAATAATACAGTTATTTTTCAATTACTTACCTCCATTTTTGATGATGTTTTCGTGTGTATCTGATACCGTGTATTGTAGAATTTTCCAGAAAATCATTCCAATACACGCTAACATTTCGATTAACTTCTTCACAGTAAGCGTAGAAGTCTGAATATTTTAGCCGTTTAATCATATTACATACAGTCTTTGGAGGAAACTGATGGAAATATTTCCCATTAGAATCGGTGAACGTCACATTGATAAATATTTTTACCTAATACATGAGCTTATAAAGGATGTGTTATAATAAATAATAAATTATTGTAGTTATGATATATTTCATTTCATTTAAAAAAATATGGTAAACATTTAACAAAATATGATGCTAAAAATGAATAGATATCAATAAAAATATTTTTGATATATAAAAAAAAGGAAATGTTTCATCTCACTTGGATCGACTTATTAGTCAAGATTATTTATAATCAGATTATTTCATTTTACTTAGAATAATTTTTTATATTTGAAAAGATTTTATATTTTTGTATTCATCGGTGAACGAAATTCTAATTAATTAATATAGTTGATCCGGTTAACCTTTACCATACCGTGATATTAAATACTCGTACGCAACCATGCTGTCAACTCGTGTTACCGTAAGATATTAGAGTTCTTTAAGTCTTTGAAATGTGATAAATGCTTTTGAAAAAATGGTTAATAAATATTATGCATTAAATATATACAATATTATGATTCGGAGAATTCAAGTCATGTATAGGAGGTTGCATTATATAATACAACCTTCTTTTTTATCGTTCTTTAATTAGTGAGAAAAATACACCATCATATTCATATGTTTGTTATTCTTTTCACTGTGAAATTAATATGTGATTTCTTTCTGTCTTGTAAATGTATTAATTTTATAACAGATTGAATTGAAAGATAATTATTTTTGTAGAATTCGCCTTACATACTTGACTTTTCACTAGTCATTTCTAAGCGTAAATATATTCCTTCAATTTAACTAAAATATGACTTGCATATTGCGTGTGTTTACCGAAATATTACAGGATTAATTAGAGCGGTAGACCGATGTTACTGCATGTTTTGGGAAGGGTTAAGTCCGACGCCATCCTGAACACAACTGAATGATTCGTCGGAAGATATCCTGCTATCTGCAACGCAATATATTTTAAATAAACTATTAGGTTGGGTATGATTAATAAGAACGTAATGGGTTTATTAGACTACGCACGACACACGGCAAAGGCGGTAAGAAGAGTGCCATGTCTCCGAAGTTAGTTGCGCGTCCTCCCTTCTAACGGCAACCCTGGTAATCTCTTGTAGTGGTTATCCTGGAGTGCGGTCTTTGTGTATTTGGCGCGTAACAAAACTCACTCCAATGTTGAGTGATGTAAGAATGGGAATTGCGTGTGATGTACAGTCATCAGAGTGTTTTGTATTATTTTTTTCGTTAATTATTTAAGTATCATAAACATCATTATCGGCTGCTTTCTTTCTTTCCGCCGCTAGATGAAAATCATCGCGATACGCTACCGTGTATTTTCGTACACCTTGAATTTCATCAGTTCGGCGTTTCAGAGTTTATAAATGAAAAATACGATACAATACACTCGCTTTTTTAATAATATAAAAATTACCAGAAACAGGCTGTAGATGTGTTATAAAAATACTGACTGCATTATGAAATCGTGATTGGAAATCAATTAAAAATGTATAAATCTTTTGACATGTTTGCAAACATTGCCAACTTATGGCGTGCGTCACGCTCATGTCCATATAGAAGAAAATATATATTTGTAATTATCCCATAATATCGTATACATTCAGTTCTATTCTCAAAATTGCAATATTGAAATGAAGGCGATTGTTACACCAACCCTCAAAAATAGACAGTATGTAAATTAACGTCCGTGTTATATTTGAATGAGAGAGAGGGAGAGAAAGTGAGGGAGATAAACGTACCATAATCTGTCAAAACATAAAAATGGCAACAGGATTGGCCGTGATTCTTCACTACGACGCTGCGGATGAGGAAATCAATAGGTAATTTATGAACAAACCATTCTCTGTGAACTTTGAATACTGTATTAGTACTTATTTTAACCAAAAACTTATACTTTTAGTCGAAATTCGAGAATGGAAAGACGTCGTTTGTGTGATTTGTGCGGTATAGTTGTACCTTATCAAGGCGGTATAGTTGTAAAAATTGCCCATTTGGAATTTCCATCGGGTTGCACAAATCACGCAAACGACGTCTTTCCATTCTCGAGTTTCGACTAAAAATATAAGTTTTTGGTTAAAATAAGTACTAATACAGTATTCAAAGTTCACAGAAAAAGGTTTGTTCATAAATTACCTATTGATTTCCTCATCCGCAGCGTCGTAGTGAAGAATCACGGCCAATCCTGTTGCCATTTTTATGTTTTGACAGATTATGGTACGTTTATCTCCCTCACTCCCTCACTCTTTCTCCCTCTCTCTCATTCAAATATAACACGGACGTTAATTTACATACTGTCTATTTTTGAGGGTTGGTGTAACAATCACCTTCATTTCAATATTGCAATTTTGAGAATAGGCCTGGTTATATGGTATACATTGTGTATACGTACTATTTTTTTTAACAAAGCCACGATAAATATTGTGATACACAAATATCCCAGAGCTCGCCACATCTTAAGTTGAGCTCAAAATGTCTTCGGATTTGGGTGACTGCGCTACCGAATACGGTATTAAGCACATTAGATTTTTTAAATAAATAAATTATGTAATCAAAACCAAAGAAAAAAAAATATAATTGCACTCGTAGTTAAATTTAGTTGGTTGTTTATAATTTTTTGATTTTTTTTTTTTTTCCAATTCCTTAGAGTCTACGATACTCTGAGTACTCTACATGCGGCTAGACCGCCTAATCTACAGACTACAAGTGCGTCAGCGCTAATCACTTTGACACTTTTACAAACTACCTTATTATTATAAACATCTGAGTGTTTTATATTAATACATGAATTGGAAGGGTAAAAAATTACTGATAAAAAACCCTCTAAACAATTTACTGGAAGTTAAGTATTTCAAATTAATTAGGCGCGACACTTTATGTACAGTGCCGCCTTATTATAGCATAATCCTTAAATATTTAAACTAAAATAAATACTACTAGACTTAAAAATATATATTGTTTTTATTATTTTACAGATCATAAATTGGAGGTTTATGATCTATATATATATATATATATATGTTTATGATGACTAATTTTTTGATTAGTTTTACACGCTTTATTTATCTCCAACGATTCCAAATTGTTTCATTCGTGACCAACACCGATTATACGCAAAATTGACAATCACAATTTTTTATCAAAACCATGACCATTTTATATTAAATGATTAGAAATTCTGAAAACCCACTATTGTTCAAACCCGTTAAACCAATATAACATGCAGCACAATCCTTGCAACTAAGTTTATAGACACCAGAATTGTTAAATTTATCATCTTTGTCTTTAGAATTTATGAGTAAATTTCCTATACTATTATTTGTATAAAATGCCGGTCTAATGTTTCGTGATAGGTGTTTAGATATTTGATACGAAAAGTTATTTATGTATAAAATCCTACGCCAATAATCATTATGTTTTATCTGTGATTTATATAAAAATTGATTATTATATTCTTTTAATTTATTTTTTTGAAATAGTGTCTATCAAACCTGTATTATACCCGATATTAAGTGCTATTTTTTTAAATTGTATTCAATTCAATATTGAAATTGGATGTTGACATAGGAATATTGACTAAACGATGTATCATGGAGTGGAACCCTGAATGTTTGTGTGATAATGGATGATTAGATTCATTGTGTATGATACCATCGGTAAAAGTTGGTTTTCTAAAAATTTGGAATAATTTTTTTTTTTAAAAATAGATTCAGGTAAAGAAACAATAATATATGTTTTTTAGTTAGTATTGACATCCTGAAGAAGAAAATGGTATATTTCGAAATCGGTAGATGTATTTAAACTCAATAAGTGGTTAATAAAACAAAGTTAACAAATAAAAATATGAATTGTAACCACAAAGTTAATTTTTCATATTTCAAAAGGACCATATTTGTGTTTGTCACTTCTTTCTTTGTAGACTAATTGGAATGAAAATTGATACAACACATGAAATGAAATGTCAATTTCCTTTGAAATACGTGACCATTTTGTTTTGAAAGTACATATTCAAACAGAAAAACTAATGACTTAATTTTAAATATTAGAATTAGATTCTGGATCATTTGCATTATATTTGGCACTATTATATTTTTTGTTAATCATACTATACTGAAAAAAATATTACTATAGGTATTCTAAACGATCTTTTACCCGTTAAGACGGCCGAGCTACATTCATTCTAATTTTTGAGTTAGACAAGTTTTATTATTTTACATTTACAGTTAGTTATTCTTAAGAAATTTTTAATCTTATTCTGCTAATTTACGTCCAACGTTGAATATACGCCTCAATTTTGTTTACAGTTCTGTCTCTTACACTTTGCTTCCAATGTTGCCTGATGACTTGACGCTCACATCGTAGGAAAAAGCTAGTTATTTATAAGACTTAAATAATTAATTTAGTACGATATAGAATTTTAACTCTTCTATATTTGAATTACTATTATTTAAAACAAATTTCGACAAACTCAAGATTGTGTTGTTTGTGTGCGTTCAACTGAAATATTTTAAATTATTTCGTGAACGATAGTGGTCATGAAAACTTGCTTAAGAATAAATAACGTTCCTATCATAAAAGCTCCGAGTAAAAATAACCATATGGAAAGTGGGACTTGGGCAAGTTATTGGGGTTATGCCAACAGTTTCAACACGTTATTGAACGAAGAAAACTCGACAGTGCGATATAACTTAGTCTATAAACATGTTCTTGTTGGTTCCATCCGTATATGCTGACGTTCAGGAATGTAAAAAGCGTTAAGTGTTGAAAAAGATGGATTATTGCGGTGATAAACATTGCTCCTGGCATTCGCGAGTGCCCGTGGACACGATGGCCATCCTGCACTGGAACTACAGGGGTTTCAAAGAGTTTCCCGAAGAGATCATGAAAAACCGTTGTGAAATAATAACTGACGTGTATTTGAAAGAGAATTCAATAGCAGATTTTCCTCGTGACTTGTGGCAGTTCAAGAATTTGAAAAATTTATATTTGAGCGGGAATGACATTAAATCTTTGCCTAAAGAAATTGGCATGTTGGTGTCACTGAAGTCTCTAGATTTGAGCGGGAATTTGTTGACGTCCGTCCCGGAGGAAATTTCTCAACTTCACATCTTGAAGTGTTTAATTTTGGACGATAATATTATAATACAACTTCCCCTGAGTTTGAATAAGTTGAAGAAGTTACGATACCTCTCTGTCTGTGGTAATTATTCTCTCAATAATTAAGTGTTTCATTTTGTTTTGTAGATGACTCGTATTTTTGACAGTTGTCAATGTTTGTAAACAATTTCGTTTTTCTCAAAATGTTTTCGCACATTTCACAGTAAGAAGTTCTTAGTTTTTAGTTATACAGACTTAAAAAATAATCCCGTGAGTTTAACCGTGATTGTAACTGTGATTGGTGTTCGATTGTTAACTGTAACTATTCGTAATTCGGCGAGTAATCATTTGTACACTAGAAATGAAACTTCCAACCGTTAAATCATAGTTATAACTTCTTTCTGTTCCTTTTGGGTCTCAGTCCCAGTTCTAACGTAATTAATGGGATCACATTAGATTATTCAACTGTCCGCTGGTGGTTTCTAAGCCAAATCGCATTATGTTTACTGTTTGAGAATTCATTGTCTTTCTGAAATTCTTCATATTATTCCCAGACTCTCTGGATTTTTGCATTTTCATCAAAAATAGATTGTCTCATCTATATCGCATAAAAAATCTACAATCAATACTATCTTATAATAAATATAATAATTTTTATTTGTATATTATTGGTCCGAGATAGAAAAACAGCAGATTTATGCATTTTGTTATTATATTTTAATATACTGTCTGTGTAAGTGCAATACTGTGAATGAACCATTTGTAAAAATGTTCATTAAATGATAAAAAATTGCTAACAACGAGAATGGTTGTTTCGCTGCATAGATAAGCTGGGTGAAAGAAATGTTTTGGTTTATTTCTAACATGTAGAAAGCTGTAAAAATAGTATTTAAAATGTTTTGTCTCGTATGTAATATTGCGATTTCACAGATGATATATAAGAAAATATATAAATCAATACAGAACTACCCATATTTCTGCTTTTGATTCTATACAACTCATGTACCTATTATTCATTTTATATGAAGAAGTATATATAATAAAGTTTTAATATAGATTATTTAACATTGTTTTTAACCACTTAATGAGTTATTTTAGTACACCAACAATTAAAATCACACATTAAGTAGTTTAATGTCAGCAGTCCACTCTCGCCGAGGCATGGCGAGAGGAGCCGAGCACGAGAATGTACCGCGGCTCTTGGCATGCATCGGCTATTCTTGTATCAACTCGGGTCGTCTCGTGCCGTCTGCCAGCCCTCGGTTTCTCTCGTTCTGCCTCGCCCGTCTCGCCTCGCCCACGCTCCATTCCCCTGTCGGTTTTTGCCCGAGTCAAAGGGCGAGGGAGGCAGCGAAAGCGCAAGAGAACTCTGGTACATTTGTGTCAGTTGTCTTAACTATTACGATGAATTGAAGTCACCCACCATCTTCAATGTTTCCTAGAATTTTTAATTTTCATTTTACAATAAATATTCACGTAATTGTAATATGCATATGCACAAATAACTGAAACGGCGGCAATTTATATATTATTCATTGCTGTCATCTGTCATCGAACCATTCCGAAATCATAGATAAAGAATATACTCACGCAACTGAGTCGAGTCCATAGTCGCTACTCCGCTGATAGGCCAAGAGTGTACTTACCACTCGCTCGAGGAGCCTCGGTGTGAGTGTACTTTGTACCACCCGGGTCTCGGCACCTCGGAAAATGCCTCGCTCGAGGCGCCTCGGCGAGAGTGGACTGCTGGCATAAAACAAAGTTAAATAATCTATATTAAAATTAACATAAACCACAAAGTTCAAATATTAAAAATATATAATAAGTAGCTTAATTAAATATATGTATAGTAGTGGTAGTCTAATTTCATTTTTGTGACAGCATTTGGCATGCATACTGTTTTTTTTTTAGTCATTGTTTTATTTCTTACTTACATTTCATAAAGTGATAAAAACTAAGAATAATTACCCACAAGTGATTTAAGAAAATTTTGTACTAACATTACATTAAAGAGCTAATGACTTGTTTATGAATAGATTAAAGTGATAAGTAGGTGTAACAGAGAAGAATTGGCAACGTTTTTTTTTGTGACAGTACACGTCTGCACCAACATTTTTTTTTGATAGCGATCTGCACATTCTTTCAAATAAAATTATGTAAATCTTTTGAGTTTTGTCTCGGTTGACCTCCGTTGAAACAGAAAGGATAGCCGTTTACTCTTTGCTAGGAGGTGCTCATTTGGCTTGGCAAAATTGAATATAGAAAATTGTGTATTATACATATTGAAAATTTATATTTTAGTGAGATATAATGCTAATATGTCAAACATTTTTATCCATTTTCTTGTAACTTGCCTGTTACATTTGACCGTCAAAGGACTTAAAATATGATGAGAAATTATATTGCATCAGATATGCAATATAATTACTCAGGTCTGGTATGGATTTATACATAAATGTGTTTAATACAAATTAAATGTATTAATTAAAAAGATATATATATATATTTAAGCAATTTTATCAAAAAATGTTGTTGTTACCGGGATTCAAACTTCGATCTATTCCAATCTGGGGAACATGCATTAACCGATTATGCTATACCAACACAGCGCTTTGATGACAAATTTTCGAACCTATATGTTATATGTTTCAAATTAATACATCTATCGTTCCATTATCTGATTGAAAAGAGATTCAGGTTCGAATCCTGGTAGTAACAACAATATTTTTCAATAAAATTGATTTTATATGTATAATACATTTAATTTGTATTAAAAATATCCCAGACCTATGTTCTACATAATTACAACTTCTCGGTTCTCTGTTCTGTTTTTAATAACATAAATATAAGATCATTTTAAAAATTTCAGAATTTCTTCTTCTTCTGATAGGCCTTGGGGCAAATTAAAACATCATTGTTCTATTTACGTGTGCCAGATTTTACACAGTTGTCCTATGTTCAAAATTGATTACCTCTTCACATCACAGATTAATTAATTTTTGAAACCAATCTAAGAATTTTATTTAGAATTAAATTATTTAATTCTACAGAAACATGTTTTTCTTATTGGACAGGGACATATTTAAGAGTCATAGGAACAATGTAATTAAAAATTTCATCATATTTTATTTTAAAATGAAACAAATGCAAGTTCACTAAAAATAAAAATGTACATTTCCCAGCAAAATAGAAGTGAACTGACTGCCATCTGTGTACGCAATGTTGGATGGATGTCTGTCATTAAACATTATCCATTATTATATAGTATGTTAAAAAATCAATAGATGTCTCTCGACTCGAAGTGTGCTTGGTGTCAAGTAATTTTCTTCTGTACACATTAAAGTGACATTGTATTTTATCGGTATTTATTTGTCTATAATAATATTTCATTGCAAGTATTGTGATTTAATGTTTCCATTGAATAAAGTGACTTGCATGACCGAACCAGAAGAAAATTTTGCATCCCAAGCTTGCTTGATATTTTTTGACAAAATGTTGAATGAAATAAAGTAATTAATTTTATGTCGCTTTCAAAAATATGTATTTACTGTTTCGGCCAGTAAGCCAGTTCCTTTGTTTACACAATATGCATGAAATTAACTGGCACGTGTCCAGCGTTTATCCTCGCCTTGAACATAACATTGGCAACATCTATTTGAATGAGCTTGACATTCTTGAAACATTTTATTTCATTGATTAGCAGGAGACCTAACCTAAATATTAATTTATGAAATATAAATATTTCACTAACTAAAAAGTAATATTAATCAGTTTTTAACCAGTCTTAAAATAATTATCGTATTGCCGACTCTGATGGTGTATGGACATGAGGCGAGATAAGTTACGGAGATTTAGTTGAGATGAAACTCAGTACTTGTGCTAAAATTTATCTTTGAGATAAATTTCGAAATATCTTGGAATATTTTAAATAAACTGATCATGCAACATTAATTTACTTACACATTCATACAAGCTCGCCGATTATTGAAGCTTCTAACGGGACCATCCTCCAGTATTTGGTTTACCCGGTCGTGCAAAGTCTTTCACGGACGTCCTCTACTTCTGGTGCCATCAACACTTGTGTCATATATCTTTCTTACCATTCTCTCCACATTCATCCGTTTCATATGACCAAACCACCTAAGTGATCTTTATCTTACTCACAATACTAAGATTAGCTTTACATTCTTTCCTTATTTCTTCATTCTTTACTCTCTCATAAATGGATCTGCCACAATTAAAATGTTGTATTATGTCATTCTGTATTTTTCAAAATAGTTAAAATAATATTTTTGGTGATTTTCCTTGCAGACAACCAGTTAATCTGTTTACCGCAAAGGCCAGTGTCAAATTATTATGCGGCAGAATTCAGGTTTTGGAGAAACAGAACTCTTCAACACATTCCGTTCTCCCTATGGCTTCACATGATACGAGACCATCAGATTCGGTCACAAAATATTGGGTATGTTTCACAATCTTTTTGTTGTTGTTCATGAGCAAATCTTCTCTTGTTGAATAGTTAAAAGCCAATTCCACACTATATACAATCTAATCTTATATTTGCTTAATAAAAGCACTAACTCCAAATTAAAAGGAATCACATCTTATTATTACATTTTAAGTTAATACAGTGGAACCTCGGTTTACAAAACTTAATTTGTTCTGTTGTTCGTAAACCGAAACAATTATCAAAGTAAAATATATTAATCTGTTTAAAACCCCAAGAAAATGGCCCTTTATCATCTTTATTTTCTATTTCTTACTTGAAATACTATAAAAAACATTGATTATAACGAATGACAGCACAAGATACGTCTAACTCGGCTGGCGCACGCTCTGCCACTAAGTGACGATCGGCATCCGTCACCCCGCGCACTGCGCCTTCTGCACCAATTCACACGTACACATATACGTATTGACAAATTCACATTGGGTTTTTCAAGAAAACATTTTTTATCATTGTGTATGATAAATACTAATATATTGTAATTATTTTATCCAATACATAAATATATTACGGAGGAATACCTAAAATATGAACTCTGTATTTAGTATATTTACAGAGATTTTCACACATTTAGAGGCAATGTTAGCTCACTTTACATCATCGGAGAGAAAAAGTTAAAGCAAATCAGTAAAATTGCATGTATTGTTAATGTATTGGTTCAAAAAATAAAATGACAACTCATCAAAAATAAGCGCTATGACAAAATAACTCGAATTGTATGCTTTTTTCATATTTTAATTGACATAAACATAAATTTTAAGCGAAAACAAAAACGCGCAAACGGACGCTTCACAACTGCGAAATGAGCAGTACTAGTGCATATTAGTTCAAGTATATTTTCACTAATAGAAACATATATCTTTTGGTGAGAATGTATTCACATACGATTTTACTAAAATGCCAGTGAAAATATAACTTCACTCAACTAAAAAATACGCTTAAAATAAATTTCCCCATACACTTAATTTATGAGATGAACTCAGTCCAACTACTTCAAAATTGAATATCTGTAATTTGTGGTTCACAAATGTGAAATTATTCTATTATTGTTGGTTGTGATAATAGTACGTACAGATAGTGTAAAATTAATTTATACTATCTGTATATACGTGGGGTCCAGAATCAAAAGCAGACATGTCCACTTTATCTGTTTTCGAGTAAAATGCAATAAACCATTGTACCACAGCTGTCGCATTTGGGATCACATTGAACATGACCAGTAACCCACAGGTCACATGACCAAATACTGTTGTCTTATTGGCTGAAAACATATTTGTCTGGGTTTGAATTAATTCTCTATTCTATTGGACACATCTGTGATTGAAGTAACAAGAAAATTTTAAATGTGTTTTTATACAAAATTTAACAATACTTGTCTAATTTCGATATGCTAATCTTGTAGACGTTAATTTGCTTTATATTTGTACATACTTAACTCGAAAACATGTCTGATTTTGATTCTATACCTCACATATGTAGGTACTACTGAAACTAAAGCCGTTTGAGGACAATCTGTGGATACAGAATTTCGAATTATTTCAGCCGTTCAAACCCTATTATTACCATACACACTTACAGACTAAAGATAATTAATTTATATATTTTTCTTTACAGATGTTTTGGGTACCCTTATATTTATAAACAAGAAATGTCAAACAAAATCAGAGTTTTGAACAACTTCATCATTCCTGACACTGAAATAGTGTTGCCAGAGCAGTACCGAGACATCCAGAAGTATCCAGTGCTCACTCCGCCGACTCTGTTTGAGCTGAGCTTGAGGAGATGTTACATTTTAGTAAATAATGTCGCCGAGGACATATTAAATAACAACCTCAGTCCGATGGAACCGCACAGACTTGAAAAAATGGCCGGAGATGTGTTAAGGTTGAGAGATATGGACGATAATAACAATATTATTACAAACGTATTTGGTGAAGTGCTGCCGGCGTGTTTGAAAGAAGAACTGGCAAACGGGCCGACTGCAGTCTGCGAGTTTTACACGTGCAAATGTCCATTATTTCGGAGCACCATATTGGATGTTACAAGCCGGTTAGCATGATTTGAATTGAAACTGTTTTTCATTTTATATAACCATTACGATGCTAATTAAAATAATGTTTTATGAATCATGAAAGAAGTTTGGTGTTTTGAGTATGGGAAGACGACAGTCGAAGCGTGATTGCTGGTGATTTATTCGTCCGGTACAGTAACACGATACTACATCGGGGTAGGTATGAAGTATTTAAGTACACGGTAATTTGCACTTATCAGACGTGTAGAAGACACCAGTCGCGAGGATAGAATGGCTATCTAGTTTCACCACAGAAGCGTTTATCACACAATAGTTGCTTTAATTAGTATTGATTAAATTATCTTGAATTTATTTATGTGGTAATTTAATAGGATTCCCTGTATGTAATTAATATCGACATGTGTGGTAGGTTGTCCTCAATGAATGGATTGTTTCTTTGTTTATGTACTTTTAAATCTGAAATGAATCTTCTTCTTCTTTATCATCAGTCATTTTGCACTGATTCCTGTCTTGCGCAGTTCTGGTCTATACAAGGCCAATATTTCTCTTCAGATCGTTGTCTAACACATTTTTATTACTGCCTAGCCTCGAACGCTGGTGCAGGATCGTATTCGAAATGGGTTATTTCATATCTATCTATAACACCCAGTTTTGACACCGTACGGTGTCTACGCTCCATACGTCGGTTCAGAAAGAATTCACTGATCATACACACTTGTCCAAAGATGTCTTTAAGTGTATGCGGTTAAACATTTCATTCCAATATTCCTTTAGTCAATATTACTAGTTCTTAAAGTTATATGTAAATATTCTGTAACATTCTTCAGAACCGTTTCTCTAACAATTGTATTTGGGTCTTTCATTTGAATCAAAAAACACTGTTTATTGGTAGGTACACAATGATAACACATATTTTTTTCAATAATTCCAGGTCTATGACGACACTGGACGGATCGATAGATATTTTGGTGACGGCATGTTTTTGTTCCGGAAGGTGTTGCGAGCGGTGGAGAAAAACAAACAGGATATCGCCATTCAAGTGGATCAGAGGATGAATTGTGGATGCGTACAACATTGTCCACGTTATGCAGTCAGATTGGTGGCAGTGTTGTGACATTGTGGCTGTGCGATCTAAGAATATAATGTTTTAGGGATATTAAATCGGGTGCTACCATTGGCTGTGTTCTAGCGTGCCATTTCGAAGAAGAAATTATCGTGATTACTAAAATAATTTTAAAGACTGCACTGTATTGCCAAAGATAGTTAAAAAAATAAATGTAAATACCATCAAATAAAAATTTCTTAAGCAGAAAAACTTATTAACAGTGATTTCAATTTTGCCATGATTTGTACATAAAATCTAGAATTGTATTTTAATTAACATTACACTTATATTATGATAACGTGTATTCTAAGAATTTATTTTAAGGGTCTTTCTGTCTCCTAAGCAATTAAGAATATTTAAAGGTAGATATTAGTGAAAATAAAACTAAATTACCAATGCGGCTCTGGTATTGTACATGCTGAACGTATTGTTTATGATGGCTGGGGGGTTCTGTTTTGTTAATTTATTTTGCTTGGGCATTATGTTTTATTGGCCTATTCAAATATTACCGTTTTTTGTAAATTGATAAATTTTTATGATATATTTATTGCACCCATTGAAAGAATATCACTTCTGCGAAAAACGTATTACAAGGGTTTTTTGTACGGATAAATTGAGTTCTGTCATAAATATTTTTATTTCTTAGGCGGGAAACTTATTTGGAAAACGTATTAAGCATAAAAAAATACGTAATTTGTATGGGACTTAGGCGGGAAAACCTATTAAAGGGGAACTTATTAAAAGGGTTTCACTGTATTGAGTAGTTAGTTAAAAAAAAAAAAGATTAATTTGTGAGAATTTTAACATTATATGATTTTAAATAATTTAACATTCTGTCAGTAACATATAAACATATGTAACATATAAACATTTAGCATATATTCATTGTTATTTATTGAATTTCAAGAAATGCTTAGCACATTGTTAACTTTGAACAACAAGGCATCGACTGATATTTTGGTCAAAATTGACTTGTGTCATAATTCTGAAAATTATTTTCTCTTTAAAACTGTGTTACAAACATTTAAAATTTCCTAGTAGTTCAAGAGAGATGATAAGAAAACAGTCTTATTTCAGTATGTAGCAGTTGTAATATTTTTAAAATGACAACTGTTGATTTGAATACAAATAAAATGTTTTATTTTATAATGCGCCCAAAATCAGGAATCATTATTATTACTCATAGTGACATTTTTATAAAAAAAATCATGTTTGGGCGATGATCCAAATTTTTTGAAGAAATAAACCCTTTGATGTATATGTTGATACCTTGTTCCGAGGGCTCAATATGTTTCTGTGGCCGGTTGTGGTGGTCGCAACGGTTATCTGTGTCAAAATGTTAGCTTTCTCACAAAATGGAGATAGATATAAGGAAATAAAACATATTATTTTATGTGAATATAATTAAATTATTTTATTAAGAACACATTCTTATTGTGAAGTTGTAATTATTCAGAACATAGGTCTGTGATATTTTAAATACTAATTAAATGTATTATCATAATTAGAAAGATATACATATAAAATCAATTTTATTAAAAAATGTTATTGCGCGCGCCACCAGGATTCGAACCTGGATCTCTTTCCAAACCGAGGAAGGTACGCTATCCAACTATGCTCCTGCAACGACAATATTTTTAGCGACAAATTTTCGAATCTATATGTTGCCTTTTTGATATTAATACATTTAATCGTTTCATTATTTGAAAGAGCCATCTACCTTATTTTTTCGGAATCTCAAATACCTTTGAGTAATCTGATAGCAGACGCCAGAATGATCAATTCATTTTTATTAAATTTCGGACACATTGATACAACTTTATTCTTAGGAAAACACATTCTTATTGTGAAGTTGTAATTATTCAAAACAATATGAATTAAATATATTAATTAGAAAGATATACGTATAAAATCAATTTTATCGAAAAATATTGTTGTTGCGTCACCGGGATAATGTATAGGTTCGAAAATTTGTCGTTAAAAATATTGTCGCTGCAGGAGCATAGTTGGATAATGCAACTTTCCCGGTTTGGAAAGAGATCCAGGTTCAAATTCCGGTGGCGCAACAACAATATTTTTCGATAACATTCTTTTTATATCTATATCTTTCTAATAAATATATTTAATTTATATTTAAAAATATAAATTGTAAGAAAATAATATAAACTCAATAATTGAATAATAAGTAGATACACACAATTTTATTCTGCAGGAATGCGTCAAGTGGGCAAATGTTTTTGCATGTTGCAGTTCTACAAAGTTAGCACAGGTATTATATATATTGCTGATACGGGAACTTCTGACTGATATAAAATATTTTGGAGTCATAATAGATTCAAAATTGAATTTATCGCAAAATACAAGATACTAGTGATGAGAAAAAATGCTGCTCTTGACTCACTGGTGTGATTGTGATTGGTATTCGATCATATCAGTGATTGAAAACTGTGACTGTGATCACAGTTTCATTACTGATACGCGTGCACCGCACGACATCACAATACACGGAATAAATTAAAATAACATAATTATTAGCGTATTTACTCATATTATGCAAACTTCAACAAAAAATATATTCTAGCACATATAATTAATATATATCTTTAATATCATCATAAAGAGAATGAAAACCCTTAAAAAAGGTGAGTAGTTTATTTTTTGGGTCGAGTGCGTTAAACGGCGATGGCGCTTATTACGAATTATAACGTCATTCCTTCATGAATATTTTCGTTTCATATGCGCACGCGCCGAATCACGGTTCACAACCAAATATAAATAAGTCAAAAAATTAATCACGATATTCTTAGATATTCAATCACTGGCAGTGAGTGTGACTCAAGATATCAGTGATTGACTAACGGTTCGTGATTTTGAGTTCATCACTACAAGATACGTGACTAAAAAGATCTCACTTCTGGGAAGGATCAGATGATTCATTAGTACTGTTTAGTTTAGTGTTTTTTTTTACAGGTATAGAACATTAAAAAGAAATAAAACACATCAAAATCTTGGTAATGGTCATGGTATTGGCTTATTGGAAAGATAATTGTATGCTAATAGTGTTTAAATATGATTTCGCGCATGTGGGTGTCGCGGCTGGCTCGAATAAAGCGCAATCTGGTAGTCCAATTTTTGGAGCAGCTGAGGATGTATATCGGCAATAACACGACGGATGTTGGCTTCCAAGTCCGTCTATCATCTCTGGATTTTCGGCATGGACTAGCCGCTTCACATATCCACAGATAATAATTAAAAAGTGTTAAATCACACGATCTTGGAGGTCAAGACACAGGTCCATTACGCGAAATTATGCGCTCATCGAATGTTTCCTTCTATAAATTGATAGTGGCGCGCGCTGTGTGGCATGTCGCGTTGTCTTGTTGAAACCACAGCTCTTCCACATTAATGCTATAGCGCTTCTTCAGTGCATACTGTACGGACGTCTCTGCGGATTCGTGGTGCGAAGCCGATCTATCATGGCTCAGATGGACGACTATGTCGACCGTAGCGAACTGTACCACAATTTTCTTAATAAATTTGTACAATTTGCTTGAGTCTATACATTGTGAAATGGCAAACCAAACTGAGCACAAATCGGCTGTCAGCCGTCCAATTGGCTGTTGCTGGAAAGAGTGTTGCCAATGTGAAAAACAAACCTCTAAAAAAAAACACCCTTTATATACATTTTGTTGGATGATGGTCACATGAATTGGGGATCGTGGAGAGCGACGAGGGAGGCCTGTGGACGCAAACATGCTAAAGAAGAATAAAAGAGAAAAATGACATCTAATGATATAAAATATCCAATCTATTTGATTCAGATAGCTGGGTAGGTACGTACTGGCGTATTCAATTCTTGCACAAGTCAATTCTATTTGAATTCTGGTAAATATCAAGCTAAAATATATTATATGGACCGAATTATTCCAATCATTCTAGTAATGCATAATGTGTTAAAAACATTTTATACATAAATAATATTGCTTTAAATAATTTTCAAAAAATCAGATTCTCATTGAGTTGGCATATAAGCTATTTCAAGAAAAAATGAATTATAAAATTTGGTCCATAGATGGCGATGGTACAAACATTCGATAGTTGTGGTGAGAATGGTGAACTTTATATTTATGTAAAGTGATCACTTAAGCCAGCTGAAGACAGGTCGTAAGCCCTGTAATTACCCCCATATTTTCTATATATCATTTTACATTAAAAATATAATAAAAATAGCTTCGTCTGTATGAGATATCTGATATTTAATTATTTAATTCAATCAACTGAGCTGTTATAAATACAAAATGTTAATGTTGCAAAGGATTGTCCGATTATTTCGTAAATAATTTGCGAAGTCGAGTGGGGTTACTCTATGGTAGAGTTAATATCTCGATAGTGCAAACATTACGCATCCCTTCGAGGAAGTAAAAAAGAAAATATTTTATTAAAAATCAAAATGTTTAAATTAAAGTAAATTATATTTATTTATGTTAAAGCTTTGATGGATTAAATATTTATTATTGGAATATATAAAATTAAGCAGGTATTATCTTCCTCTAATCGAGGCTCAGATAGTTGAGGCTTGGCGCTGCCGAAGCTAGATGGCGTTGATAGAGTGGGGATGTCGGAAAGTTTGGCCGGAAGCGGGCGCCTGTCGCTCGCTCACCGCTTATCAGCTGAAAGAAAACTTCCTTCCGGTGGACGCCATGTTGGGAAAAATATGCGCCCTTTATGGCTACTAGCTTTAGATCTATTGGGGGATTATTCGCCTTTGCAAATAAACAAGATATTTAAGGTTATGTTAAGGGCGCGTGCAAGATGATGTAAAATATTACCGAAATGTTAAAAATTAATTATGAAATATGTTGGAACGTTGAGGAACCATTCTACATTACTCAAACCAAAACAACCTGACGCTAATACGAGTTACATATCCTCAATTATTATGAGGTATTAAAGCTGCATAAAAAAATAACATACATACATACGTAATGTACCGTTCCGGCGATGTGGCGATACACAAATAAAGCGCTTTGTGCACATAGAGTGAAAATAAAAGTTTAAAAGAAAACTAGCAGCAGGGGATACGAACCTACGCACCCAGAGGGAATATTAGACGGCCAACGTTGCGATATTACCGTATTTATTTGAAATGTTTTGCGGTTGAGATATTTTTGGCGTAATATAATGTAAAATAGAAATGGCGGGGACAATTTTTAACGACACATGGGGAAAATTTGAATTTTGTTTACAAAACGTAATTAAGTTGGTATTAGAATACTTTTAAATATAAATTTAATATGAATAATAATCTCTCTATTCGTTTCGGGCCTCCAGCCGCCAGTTACCACGCGAATACAACGTTGAAGTATATTATTTGCGGTACAATTCGCATAAACTACGAGCATTTAATATGGTCCAGTGAATTTTATCTAGTGGCGGGGTATTTTATTGTGTTAGTATCTTGTTGTCACTTGCATTGTTGGAGTCGGAATAGATTATGCTGAGTAATTTGAATAATTATTGTCCAAATACTCTTATTATTAAAAAACAAAATTATTGTACTGATGTGGTTATGTTGTGTAACAGGATTTTGTTAATATGGTGTTATTAAAAAAATTGTATACTATCTATCATTTGTAATAAAACTGTTGTGATACAAATTCAAGACGTCATTTTGAAGTGAAAATCTTATTTAGATTGAGTGTTGAATTGACTCACTTTCATTTGAATTCGAACTGTAAATCCGAATCGATAGGATCAAAATGATTGCGCAAACTGTCTCGTGAAATGGAATACGATAATTCCGGTCGTAAATCGAAATCACCGCAAGATAGGGGAGGAAGCAGGGAAACATGATACAGGATGAGGTCGGTGAGGGGATGTTCTAGTCGAAGGACCAGTGATCTCGGAGAACCGGAATTTGGAAGGACTGCTCGTTTTACCTTGTATATGACGCCTCCGTAATCGCTGCAGTATAATCTGGAAGTAAAATTTTCGAACACTTCTTGGAGCAGCTGGCTGGTATTGTCTCTGGTTTATCGGCGTAAACTAGCTGCTTTATACATCTCCAGAGAAAATAATCCAAAGGTTTTAAATCTCACAGTATTAGAGTCCAATACACAGGTCCATTACGCGAAATTATGCGCTCATCGAATGTTTCCTTCAATAAATTGATAGTGGCGCACGTTGTGTAGCATATTGCGCTGTCTTGTTGAAACCACAGCTCTTCCACATTAATGCCATTCAATTGGGGAACGAAAAAGTCAGTAATCATGAATCTATTGCGCTCTCCAAACACTGTAACGTACTGGCCGGCATAATTTTTGAAGAAACAACAGCTTCTTCGGTGCGCACTGCGGATGCGTATTATCAATTAGAGTGTGCGTGGTGCGAAAACGATCTATGGTTACTCGAATTACTTGCTCAGATGGAATTAGCACAATTTGCAAGCGTTGTTCCATTCATGGTGAAATGGGAAACCAAGCTGAGCACAAATTAGCTGTCAAATTGGTTGTCGCTGGAATAAGTGTTGCCAATTCGAAAAACAAACCTTTAAAAAAAAACATCCTTTATATACAAAGGGAGAATTTTGAAGGTGACAGTATTATAGCCTCTAATGTGTGAGCACCTACAGCTCCATACGTAAATTTTTAATGACGCATTCCAGGAATTTAATTGTAACGCCTCATTCTTTTGAATATTACAAAATTAAAGGACATACATGCATGGTGGCGATATTGATTTGGCGTAGACTCAAACCACAGACACCGACATAAACCTGTATACTATAATCTTAAAAGTAAACTGCTAAATTTTAGAGGCCGTTAATATTTTCCTGAATTGGTATTCGTATTGTGAAAGTGAGTTTGTTGAAAATTGTCGGCTCCGTCTAAACTTCACAGTTTAACGGGACAATTATCTAAGTGCAAACTGCACCAGCTTCAAGCCATTGAATTAGCTGTAGCGTACTTCCGCACAGGTGAGTAATCGCGGCGAATGTTTGTGAGAACTGTTATTATGTACACGCAACACATAGGTAAATTTAGATAGATATGTAGCGACCATAATTCAAATCTACCGCCATCTCAGTCGGCATCGACGCTAGCGACAGCGCTGCCGGCTGCTGCCACAAGTCTGGCTCAATTCACCGCCAGACAGTCTCTCGAGTTTCAGCGTTTCACGATGGTGGTCTTGCCGGCTCGCCTTAGCCGAGCAAGACCATCAATTCATTTCATTTCATAATTTCCTACATCTTCATTCACTGCATTCATTTCTATCTGTCTTCATTGTTTTTATCATTTGTCACAATAAACCTCAACACGCGCCAATCACATGTATTTCATTTAACCACCGACCTAACCCCCAAAGATATATACATCCTATTACGATGACGTAACATCCGGAAAAATTCAATCAGCTTTCTTTAATGGCTAAATCTAATAAGATCTATAAAACTGAATGTCTGTCTGTTTTATATATCTTTTCACTGATCTAAACCAAATTTCGCATAGTCACTCTTTAGTATCATGTGCAAAATATACATTATCCTTCCTCCTCGTGATATAAATGTCTTTTAGAATATCATCCACTCTAAATTTTGAACTTTTAGGACCTTGGGTTAAATATTACATAAACATAACCCTTCCTCTTAATCATACACAGCCCTTCTCCCCAATATAATTGTGTATTGTATTATATGCTATCCGTTACAAATTTTGTAAATCTACTGTGTTCAAAACACAGGATCTTTCTGCTCAGGGTTAGTTTAGATTAGGTTCCAAATTTTGTAAAATTAATGTTTAGAATCTTGTGGTGACCCTACACGCGCCCGTAGACATGACCGTGTAGGAGCTCACCTATCAATCATTAGAGCCCGAACTAGGGTGACCAATAAGCAGTTACTGCTCAAGCAACGAACTTCACTTCTTCGCAGGCCGTCCTAACACCAGCATCGCTACTCAACAGCATCTCCAGCGAGCCGTTCCAGAGTTCAACCGCGCATTTAAATTGTATTAATTCATCATCTCAATAAATGAAACCTTGTAAGTGCTCTTTCATTTATATACCCTGCTCTAGTTACAACAGATACCCTTCACTGCGACACACAACCAACACGCTTGAGATAAGAAGAAGTTAGAGGCTTCTATTTCACAGCATCTTAACCTTCTGACACAATCTCGAGTCAATCATAGTTTGAATAACTTCTATATAAACACCTCAACTCCTACAATCTTAACGAAAAACAGACATTAAATAATTCTATTTTGATTGAAAAATTTCCTTCAAATATTTTTTTTTCGTAGATTGCCGAGTATTAATTAACATTTTTAATTATTTCAACTTATATGTCGATTCTTTCTTTTCATTCTTTTTTGAATAATTGACCCGATGGATATCTTAGCTAAGTTTGTTAACCACCATCGGATCTGATCAGTTTGAAATGGCGGTTGTTTAAAATTTTTAAATCCTAACTCCGTTAATATTGGACCTAGAAAAAAAAGTTTAAAAAGCACACCTGCATTAGTGCATTTACATCTTTACATGCAGACGAAATCTGTCTGATTGTCGGAAAAGGCTTTTTTCATACACACAATATATTATAACATACAATATATTATTTAAGTTGTCAGGTAGGTACTTCTAAAATACAAGCATTTTTGCGATAAAAATCTTTTCAAGATATCTTTCATATCGAAAATTCATCTCGGTACCGCAAGAAGTCCACCTTTTTCTTCAGCGAGTAATCCCCACATAAATTATTAATTTCTGCGGCCATGATGTATGGACTGAACGGAAAACGTGCACTGCGAGGAACGTAATAATCCCAGGTTTTATGGACTATTCCTGGCCGGCATGATTTATGGTTTCCTGTATCACCAGACACCTGTGGTGCGGCTACAAGGTATCACCAACAACTTCTAAGGAGTGGAGATCAATAGGCGATTCTATTCTTGCAAACATTTGTATTTTTAGAATAATATTAACCCACCCCGCGTTAGGGGTGCTACGAAAGGGGAGGCCGGAATTTTTTAATGTAACATTATGTTTGTCATGAATTATAAATATATTATTTAGGAGAACACATTCTTGTTGTGAAGTTGTAATTATTCAGAACAATAGGTCTGTGATATTGTAAATATGAATTAAATATATTAATTATATATTAGTCTGCTATCAGTTTACTCAAAGGTATTTGAGATTCTGTAAAAATAAGGTAGATGGCTCTGTCAAATGATGGAACGATTAAATGTATTAATATCAAAAAGGTAACATATAGGGTCGAAAATTGTCGCTAAAAATGTTGTCGCTGTAGCTTAGTTGGATAAAGCACCTTCCCCGGTTAGGAAAGAGATCCAGGTTCGAATCCCGGTGGCGCAACAACAATATTTTTCGATAAAATTGATTTTATATGTATATCTTTGTAATTCATATGTATAAATATATTGTAAACCTGAAATGGTTCTAGCTATTTTTTTCTGTCTTCTTTTTTGTCTTCCTCTCAATAGCGATGGTTGATATCGCCGATTCGCTGGAACATACACTAGTTCCCGTTCTACACGAATATCGCATCCGTTCATTAAAATAACTGGTACTTTTTTCCATTTAACTATTCTTGCTGATGAAGATGGGGGTTGCGGGGATAATCTTTGGAATCTCTCACTACCCCCTACTAACAAATAAAGATACCTATGTCGAAGGATTAGATTGTGCATTTCTAAAGTTGGAATCGGTTTCAAAAGTAACCTAACAAATCGTCCGATCGAGTAACTAGGTATCCCTGTCACTTGATGGTAACTGGTTAAAAATCACCGGATCCCAAATATCAATCACCGGTCGTGATCATGAACTGCGGCTAGTTATTCCGGTCCGTGACATTTTGTTGGTTCACGACCTTCCAGGAGATCAGATTTCTTCCAATCTTTTCCTTGGATCACCAATTTTTCCATTATTTGTGTTTAGTAACATTAAAACAAAATTACTGAGGATTCGGATCCGTGAAATTGAGGATAGGCATATTAATTCCTCTATGATCGAGGCATTCATTCTGGGGGGTTGTTCACGTATGCGAAGCATGCGTTTCTGTTCTCTCTCGCATTTCCATTCGCTTGTGCTATCATTCTATCAGAGTTTATGTTTCAGCATCTTACAGTAAGTAATACAAGGGTTGTAATCTAATTTATAACCCTTTAGCGGTGGTTGTTGATGAATAGAATTGAGAGTACGTAACGTATTTCTATATAGATTACTCAAGATTCTATAATTTATATAACACGGTAAGTATACATTTACACGAAATACGCAACTATGTAATGAGATTTGTAACAGTCCACACGGCAAAGTCACGGGAGAGAGTGGTCCGTCAATGACGTGCCGATCGCTCCCACTCCTCTACCGACAGTACACCGAATCTCTATCTCGTTTCTTATCTCCGCGTCACGCTATCCAGCTCTGGTGCCGCTACCAGTCTACCTCAATCCAGTTTATTTACAGATGCCATCTTTAGATTCATATCTCGATGCTTCAATATAATAATTGTTAAATACTAATTAAACGTATTAATTAGAAAGACATACATATAAAAACAATTTTATCGAAAAAAAAAGTTGTTACGTTACCGGGATTCGAATCAAGATCTCTTTACAAACCGGGGAAGGTGCTTTATCCAACAATGCTACAACGACAGTACTTTTGACGAAAAATTTTCGAACCTATATGTTACACTTTTAAAATTAATACATCTACCGTTCCATTATTTGAAAGCCATCTATTTTATTTATACAGAATCTCAAATACCTTTGAGTAAGCCGATAGCAGACACTACAATTAACAATTTATTTTTATCAAATTTTGGACACATTTATACAACTTGTATATTATTAAGGGAAATGCATTATCATTGTGAAGTTGTTCAGATTCAGATAACCGTTTACCGATTTATGTTAATTTAAATTTGTTTTTATACTTCTTTTGTTTTGTTTTGTCTCGGTTTATTTCGTTGCTAATTCATTACGCGTCTTGTTACTTCGATCGGCACCACTGGGTTTCTTGGTTTATAATAATATACACATGTGTGTGTGCGTGAGAGTATTGCCGCCCTTTTTTAAGAAAACTAAGAAGACGGTGACCGACAGTCGTCATTCTTTTTACATCCCGTGCTTCGACCAGTCCAGCGGTCCGAATAAACCAAAATCCAAAGAAGACAACCCGGCTGAGAGAACAACATCGGACCAGAAAGACAGCAAAAATAAAAAGGTTAGTGTAGCTCACATATCATCGGTAACTTGAGAACCAGCTATCGAAGGCATTTACATAAATTCTTTCTTCCAACACTGTGCTATTGATATTTGTGTAGAGCCCTTTTGGTACAATGCATGCCTGTATTATATTGTATCTAAATATCAGTGTACCGAATGGACGGCTCTTAATTCCGCACACATAGCGTACGGCTATTTTCCTATCAGTCTCTGCTATTGATACCGTGTTGGGTCCTTTCCACCCATCGCTGCGTACCAAACCCGTGTTGGGTAATTAAATCATACGGTTACTTTGTTGTCTGACATCTGACGGTATTCCCGCATGTCTGTCTATTAGCAAATCTGAAAGCCTGACTAATTTAATTAGGTTTCAGTAAATAAGTCTCGGCGGCCACACTTTAAGCGGCTTAAGAGTGCACTGCGGTATCTGTGAAGTAATCATTTAAAAAATTTTCAAAAACAAAATAACGTTTTAAAATTTTAATGAATTCTTCACCGTCAAAGGATGTTTTTTAACTCATTGGATTATGAATATAAAAAAAGAGCGCGCCTTCTTTGTTTGTTCAATGTGAAATTCAAAAAAGAACCGGGTACGTAAATTTGTTAGAGCGAATTAAAATATTGTCTGTAACTGTAAAAAACATCAAAAGATGATTTTTCAAAGAAATTGTGTTTCATAAAAATGCTCATATTTAAATAATGAAATAAAAAGTATTTGTTGTATGTTTATTTTAAACAAATTATTATGATTGCTGATGTAGTTCCGCGGAATATTTAATTACCTTATATGGCAAATACATCTCATTAAATTAATATTATAATTTAGATAAATGAATGATACGTATCAAACGGTCTTTAGAAATATGTCTAGGCTCTCGTCAGCAGAAAAAATACGCCAGTACCGACTATACCGAAATAGGTGCTAATATAATGCGCCCGCACCGTCCGGGCATCAAAAAGCTCGTGACAACTGTGTTTACATAAGGGGGAAGCGTGATGTAGGAAGGATGAAATGAATTAAGTACAGGAAATAGGTGTAAGATAAAGCTCAAGGACCAACCAAGAAGAAACACGACTCACTTGGATTCTTTCTCATGTAGTAACAGCTCCTGAACTTCAGGAATCTTCTTCGATGTCCATCACGAAGCACTGTGATCCACAATTCAGTTTCGGCACGCACATGCGAGGAACCGAAAACACTAGCAATAAAACTTTATAACTTCTTCAAGTTAATGATGAGCACATAGCTCCATACATTCTCCGTGACAGTTCAAAAGTCATAGGCAAAGTATACAAAGAAAGTCGTGCTCTGAATGGTAGGGGGGGGCAGATAGGCAAGGCAACCATAATGGAGCATACACAGGCGTACAGCCATCGGCGATCTGTGAATCTGTCATTAATACCGAACAGAAAGAAACGTGCTTGATACCTTAGAAATGCGGTATAAGCGTCGTATGCTGTGTGTACCATGGACTGCTAGAAGAATTGAAGATAGCCTTGAGAAATTGGTGATCACAGAAAACCAGGTCTCGCCACACGTTACACTAAACAAGGTCCAGGATATCGAAGAGTGGAGGCAAGCTGTTCGTGCTGCAAAAATAAATGACTACGATACTCAGTCATTGACACATCGACTGAAAGATACGGTAGATATCGTTTAGACATTACTAATAAAAATATTGCAATGACTGGCTGCATGGGTCGTCAGCACTCGACGGCCGCCGCGAACTTTCCAGCTTCGCTATTCATTTTTTCTTCTGCTTCGGACTCGTCACTCAAGATCGCCATACGTATACTATTTTAGAATTGTAAACTCCTTTGGAGGCGGATTACCATTCTTATCTACTACTTCTGATACCATCACACAACGCTCCCGCGTAACGTATGTTAATATATAATTTGGTAATAATGCCAAAATGAGCAGAGATATTCTAATTTTGAAAAATTTTATGCTGTCAAAGTAAAAACTCGGTAAGAAGCTATTAGATACTTGTAAAAATTGTAATTTTACAAAAAATTTACAAAAAAATTGAAAATTAAATTAAATTGGTTGACATTCGCATTTAGAGTAGTGGCGAGGTGTATCGTGATTGTGACTGTGATTAACTGTAATTATTCGTAATTCGGCGAACAATCACTGGTACATAAGAACCTAAACCTCCAATTGTTAAATCACTTACCAATCATTTATTATGTGTGAACTTTTTACTTTTTATTAACATTTTTATTTTTTTATTTATTAATATTTTCCTTGGTTTTCTTTTTCATAGCATAATATTTATTTCATAACCTTTAATTTATAACATAATATGTATTATTTTTATGGCGAATCGGGTTAAAAAAAAAACCTGATCAAGCTGGAATAAACACATTATTATTATTATTGTTATAATTGGATTACAGTCACAATCACAATTTATCTCATCACTAATATACAGGGTGGTCCAAAAAAAGTGAGAACATCTCGTAACACTATTTCATTCTTCATCAAAACACCCCGTATTGAATAATCTACTGGGTTTAAATCTGGGCTGTTCGGTGGCCACATGCCTCGATGAAATTAACATTTAAACGACGAAGAAAGTTGATTGTATTTCTGGCTGTGTTGTGAGATGGAGCTCCGTCCTGCTGTAATGTCCAGTTATGCTGTACTATTTAACTTTACTCCAGACTTTGTTTTGAAACTCTTTGATCACTATCCTATTGTCATTCTGGGCGACAATTTAAAAAAAAACCATATATAAACAATGGGAAAATTAATTATCAAAGATGGCGATCGAAATGAAACGTAAATATATAGGTAAATAGGTAAGTAAGTAAATTAGTAAACAATTTAAGGTTTATTTAGGAGAACACATTCTTATTGTGAAGTTGTAATTATTCAGAACATAGGTATGTGATATTTTAAATATGAATTAAATATATTAATTATAAAGATATACATATAAAATCAATTTTATCGAAAAATATTGTTGTTGCGCCACCGGGATTCGAACCTGGATCTCTTTCCTAACCGGGGAAGGTGCTTTACCCAACTAAGCTACAGCGACAATATTTTTAGCGACAATTTTTGACCCCATATGTTACCTTTTTGATATTAATACATTTAATCGTTCCATCATTACAGACCAGATAGCAGACGCCAGAATTATCAATTCATTTTTATTAAATTTTATCAGTTTATCAAAGGTATTTGAGATTCTGTAAAAATAAGGTAGATGGCTCTGTCAAATGATGGAACGATTAAATGTATTAATATCAAAAAGGTAACATATAGGGTCAAAAATTGTCGCTAAAAATATTGTCGCTGTAGCATAGTTGGATAAAGCACCTTCCCCGGTTAGGAAAGAGATCCAGGTTCGAATCCCGGTGGCGCAACAACAATATTTTTCGATAAAATTGATTTTATATGTATATCTTTATAATTAATATATTTAAAACAATTTAAGGTATTATTGATATAGTTAAACTAATTTTGATGTAATTATATCACATTTTGCGAAATGTTTTCACTTTTTAAACACATTTATGATAGTTATTAGTCCTTGGAAGAGATTTCCGCCTAGTTAAATTATAAATTAAAATATTTATTATTTAATTACTTCCTTTCAAAGTTACCTACTCTAATTTGACGTCAAACAATTGCCAGCATTAGATATTCTTCAGCATTGCAAATATTAAATGTTCCCAACGTTGTTGTGAATTTGTTTCATTAACTCGAAACATTTCATCAAAACATTTTTATCTAGCGTGCTGACAATTCTAGCTATTATAAAGCATTGTGCAAGCAAATAAGGGTTGGACCGCACGTTTTTATTTGTTTGTAAATGGTGTTATTGTTCTGACTCGTTGTACGTCATTTGTTCATTGTAATTTTGATCTATTAGTGCGCTTGATATATATTTTTTCTTGTCACTCTCGTATCAAATTTATTAGTTTTTTCATTGTTACAAATATACAACTACGCACTTACACTATGAAAGCAATATATTAAAAACAAATATTCCTAAAAATATATCTGGCAAAAAAACGAATGTGTTCTGTGTCTTATTTCCTTTTCCGTCACCGTGTACTTATTTAATATTTAAAAAAAAGTATTACATGTTTTTGAAACGGGTTGTTACATATACTAATACAATTGTTCTTTTTTAAATGAAACCTGGTCTACACCCTGAGACAAAAATAAGGAAATATGTTGGAGTCGATTTTCCGACAACAGAATGGCCCCAGTTTCAATTGATATTTTATTTTCAATACATTCACAGCGATTCAAATATCGATTTAAGCAGTCACTGACGTATGATACTTAGAACAAATCTGATGGAAATCATTAAGCCCGATGTAACCGCCTGGGAGACATACCAGGTGTGACAATTTAATTTTCGAAATGCTGTAACGTTACACAAGACGTTCTCAGAATTTTAAAATTATTAGTAATTAATATTATTTAAATAAAGGCCGTTGAATTTTTTTTTTTATAATGATGGGAACACTGTCGCGCGTGCTCGATCGGGGACCGGTTCGGAAACGCATCAATTTGCGCGCCGCCGTGGCAATGCATTCACTCGTAGACGAGCGTGGCGTTTAGCAGCATTTTTTGCGCGCGGCTTTGTCCATCGCAAAATGGCCGATTTTGCTAATCGCAAAGCAATATAAATTTGTAAATCTTTAATGTAATACTGAGTAAGAAATCATCATAATTACTAGTGCATCCAATTTGCTAATAATCTCGTGATAAATCCTAATTTGTATTGTATTTCCTCCTTAGACTCGGGATGGGAGTACTTTGTAACTAATGTTCTAACTGGACTACTAACTAATGTTCTAACTAACTGGAACCCCTATCCCATCATTGACCCTTATCCCTTATATCCAGGTTCCCTTATTTCCTTCCTTTCGGCGACCCAGAGATCGTGCATTTCAAATTCATTCAGAAGATCCTATCGGCGCAGGATTTACAGTTTTTCTTTACACTAGTGATGATGATTTTCTCTTTTTATTTGTAATAAACAAGTACAGTTTAATATAATAACTTTGATCAAGTAGAATAGATTCCTGTCCATCCGTATTACACAACTTATTATGAGTGAGTTCTGAGTTCCGCACTCACAATCAATGTTTCTCCACTGGTCTAGACGGTGAGTATGAACGAGCTTCAGGTCACGTACATCACAATGCATTATTAAAAAAAATACTAGTGAAATTGTACACCTTCGCAAGTCACATTCAAAGTAATCCCCTTGTGTATCTATGTATTGACTAGACTTAAATGCAGGCTTGAAACACTGTTGAGTATCTGTCTCACATATTATGTTAAATCAAAAATTCTTCGTCCCTTTAGCACGGTCTTTAATTTTGGAAGTAACCAAAAATCACAGGGTGCTAAGTCAGGATGATCAAACCGGGTAATGGTCTAAATTTCGATCGCCCATTTTTACGCCAAAGCGCACACGAAAATATGTATTACCTTCCCAACAGCAGACTAACAATTGGCTCTATTAATTTAAAGTGTACGCACGTATTAGTTCAAATACGAATTCTAACGTGATTTCGACACGATTACGACACGGGCGACTGAGCGGTCATTCCTGGAAGTAACCTGTCCCACCTCGACTGAAAGGACTCGTGTTCAATTAATGTTGGTTTATTTTCAGTAAAAATGCACCCACTTCATACATTATCGATACATACTTTGAATTATCTTCAAAAAAATCTTATATATTATATTTAGTTTCTTACAAGTTCGAAAACTAACATATTCACAGCGGAATGAAGCGGAAAGACAAACAGAGATTTTCTTCAAACTAAACATTCTGTCCGTCCTCCGGGACGTAAATTTCTCGTAAACCAGTAATTTGTATTCATCGCCGATACAGTTTCACCAAAGCAGAAAATAAAAGTTGTGAATAAAGATACGGATAGATTTAGCATTTTCCACGCAGATGATTGATGGGCGCATCTTCCCTGAATGATTAATGTAAGGGTAGCTGGCGGAGAGGGTAGGTACTGTTTTATTTTTCAATAAAAGTGTCGATGGCTGCGAGATGAGTGCTCGGTAATTAATCACCTAGGATTACGTGCTCAAATTTTACAAGAGGAAACTTAGTTGACTGAAGGGAATTAAAAAGAAAATTTAAAAAAGTTTTTTTAAGTGTTATTTATGTTACTCGATGTATAAAGTGACGCCGATAATTAATTAGAAAAATAAACCCGTTTATAATTAATTTTAAGAAAATGGGCTATTTCGCTAAAATCGTTTTTTTTTAAATTTTTATTTAATTTATTAAAAAATATGATTTCGATATTATTTTACAGAATGAAAGCGTGGATACTTACCAAAGAAATAATAAGGTGACTTGATAGTATTGCTCAAAACGTAATGAAGATATTATGGTTCGGATGAATAAGGAAAAAGTAAGTATTTCAAACAATAAAAATTCGAAAACTTTAATATTTCGGACGTCCAGAGAAATAGGAAATTTTGCCAACTCATAATACAGGGAAAGATTGCTGAAAGTTGGGGCACACCAAAAAGGAGAATACCATGGTTGAAGAACCTAAGGCCAGTCTATTGTAGAGCTTTTATTGAGATATAATTGTAATATCTGTGTCCTCGTGTGCGTCTCGCGTTAATGTCTCGGTATAAAATACCCAGTTAGTGGGAACAAAAGTATTTATTCATACAGGTCAATATTAGATGTTTACGGTATCACAGTCCGGAGCTAAGTGAAAGCTAAACGTTATTTATCTCTTTCACACGCTCAATCGTACCAACCCCGCGCGCCTCGTTACCATAGATACATTTTTTTTTTTTGAGAGAAACAAATACTACGATACAACTGACATAAAATATGATATATAAAAATAATACCAGTGAAGTTCCTTCAAAATTAAACATGGAAGAGTATAATTCAAAGTAATAAATAGTACACAATAAACTAAAGAATAGTGCATTTTAACAAACTGATACACAAAAAGTATATTATACTCAAATAAAAAATAGTGTATATTAAAAATACTAATAAACAAAATAGTATTTTTACACTGAACATATACAGTGAAAAGGGAAAAGAGGTGAGGGAAATGGGATGCAATATATATATTTTTAAATATAAATATATATATACGCATACACGCATATACAATTTATGTCAATAATTATTAAAAAGTTGGCGTAGTTCAATTTTAAAGAGATGCAATTTATCGCTGAAAATGTCCAAGTTATTAGAAGAATTGTAATAAGTTATTTGTTCTAATAAATAGGGTGAGTCAACCAAGTTATTTAAAATTTTATAAAGATGGCATAAATTATGTGTATTTTTTGTATTTAAAAAGGGGAGATTTTATGGAAACACTCACTTTCTGAATGAGATTTAATGTTGAACATTTTCAAGTCGGTCGCTGTGGGTGGAATAATGTGTGTTTCAAACTGCCGATTCGAATTCAAGTTGACTGCGTACAAATGAGAAATATAAATTAATAAGAGTAAGAGTGGCAGAGTAGGATTGAAGATGAATATTTAAAATACTAAAATAAAATAAAATACTAAAAATAGACGTTTATGCTGATTGATGCACAATTACAGGTAATGTGACGCGCTCGGGGGCCGAGTTCCCTAATGTTGCGGCGCGTTGTATTGTTGTCTATTTTACGGTCGGCATCGGCGTGATTTTAAGGTTGATGGGAACTCCATTTTTAACCTAGGTGCGTTCAGATTGTGGAGGCGATAGATCTCTACAATCTGAACGCACAGTCAATGGACTGTCATTTGCCTTGAACACATGAACATTTGTAACGTTTACATGACGAGAGATGTACTAATCATACTCACTCAATTTCCGCTATATTTTATTATTTCAAACGTTAGAACGGTTTTCGCGAACATCTTCCCATTATCAATAATACAATTCAACTAAAGTTAAAAATATTTTCAGACAGTAATTTAGGGTGTGTTTGAGGTTAAGGGTGGTGGGGGTGGGGGTGCAGTTAAAATAGATAAGAGAGGGGGATAAAACAGAAATAATCATAGAATTTCACCAAGTTTCACCAAAAACTTTTGAACAGTGTATAATTATAATAATTTTTTTATTGAATCTGTTAGTAATAAACACTAGTAACACTGACATGATCGTAAATTTCGCTTTAAACCTTCAGAGACGACCGAAGACGGTTGTGAAAGTAAGACGTGATACGTTCCCAGTTAAGCATGATATCATTGAAAGGCTTTCGTATCGACGATTGGCGCGTCGTATCCGGACGATGTCACGACTCTGGAGGCTGTATAAAGCCACCCCCGTTCCCCGGGGGATGAAACTGCTTCAGTCATTAACCTTATCTTCCTGCAGGGCAGTAAATTCGGATAATGTCTATCGAAAATCCACAAAACTGCCACCGACATTCACGGATGACTCGCCGCAGGGCCGGGCACCAGAACCGAACCGAAAAATAAAATTTGTGGTTATTTAGAAAAGTGATAAATAATATTGGCACCGGCAAAAATTGCGCGTCAATACTGCATCATTTATATTAGCATGTAATTAAAATATCAGATTTGTGTTTAATGCTTTCTAATGCTTAGGCAAAGGAATAAAATATCTTTAACTAATCAGACGGCTAATAGAGATGGGTCGAAAGTTTTCGGAGCTATGAGAGGACTGGTGGGTAAGTATTTACACCATGTATGTACATACATCGTATTTTATGAGTTTTTGTAACTAATGTATCCATGAGTTTACTTTTATTTATATTTTTTATATTTTTATATACATTACACATTATACATTACTATCACAGTGGCGCAGCCGATATAGGAAAATATTTTTTGAAAGTTTCTCGATATCGAGCATCGAAGAGCAGGCATAAAACAAAATTATTACCCATTATTATTGTAATAAACAAAGAATTGTGTAACAGACCGATTTTAATTACTTGACAACCCGAACAAGTTACTCTAATTTTTTAATTTTTATTTATCATGTTTAATAGTGTACATATGTATCGACAGAAAAAACACTGATCTAGTGAGGTGGGCAGGGAACACATGAAATATTGATTGTATTGAAATTTTAAATAAAAGAGAATGGGCATTTTAGTATGAGATCTCTAACTACATGCTTCTTTTGTAAAGATGTTGTTGATTTTGATTTCATTCTTGTAGAATTAAATACTGTACTAACTGAGAGATTTTATCTGAGGTATCTCTCATAGTAGGGACAAAAAGTGCAATCTCTTTTGATAGGTATATACTGGTGGAGACAATGCTGTTCTCTGTCTATCCCTTCGGAAAAACAACATGATGGTAAGTTAGCTAATTAAAGCACAAAAACTTTTACTTCTTCTTTTTCTTCATGTGCCATCTTGTATCGAAGGTTCGCGGGTAAGTTTCAGTATGATGCTTTATCGTGAAGAAGATGTGTAAAATCATCAACATTTTAAATATTAACCTACTTCGTGAGCAGGGCTGGCCAGAGGGGGGAGCGAGCTCGGGCCCCGCCCGAGGGCGTCGAGCAAGCCGGGGCGCCGGGCAAGCCGAGGCAACCATGTCGCCCTGGAGAATGGCAGCTAATTCTCTAGTATCACAATAATTAAAGCTTATGGGGTGCCGTTAAAACAACTGGCCGAAAAACTCACCTGGGCTGCAATCTTAATAATAACTGAGAAATGAGCTAAGAAATTAATGAAGATTCGGAAACAGGAATATTTTGCCCATGTGACGCGAAAATTGAGACACATGTAATACAATACTCTCCACCTTGTCATCAGTGCAAGATTGAATCACAAAAAAGAGGATCTAGACTCAGGAGGATGTTATATCTGCGGAATCTGAGAGTCTGGGCGAATGGTTCAACAGATCCATCGTTATTTTAAAAATCAGAAATGGGGGTGTCCAGAGAATTTTCGCCCGAGGGCGCCACAGTGGCTAAGGCCGGCACTGTTCGTGAGGTTACACAATCAAGATAATCTCTTTGTGCATACAATTCCACCGCCTTCTATCTTTTCCTGAACAATGAGTTATGAAATATCATACTTCTCATTGCGGAAAATTCCTTCGTAATTAATTCTCTTGATATATTCATAGTATATCTATGTAGGGAGGCACAACTATATTAGTATGTATTCAACAATAAAATAAATTAAATGGGGAGGCTTTCGTACACCCCTCACCCTCAAATATAACAGCAACGGTAGCAAGACTGAACCAGTGCAGCGGAAGTAGCGAGACTGGAAGTAGCTAAAACCGTTCAGGCTGTGTTGGAAAAGCGGAAACGGTGTATACCGAATACGACACAGGAAGGGGAAGGAGATAGTATAGAACTTCCTGCAGGCTGTATAGAACGATAGTTTTATTAAGGCTTTTTAGTGGGCATTGTGATAATAATAGCGATGGCTTTTATATTTAGATGTTTCTTCGAGCTTCAAGGAAGGTGATAACATTATTTAATGAATTTTAGATACGGCCAAGGATTTCAAAATAATTATGCATCGAGGAGTACTCTTTTCTGTGAATTTATATTATTAGGATAATGATTTAATTCAAATGGGATTCCACCAATAATTAACAGTTTCAAAATAAGAAATAATTAATACCTAGATTAGTATTATTCAAATGAAAAACGAAGATGTTTTTAATTATAAATGAATGGTAATTATAAATGTATTCACCGCACTGGTAAATTTAAAATTATACCATCTAGAAATATTGTTCCCTTTTTTAATAAATTACTACGTTTGTTGCGATAATCACCACATATGTAATAGATTTGACAGCATATTTTCATGCAATGTAATTGTCAGCACATTTTTAAGCAATACAATTGTTTGTTTTATGTTGCTAAGTGACACGGATGGATGTATGGAAATTATATATGCAGAATTACATTACGAAAAATCATCAGCATCATCACTTTCGTCCTCGTATCAAGCTTCCTTTCATACAACCTTTAATATTGTTTATTTCGGTAGAATTATGTTATTCCTGCTTTTCCCCTAAGGTAAATAAAGCGATATGTAAAACATTTCCTGTATGCTGCGTTTAATGGAAATAAAAGAACACCCGCATGCCGAACATCTGACCAATTCCCACATTATTTCATATGTAAGAACACGTGTACTTATATACATAATATACAACATCTGATATACTCTAGTAAATAGCACGTAGGCAGGAATTCCGCCTATATAAGACGCCTGTAAATAAGTTTTAAGCAACAGTACATTCTGAAATCGTAAAACTTTACGGATTTCTCTATAATCAGTATTATAATTATATATTTTTATTTATTATCTTTGTTTTATTAACCACTTAATTGAGTTTAAATACATCTACCGGTTTCGAAAAACACCATTTTCTTCTTCAAGTGGTTAATAAAACAAAGATAATAAATAAAAATATGAATTTTAACCACAAAGTTAATATTGCTAATTTTTAAAAGTATAGTATTATAATTTGTTAAAATATTATGAAGATTGAAAAAACCAGCATCCGAGAGAGAATAAGAAGAAGGGAAAATACAATCTTTATTCTATACGTAATAGTGACTCATTTCGCTTAACTTAATCTCACTACCTTCTATATTTGGTAACCATATATTAAAGTGTTCCTGAACACAGCTTTAACCTTTACCATACCATAATATAAAATAATCGAACGCAGCCATGCTGTCAACTCGTGTTACCGTAAATAATTATTAGAAAAAATGGTTTTGATGGCTCGAATTCACTTTAAATATTGAGCACTCAATTTTGAAAATATGATTAATTACATAATTTAGACCATTCATTAAGTCATATATAATGTGTCCTTCCTTCTTATCTCTCTTCATTTAATTATTGAGAAAGAGACAATTATATTTGTATGTTTGTTGTTCTTTTCACTGTGAAAATAGTGTGTGATCTCTGTCTTTTATACGACAAATGGTATTTTTACCAACGTATAAATTTTACAACGGATTAAATGGAAAGAATAATTGTTTTTGTACGATTCCTTTTTAAATTGGTTTTTCACTAGTTATTCCTTCTCTTTATGATTATCTAAAATATGAATTTAATGTTGCATGTATTTACCGAAATATTACAGGTTTAATATGATGGTAGACCTGTGTTACTGCATGGTTTGGGAAGGGTTAAAAGCTGTCAGCTTGGTCTTGACACTCGACTCGGATTTATTTATCCGTACACTATAAAGGGAACGCAAAACAACCCACGAAAAAATGTGTGCAAGGATTTTCAAGAGTTTTGCATGAGGCTATATTTTTGAATTGCAGTTTGTATATAGTTGGATTTTGAACAAATCACTAGAAATTATGATTTTGTAAAGTTCAAGAGAATTTCCCAAGATGATGTCAGCCACCTATCTCTAGTAATTAGTATATACTTTTATATTATATTATTATATTTTGTAGTGTGAGATGGAGCTCCGTCCTGCTGCAATATCTATCTATACTCCAAGCTTTGTTTTGAAACTCTTTTTTTCGTTTTTCAATTCGCAAATTTTTTATCAGTATACGGTCTTCTGCAGTGATTGCAGTTGTTTCTGGGCAACAATTTGAAAACACCAAATATACTAACTTACTTACCATCACGCCGTTTCTCTGCGGGGGTAAGCAGAGAGGATAGAGCGCCACACGACACAATTATCGCCTCATACACATTCATACATCTTCTCACATAAGTTCGCTGATTGTTGAGGCTTCTAAAATCATCCTCCATTATCTGGTTTACCTGGTCGTGCCAAGTCTTCCGCGGACGTCCTCTATGTCTGGTGCCACCAACACTTGCGTCATATATCTTTCTTACCATTCTCTCCTCATCCTTTATTAATCTTACTCACTATACTAACATCAGCTTTACATTCTTTTCTTATTTCTTCATTCTTTACTCTGTCATAAATAGATTTGCCACAAATATGCCTAAGGTAAACCAGTTGATAGAGGATGGTGCTGTTAGAAGCCTCAAAAATCGGCGAGCTTGTATGAGAAGATGTATGAATGTGGATGAGGCGAGAATTGTGTGTCAGGACAGAAGAGTGTCGTGCTCTATCCTCTCTGCTTACCCCCGCGGAGAAACGGCGTGATGGTAAGTAAGTAAGTAAGTAATAAGAACTATTAAAATAATTATCGACAATAATGCATTATTGGGGCGATTCCAGTTCTGACGACAGATCTAGGTATTTGTTATTTTGACTATTGTAATTACTCAATTGCAACTGTTGAAAATACATTATCTACCCGCGGCGTTCAATGTTGGATATTTATTTTAGGTTTACATCAAAATTAAATTTATGGGTTGTAAATCAATCGTAAAATGTGTCTTCCATTTTGTAATCATTTCTTTTCGATTTCGGTTTTGTCATTATAAATTTTGATGGACGATTTTATGAGTTCAGAATTGAGCCGTAAATGTGTGGGTGAAAGCAAGAGGCGCAAAAATGTTTTTTTACATTGGCGTGGCAAAAAGTTGGCGGCGGTCCCTGGGCTAGCGAGTGCCCCCCAGGCGAGGGGGCCTAGCCCCTAAACTAGCATTATTGATATGAATTAAATATATTGATTAGAAAGATATACATATAAAATCAATTTTATCGAAAAATATTGTTGTTGCGCCACCGGGATTCGAACCTATGTTCTGAATAATTACAACTTCACAATAAGAATGTGTTCTCCTAATAGCATTACAGAGGTCGATTACGTAAATATTGAATGATAGTTTGCCATCAATATTTTCAAACTATTATTCGTGTACGTATAAGAATGTATTGAACTTAGCTCGAAGGGAGGAATTACAAAAAGGCTCTGGTGCATTCTATATTTTTATGAAGATAGATGAATTGATGTTTTAAATATGAATTAAATATATTAATTAGAAAGATATACATATAAAATCAATTTTATCGAAAAATATTGTTATTGCGCCACCGGGATTCGAACCTGGATCTAACCGGGGAAGGTGCATTATCCAACTATGCTACAGCGACAATATTCATAGCGACAATTTTCGAACCTACATGTTACCTTTTTGATATTAATACATTTAATCGTTCGTTATCACAGACCGTCTGTTCTGAATAATTACAACTTCACAATAAGAATGTGTTCTCCTAATGAATTGATGTGTTTGAGATGTGGTGTTGGAGACACGTTGATACGTAACGCGCTGGCACCGGTGGATCGAAGGTCGGCGCATTACGCCGCCGGCTTGGCTCAGTCTTTGGGTGTCTATGTGTAAGGTGTCCGAGTGGCTGGCTCAGATGGTTGGAAATGGTCTCAAATAATAAAAATGCTTGATTTACACATTAATCGCATTGAACAATTTATTGAAGTGCCTCAACAAAACCCGACATAACGAGTGGTCGTTCATCTTCTTTACGTGCTTTAAGTTTGATCTACAGAGTGTGGACACTATTGGTTATAGAACTGACACTATTTTTATGGTATGATGTGGCATCGCTACGAGGCCGGACCAAAGTTTTTCTCGCCTTCTGGAGACTTCCAAAAGGCGCTATCTCGACGCTACGGCGTGGGTTGTGACCTGGACTCCCCTTGATGGCTCACAGCCTCCCGTTTGTTCCCGCGGAGTCTCCTTGACTTTCAAGGCGCAATTATCTCTTGATTTGCTGTGAAAATAATACTTAAACTTTGTCGTTGGCCGTCGCCATTTTTTCATTTTTCGTCCGGCGCTCGATCCACATATCTCGCCAGCCCACGCGATAGTCCCCCCCTCGCCTTTTCCTCCAACAGACGGGGGCGTTGCTTAAATTTAAAATGTTACAACATGTTGCCCATGAAAATAATTTCATGTAATGTACATGTAAGTCATGTATATAAAAATAATAGCTTCATCTATTAAGACATCTATATCTTGATCACATTTATGTGTTGAAGTTGTGGAACTCGGCCACAGTCAGCAGAAATTCATCATGTCCATGTCGCAAGAGGGTACGAGGGAGTCATTGGAATGTTCTGCTTGGTCTTCTAAGCTATCGCTCTTTCTGGCATCGTCTATCCTAGAAACCCCCAGCAGGAGACCCACACCTTAATAAATTCACACATTACTAGAGGATGTACTCTGGATGTACCTGTGCGGTCTCTAAATGACGAAAGTGGAGGTGATAGTCCTCCATAGACATTTTACATCAACATTCTTGTTGTAATCACACCATATCTCCCAATTACCTCTGGACGCAGTGGACTGTATAGGATTATCACCAAGCTCTAACACAATAGACTCACGAGATCTTCGAGATTGATAATAGCGTTTTGACTGTTCTGATTCATGGTCGCCGATCGAGTGACGCTCACTGGTGGCGGGGGAGGTAGTGGAAGCGGAAGGTACATAGAATTAGTTCGTTCAAGGCATATAATAAGTAAAAGTCCTAAACAAATCTTAGAGGGTTTTTTTATCAGAATTGTTCACCCTTTCAAATTATGAAATAATATAAAACACATGATGTGTATTACAATAAGGTAGTTAATAAAAGTGTCAAAAGTCTGGCCGCATGTAGAGTACTCTGAGTATCGTAGACGGTAAGGAATTTGAAAAAAAAACTATTATTAAAACCAGTTCATATCCTATGTTATATATATATATCCCACATATCGAACATGTTTAGTTAGAAACAAAATTAGCATTTTGAATATGATTTTTACGTCTCTGAAAGTCATTTATTAGATATTTTTAAAAGTAGATTGATGTTTCGTTCATGATATATATATGGGCGGCTACGCCGCTGGCTTCCAGTCAATTTTTTACGACTTTCGCAGCTGATTTCGTCGCTGTACACTCTTCGTGTTTGATGACCTGATGGGGCGGCGGTGGCGGTTCCATTTTACTGCGGCATAAATAAAAGCGAAAAGTTGTCCAACACCACGGATGATATAATACATAAATATTATTTAATATACCTCTAGTGCGTGGGGTCCAGCGATCAGAAGTACACAGTCAGCATCATTTCACGGAGATGACATCATTCATAACACATGATACTAAAATTTCAAATTTCAATTTCCAATAACAAATGCCAATATGGCGCATTGGGGCCCACATTAGATCGGGCCCAGAAAAGTTCGCATCCTATAATATATATATCTTGGTATCGATGATTTTTCCCTCAGTAAGAATTGGAATAACAAATTATTATATACTGTTTACGCACCTTTTGTTCCTTCGACTGGCAACCCCGGTTTTTCTTGTTGATTGGTATGAGTCATTTATGTAGTGTGAATGTTGCCGCTTTCGGAGACGAAACGAACGATCGCTGTCAAACCATAGTCGGAGCACAATTGCATTTGGTACTTCGTCAAAAACATCTACTAAGTAACTCCGAGAGTGCGCAGATAACCCAGAAATAGGAAGAACAATACATCGGATCGACCCACGACGACAGAGAAACAGTTTCTGTCAATCAAGGTTAGTGGTGATTTTCATTCTGGATACGTGATCATATTATAAATAGAAAACACGGGAATAACAAGCAATCGAAAGAATTATATATAGGTATACAAATAGCACGTTAGAAATTTTTGTAACATATCTGAAAAAAAGGGAAAATTGCGCAATCTCCAAATCGCGCGACTCGCGGATTGGAAATACGACGATTCCGGTCGTAAATCGGAATCACCGAAGGGGGCGGGGGCGGTAAAGAAAGGAAGGCAGGAAGGAAGGGAAGGGGATTAACGAATCCAGTCGAAGGACCAGTGGATCTCGGGGAATCGGGAATCTGAAGGACCGCTCGCCTTACCTCGCGTATGACGCCTCCGTTTCTCCCGCAGTCGCAGCCGAGATCAACGCAAACAGCACACAGACGGGCAAATCTCCACTTCCAAGTGAAGACTGTGATATCAATCACGTCACTGCTGTCACGTGCTGATGCACCGGAGGTAAACAAAATCCACACCGATATTGCGGTGCCGCAACCGAACAAGTATCGCGTCGCGTTAACGTCTGCCGACGTCAAGGTCACTGTTCACACTGGTCAAGCAGTAGGGAAAAAATGATGGGTGGGAATTTGAACGTGGAAAGGTATCAATAATACAGGTCGCGACCGATTCGCAAAGCTCGCCAAAAATGTGTTTCATGAATACGGAAAAATATCAACGTAGAAAATATTGTTTCGGTGGCTTCCCGGGTAAAAGATGTCACCAAACTACATTAAAAAAGTGCCAAAAAGGTGTAAAAATTTGTTAAAGGTTTGAGGTTGGAGATATAATATACAAGAACGTTGTTACGGTATTTATCTCTTATTTAGTATCTTTGTAGACACCGACAAGGAATAAATGTGTCCGATCGTAGAGAACACATACGACAATACAGGTTAAGGATGAAATCAAAGAACTCCAATAAACCAGTTAAAACTAAAACAAAATACAATGATCGGTATTTGAGGTGGGGCAGAGATACAATTTTACTCTTATTATTTAATGGATAAGGTGTTTTAAGGTGCAGCTAAAATTAAAAAGGAAAATCAGTTTCGGTGTCTGCAAAAATCTTTGATAAATTTCAAACGAGTTTGTTGGTCTAGTGGTTAATGCGCTGGACTAGTGATCCAGTGGTCGGTGGTTTGAGCCTCTTTCCAGAAGATCAGCAAGTTGGTCCTATTTTCATAGTACAAGCGTTTAGCTTAGATTGAAAATAGTAAGAATATTGATGTGAGACGTATTCCATGTACGCAGCTCTACTTTAAAAAAAAAAAAATTCCATTTTACTCGAGTCACAAAACCTAACAAACTTTGAGGTTTTTAGAAATATAAAATAATTTCTACGATTTTACATTATGTCAAATTTGAATATACTGGTTGTGTTATGTTTAGCATAGGTTGAACACATGTTGTGCACAAGTATAACACCAATGATTAGAGTTCGATCTCGCTGAATATTTGGCACAACTACCCACAGATCTCGATAGCTTTGCTTTAAATTTTTCTCTTCCGTATAATTTGCGCACGCTGAACCAACCCCAAGAGCCGCTGGAGTGACAGCTGACAGTTGAGGGTTTAAGATAATTAGAGATAATTGTATCGAACTCAGAGCAACAGTGTGGTCCCTAATATTATTATTTTTTTAACAATTTTATAAAAATTATTGAAATAATGTACGTATACATTCCAGGAAATATAAATAAATTAAATAATACATTTCTAAAAAAATATATTTTAGTTTCAATGATTTCTATTTACTTTCATTAGGCGCAGTATGCAACCGTGTAATTTGCCGAAACTTATTAAAAAAAACATTCAACATTCTTACTATTTTCAAACTAAGCTAACCGCTTGCGCTATGAAAATAGGACTAACTTGATGGTCTCCTGAAACGAGGCTCGAACCCCCGACAACTAGATCATTAGGCGAGTATCGTAACAAGTACGTCAAAATGTGTTGGATTATTGTGTAAAATAAATAAAAAAATAGGCGCCATTTTTGCTGTTGTGCTTTGACAGTCAAATCATTATTACAGTTTGATGGTGGATAGTCCGCCATTATTAAAAATGGATTGCTATTCGACACAACAATCCATTATTATTGTTAAATATTATTTCAAAAATGGTGAAAGCTCAACTGCCACGATTCGAAAATTGTGTCTAATATTTAGTAATCAAAATGTTTTAAGCGCATCAATTATGAAGAGACTAATTGAAAAATTCGAAGAGACTGGGCCAATTACTGATATCAGATTATTGACACGTGTTCGTCCAGGTCGTTCAGCAAAACACATCATGGTTGTTCGCCAGAATGTGGCCGGGAATATCCATTCGGCGTCGTATTCAAGAATTGAACACTTCATGATTAGTATGATTCTCGAAGTCATGCAGTTTCGATAGGATAGTGCCACTTGCCACACATCACGTGAAACAATGGCATTATTGCACGAGACATTCCCTGGTCGTGTAATCTTCCAGAATAGGCCGCCAAGATCGTGCGCCTTTAGACTTCTTTCGCTGGGGTTTTTTGAAGTCAACAGTTTATGTCAACAAAGCCTTGAAGGAGGAGATCAGACGCTGTATCACTGAAATCCAGCTACAGTTATGCCAAACCGTGATTGCAAAAGAACGCGAATGTGCCAGCAGAGCCGAGGAGGGCATTCATTAGATGTGTTGTTTTATACATAATTTCGCTATCAAAAAAAAAACTGTGTTTTATTTCAAATTTAAATATTTCGCTTAAACTTTTAAATCTGAAACATGCTCGCGAAGATCACGAGATTGTGGGAAAATACATGCACTAGAGTTGCGCAGTTGAAGGAGTGCGCTGCGAATACAATTCTAGTTAAGTTCGTTTCAGGGAGCTGCCAGAAATGCGGCAGATCGGAACAGATGATGCCGGTTAGCCTTAGCTATTTAACAACCTTAACAATTCTTCCAAGAAAACTTGTCTTATTTTTAGTCGTAGTCGTTTGTAGTAATGAAGTAAAAGAAGAGACTGCAGCAGAAACTACCATGAAAGATTCAGATCTTCATGATCCTGAATTTAATAAATTTTTAATCGTCCTGTATGAAAACAAGTACATTTTTCTTGCATCATCATTTAGTTTTTTTATAGAATTTTGTTGTATTTTATTTTAAAAATAATGCATATATTCTATTCTTCATATTTAATGAGCTAAATCGCGTATAAAAATGATTTGTTAATATTAATTTAGAAATACAGGGTGAATATTATGATCCAGGTCGATATTGTTTTTAAATAAATTAGTAAAAAAACTTAATTTTTTAATTATATTTTATGTAATGAATTACTTGGTTTATTACAATTATGTTTAAAATATGACATTGGACAAATAACCACAGATGTGTGATATTTTAACCATATTTTTAATTTCAGTAATTTTACTTAGAATATTGTACTGTAGCATCGGAATTATTAGCGTAGACCTTTCTTTTTAAGTGCCTCCATAAAACATAGTCAGAAGTCGTCAAATCAGATGATCGAGGAGGCCAGTAGATATTACCACTTTTTGACATTAAAAAATTTCCCGCAAAATTTCAAGCGTGTTTTAGGTCCAATCGACTCAATTCGACTACCAAAATGTTTTAATATTTTTAATATACATAATAAATTGTAATTAGTCATTCTTTAGGACTACCAAATATAAACTGATAAATATTTGCAAAACTAAAATGGCGGTCAAACAAAATCGGCCTGGAACATAATATTCATTTGTATCTGGGCGATCGGCGACAGGCGACGGGTTGGAATTGACCGGAACATGTAAACTGTATTAAGTCATATCGAGTTAACTTTACGTTATCATCATTATGAATTCCCTAAAATCTGTTAACATGCTTATTTACGAGCGGATATATATTTATTTTGCAAAATCATCGGACTCACGTTCCGATGTTTACTAGTGATGAGAAAAAATGCTACTCTCGACTCACCGGTGTGCTTGTGATTGGTATTCAATAATATCAGTGATTGAAAACTGTGACTGTGATCACAGTTTCAGTATTGATGCGCACGCGCCACACGGTATCACAACACACGAAATAAATAATAAAAAACATAATTTTGAGCATATTAAAACTTCATTTAGGTAAAAAAAACATATTCAAGCATAAATAATTAATACGTATCTAATTTAATATCATCACAAAGAGAAAAAATTTGTTTATTTTTTGGTTCAAATTCTCAGCGTTTCGGGTCAAATGCGTAAAACGTTTTGGCAGAATCTACTAGATTGCGTTGATCACGAATTGTAACGTCATTCCTTCATGAATATTTTCATGTCAAATGCGCACGCAGCGAATCACGGTTCACAACAAAATACAAATAAAATAAAAAATCGAATCACGATACTCCCAGATATTCGATCACTGATGGTGAGCGTGACTCCAAAGATATCAGTGATTGATTCACGGTTCGTGATTTTGAGTTCGTCACTAATGTTAACGCACGCGTGTTTATGTTTTTATAATGTGAAAGTTATTAGGGATACGGGTCGCATTACGGATTTCACGGAAGATGTAATAAATTAGAACTATGTAAACAAATTAAGAATATTTAGCACACGGTACAATATTTAACATATGGGATACAATCAAAAATATACATCATAAAATTAATTAAATTACCGCACGCACACATCGCACACAAGCAACATCAATTGGTAAAATCTGTCAATTAGTATAATTCTTTTTTTCAAACGTTATTGTAGTTGTAAATAAATTACGTGAATTTTTTATTCAACTTTTATATACTTAGACAGCATTGTAATTTGCTAATTATTAAAATGATTTACCATGCATTGGTTGGATCAGTATTATAATATGGAATACTAGGTTGGGGCGGAACATGTCCCATACATCTCAAACCGATAATTAATTAATAAAAATAATTTTAAGAAAGCTAGAGAATACCCAAATAAATAAGTTTTTAAAGATTTTTCTGTATTTAACTTATCTTCTTTATGTAAAAAAACAGACTAGGAGTAAAAATAATGAACATGTTATTTTTAACGTTTTTTAAATTAGGAATAGGACAGAGCCATGCATCATACATTGCTCCTAAACTGTATAACCAAATGCCAATATCAATTAAATCAGCAGCAAATATAAATGTTTACATAAAAGCAGTTATAAATTCATAATTATTAAACTATATGACATCTTTCCCTATTTATAATGTGATATATTTCTCAACATGTTGTTAATTTTTATATTGTATTATTATTATTAAGAAGAACACATTCTTATTGTGAAGTTGTAATTATTCAGATCATAGGTCTGTGATATTTTAAATACTAATTTAATGTATTAATTATAAATATATACATATAAAATCAATTTTGTCGAAAAATATTCTTTTTGCGCTACCGGGATTCGAATCTGGATCTCTATTTCCAATCCGGGGAAGTACACTACCAATTGAGTTAAAGCGCCAGTATTTTTCATGACAATACTTGAATCTATATGTTACACTTTTTCAAATTAATACATCTGTCGTTCCATCATTTGAAAGCCATCTACCTTATTTTTACAGAATCCCAAATACCTTTGAGTAAACTGATAGCAGACGCCAGAATTATCAATTCATTTTTATTAAATTTTTGGACACATTGATACAACTTATATTATTAAGAAGAACACATTCTTATTGTGAAGTTGTAATTATTCAGATCAGACGCTCTGTGTATTTTAAATAATAATTTAATGTATTAATTATAAATATAAAATCAATTTTGTTGAAAAATATTGTTTTTGCGTGAAATAGAGATCCAGGATCGTATCCCGGCAGCGCAAAAATAATATTTTTTAACAAAATTGATTTTATATGTATATATTTATAATTGATACATTAAATTAGTATTCAAATAATAATAATATTGGTGAATGATCTCTTCTTAGGTTTACATACAATTATTTAAACACAATTTTTAGCTACGTTTTTATTTTATTTTATAATTATGCCATTAGGCGCAATCACTGTAGCGAAACACATCACAAAACAACGAGACTTAAGAAAATGACAAAGATATATATTTTATATTTACACCGGGAATCGAACCTGTATGAAAAGTCGGCGTCGTGCCCACTGGACTACGGCGGCCGCCTTTAATGAGACCATATTGAAAAGCGTGACTTGTGAATTTTTTCGCGAGAGCAAATCTTACCACAGAAGCGTCATTAACAAACTGTAACTTGTAGCTACTTCTGAAAAATCAATACTACCCCCTCCTCGAGCCTGCACCCCTGTCGAGTGTGCAGCCCGCCGGAGGAAGTGGTGCAAATGAACGGCACGGAGTACGTTTCCACTAATGACTACCCCCTTACTCGTTGCCAGCTACAGGGTGTTTGGGACGTAAATTTATGTGCGTATAAATATATTAATTTTTGAACGAAAATAATGCACTGTGCCTCCCCCCCTTCCATTCCCTTCCCGGTCTCACAATCTCGAAACTTGTACAGTTAAATAGTGAGTTAAAATATATAGTCCACATCATTGGAGATGTCCTGAGATTCTTTCGGCATCTATGCTTTGTGCGCAACACACGGTGATTTACGATAACATTGTAAATAATTTTATAATGATATGTAAATAGTTATTTTTATTAATGACGAAGATATGTTGGCATTGGTCGTTATAAATGTGAGCATTTGATAAAAATGTTGGTGCAAAAAGCAATCACGCTAAAAACAAAATACAGCGCATTGTACATAAAGGATTTGAAAGGAAGGGTGACCACTTCATTGATGACTAGGTTTCTGGTATATTTGTTTATTGAGTCGGGCATTAAATTTGCATTTCTTTAATCCTTCAGAATTAGAATCGAAAAAACAAGCGAATTTTTTTAATGAATTTTCATTTGGGTATAAGGGTATTTTCATTTGGGTATACACCATGGGGTGAAAGAACCACTGGACAGTGCTGGTGTGTTGGATTGAAATATTTAAGAACGGATAAGCGGGTCTTAAAAATGAAGAAAACAACCAAAAGAGAAACCATTGATTTTTGAACATTTACTTTTTCAAGCACCCCTATTTACGGTAAATAATTCAAAACGGAAAAGCAGCAGAAAATGCATTAAAATAATTCTTTGATTCCGATTGAGTAAATTCTGCATGCAATAAATAATTTTATAATTAAATGTATTAATTAGAAAGATATTGTTGTTGCGCTACCGGGATTCGAACCTGGATTATCCATTATCCAACTATATTACAGCGACAGTACTTTTGACGACAAATTTTCGAACCCATATGTGTTACACTTTTCAAATTAATACATCTATCGTTCCATTATTTGAAAGCCATCTACATTATTTTTACGGAATCTTAATTACCTTTGAGTAAACCGATAGCAGATAATAATTCATTTTTATTAAATTCATGGGTTTCGATAGATGTATTCATTTTAAGAGTGTAACATATGGGTTTGAAAATATGTCGTCAAAAGTACTGTCGCTGTAGAATAGTTGGATAATGCACCTTTCCCGGATTGGAAAGAGATCCAGGTTCGAATTCCGGTAGCGCGACAACAATATTTTTCGATAAAATTGATTTTTTTTGTATATCTTTCTAATTAAAATATCACAGACCTATGTTCTGAATAATTATAACTTCACAATAAGAATGTGTTATTAATAATTTTATAATTCGTTGGTAAAAATACGTAGAATCAAATGACTTTTACATTGTTAATAAAATTTGTTTACTCGTGTAATATTAAATTTAATTTGAAATTATAAATCGGCGACTATTTTTGGAACTACCTACTATATTATTAACAACCTGGTCCGGAATGATTTTTCAAAACTTCTTTTGCATCATCAAGGCAATTTAAAACTAATTTCCATTTATGTTATAAAATGGGCCTTATTGTTTTACCTCCCCTTTGACCTTTGCCACCTGCACCTGACCCGAGTCCTTTGACACTGCACAACTAACGATTAATAGCTTCTTAATATGCGAACTCGTGAGTCAAGACATCACCTGTTACGTGTCTATACTAAAAGTTAATGATATTATTAGGTTGATGCACAATTATCCGCCGTTTTTATAGCGACATTTTGATTTTTTTTTTTTGATGTGTTCCGAATTCGTAAAGCACACTTTTGTGCGCGTCTTTTCGATTCAGCCGCGACCGTTGTTATCGACACAATTCCGCATCCAAATTCCCATCCATACATTTCCTCACGCTCGTCTTGTCGGTGTGAATTGTGACCTTGACGTTAGTAGACGTCACCTTGACCGATATTTGTTCGATCTCGACATCGTGATAGCTTTCGCGGTGTGGACATTTCAGCTCCAGTGCACTAACACTGTATTTTGATGATATTGTGTTTTGAATACGTATTGTTTGTTATTTGTGTGTCTTGTGGGTGAACTTGTGACATCGCCGTATTCAATTGGGATCGGAGATCGGCTCATCCGCGTGCCATTGTGTGATCTCTGCGGCGACTGCGGGTATTATGGAGACGTCATATACAAGGTAAGGCGAGCAGTGCTTCCGAATCCCGGTTCCCGAGATCACTGCTCCTTCGACTAGGGACTAGGACCCTTATCCCGTCACCAACCTCATCCTGTACCACGATTTCCCTACTTCCTCCCCATACCTTGCGATGATTCCGATTTACGACCAGAATTGTAGTATTACATTCCGCGGGACGCGCGACCCGGAGATCGCGCAATTCCTTCATTTAGATCTTATCGATCCGGATTTACAGTTCGAAATCATCATGTTTATTTGAAATTTGTTATAATATAATTGTTTAATAGGGCTAGAAAATTAGAAAAGCATACACATATACGCCACATGATGCTGTACCATTTGGAGAAAGGGTGGAAAGCTGCTGACTTATTTCACGATCTCAACGATCTTTTCGGCGAAGGAACGATTAGCGAAAGGGCATGCCGAAAGTGGTTTGTTCGCTTCAAAGCTGGTGATACCTGCTTAGACGATAAATTAATAAAGGGTCGATCTACGGGTTTTGACGACCAGATCAGTCCACGATTACGGTGACTACGCCCCTGAATTATAATTGTACATAATATGTTTTGAGGTTGTTTTCGTTTTTGGTATGTTACAATATAATTTACAATATAATTTACAATATAACAATACAATATAATTTACAAAAAACGGCGAATAATTATGCATCAACCTAATAATATATTTTAGGAATTAGTCTTGAATTAGGTATTGACCTGATGATGGAACGGAAATTTTGAAAAACCTTGTTACCTTCCGGCTAGGCTCAGTCTCTGGGTGTGTGGGTGTGTATGGTGTCGGTATGGCTGACTCGGATGGATTTGAATAGTATAATTAATGTAAAACACTGTATCACATGATAAATCACATTATTTCCATGAACAAGAGTTTGCCCGACAGAGATATTTGCACGATTTGAGTTCTGATTCCTTTCACCACCCATTTGTCCAAAGAGTGGATGATACTTTTAGTTACAAATTTATCACATAAGTTAACTACAAGTTTGATTCGCACTGGATTACCATGAGTGATGTGTGACCGTCGTGGTCTCGGACGTCACGACGGCCGTACCAAAATTCCTCTCGTCTTCCGAGAAGTTACAAGCGTGCCGGCGTTCACAGGCAATCCCCGCGCTAGTCTCAGCGAAGATATTCTTCTCACGCGCGAGTGGACCAAGGCTCAGACTCTCTTGATCCACCGCGCCTATTTCAATCCTAGATTTGCGATGTATTTTTCGCCATCCTGTCTTCCACTCATGCGGCGCGCTTGCACGATAGTCCTCTCTTGTTAACAAATCCACTCCTCGGCCTATTTGTCCAGCCTTTTCGCCAATCGGACACCGTGTCCACTCGGGTCGGCATAGTAAGAGCGCTCGGTGCCGCCGCTCAAATTTATATGTTACAACCTGTTGACGTTTTAAATTAAATAAACTAAAAAAGTATTATTAAGATAACACATTCTTATTCTGAAGTTGTAATTATCAAATAATGGAACGATAGATGTATTAATTTGAAAAAGTGTAACATATATGTTAGGTTCGAAAATTTGCCGTCAAAAATAATGTCGCTGTAGCATAGTTGAATAATGCACCTTTCCCGGTTTGGGAAGAGATCCAGGTTCGAATCGCGGTAGCGCAATAACAATATATTTCGATAAAATTGATTTTATATGTATATCTTCCTAATAAATACATTTAATTAGTATTTTAAAAAAAATATACAATAGATGGCCCCATAATTTTTTGGTTTCATAGTGACGCGTACATGGAATACATGTCACATAAATATTATTTGTATTTTTAAAACAAGCTAAACACTTATGTTATGAAAATAGAACTAGTTTATTGGTCTCCCGAGACGAGGCTCGCATCCCTAACCACTTGATCATTTAGTGAGTATCTTACCATTACACCAACGTAAGTACTTCGTCACAATTAGAGATTCCAATCCCAAGACTTGACCCGGTTTTCAGTATTTATGAACCCTGGGTGTAACGTACAGACAATGACTGTACTTTATATAATCGTAACTGCCTGATAATGATTGTAGAGAGTTGCGTAAAAATTTCATATACAAAAAGATTTCTGGATGTTTTCGGTTAATAAAAACCCAGGTTGATTTATTCTAGAGAACTGGTACTAAAATATTCATCGTGTCCTTGTATATGCTATTTATTCTTATAGCGGCGACCGTGCCTAAGAACGGGTATTCTTAGGTACGGTAACGTTTTGTGGGAATTCGGTCGCGAGTAGTGCGGATGCTCCATTATGTTTACTATACCTATCTGTGCCCCCATTCCTTACACCCTATACCTCAGAGCACGAATTTTTCCGTGTATTGTCTATGACTTTTGCACTGTCAAGGAGACTTTAGTTACTTGTTGCTTGTGTGTATTCGGTTCCTCGCGGGTGCGTGCCGAAACCGTTATTGTATGTCACTGTGCTTCGTGCTGATCATCGAAGAAGTTTCTTGAAGTTTAAGAGCTGTGACCACATGAGAGAAAATCCTTGTAAGTCGTATTGTTTCCTGGTTGGTTTTCGAGTCTTTATTGTCCTGTCTCTACACCAAATTCCTGTCAGCCTTCCTACCCTTTGTGAAAACAAATATTTTGTGTTAATTTCAGGGCACCAGGATTATATGAAACACCCGAGAACATTATCAGTGATAATAAAATTGTTTCAAATTAAAATTGTTATTTGTTAATCTTGCATTATTATTTAATGATATTGTTTGTTCAAAGATTCATTAATTACATAAATTGATATATTTTTTTAGGTTTTTTTATAAATCTAACATTAATAAATAAATGAGCTTTTTTTTTCTCGGTACTGATTCTGGGATTATTAAAATTGCAGATTGCAATTTTGATTCAGGGTTGGATCACTACTCAATAATAATATTCTATCAATGTGATCAGATTATTTAATTAATGCTGCTTAATTGTATTAGTCAAATATGAAATTGAAAGTTTATAAAAGTTCTTAGTGTACCCTGCTTAAGTAAATTTTTTTTATTCCATTTTAATGAGATACCCATTTCAGTTTTTCTTCATAATAGTATTTTAAACTAAAAAAATGTAATCTTGCCTTGGGCTTAAAAAAGTAATTTTTTGAATGTATTTACTTTTGAAACTTTCAGACTTCTTTTGCGTCTTGCAGACCATAAGTTAAATTTTAATTACTTTCGTTTATTTATGATTTAGCTAGTTTTGTGGCAGGCTCGCAGCGCGGTCCTCGAGAAAATTCACTAAAATACTGCCGTGATAATAATTATAATCAAAAGTCGTTTTTAGATTATCTTAATTAATGAGTTGTGATTAAAAATTAAATTTTTAATGAAAACACATTTTCGTTGTGAAGTAACAATTTCAAAATACAGTGCTGGGATATTTTTTTTAATACTAATTAAATTAATCAATTAGAAAAATATATTTTCCTTTTACTATCTGCGGAAATGTGTTAATATTTTTTCTGTAAATCTTTCTGATTGATTAATTTAATTTGTATAATTGAAAATAATAATAACATATTTTGCCATGAAATGAGGTGATATGATTTATTAGATGTAAGACTTAAGTAAAGTAAAGTCACGAAACTGCGTTGAAAAAGCACGATAAAAAGTGAGTAACGTTTTATAGGAGGTTTGAAGAGACCAAAACAATATACCATGAAATCTATAGGAGAGATGCGGACTACTGAGTTAACTACAATGCATTGGTCATCTAGCAACCGATGGCTGCTATCGGCTTTGGACTAGTCAGCAGCTTTTGTTACTTACTCCGGTTCCACCACATATTTATTTACTTTGCATATGTCAATCTTTGCAATTTAACTTTAAATAAATCCAGTTACATATTCTTATTTTGTTCTACTTATTATTTTAATGTTATCATTACTATTTCTTATCATTAGGATAGACCTTCGCCATACCTACAGTAACATAGAATGTTAAACCGACTTGAAGGCGGATTACCATTCCCATTTAATCCTCCTGATGTCATCATACATATACAACGCATCTTATTTCCTCCATATATCGCACAGGATTGAGAGGTCGCCGTAGTGTCGTCAAACTAAAAATATAATCATCGGTAGGGCACCAGAAAAACGTATAATAGATTTCGGCAAACCAAGACTGTCATTGGGAAATATTAGAATTAATTAAATATATTGTTTGTAGTTGTCGCCGCAGTATTCCTAGAAATCATCCCTATTTCTGTGTTTCATTTTTTATGACCTCATCATCATCATCGCCAGATGAGAGAAGCGAAGATCGGAAAACCACCCTTGTTTTCTTGTAGCTGTAGTATAAATTTTATCATTCGTTAAATATTTTTATGTACCCTGTCACAGTTTTATAAGCACTCCATTGTGTCCATTTAGTTTTCTAGAACTGCTTAACACCGTTCCTTTCTCATAATATCGTCCACCCTGCATCACCCCGCAAGCCTTTGTAGCCACAAGAAGAATAATTAATGCACACCATGCTTAGTCCGGGAGACAGCGTTGGGAGGATGTTAATACGGAAAATAAAGAGGTTGTGCTGGACTAGTTGAAAGACCAGCTTACTTCCACAGGAAGCTATGTAGCAATATGAGTTGCATGCGAAGATGATAGGTGTTTATAGCCTTCGATAGCTGGTTACCAGGTTTTCGATTAACAATAATCACACACATGAGATATATGAACTGCATTAACCTTTTTATTTTTGCTGCTTTCTTTCTGGTCCGATGCTGTTCTTCTTTCAGCTGGGTTGTCTTCTTTAGATTTCGACCGACCGAAGCACGCACTGGTGGTTTATTTGAACCGCTGAACTGGTCGAAGCACGGGATGTAATTAAATGTTTTCTTAGCTTTCAGACAAAAGGGCGGTAATACTCACTTACACACATGTACATTATTATAAACCAGAAAACCCAGTGGTGTCAATCGAAGTAATAAGGCGTGTAAACAATAGGTATACAATACATAATATTATGTACTAAGTATTTGTTGTGTTTGATGGTGAGTAGGGCTTAACCCTTTATTTTGCTGTCATAAAATGATAAAATAATCAACGATAGAGGATCTTGTTGGAATATAAGTGTCAAGGATGCAAGTTTTATTTTTCCTACATATTGAGTCATCTAATAAGTCCTTGACGTTTTTTTAATGTTATTTTCTCGCTACTTTGTTTGTCACAAAAAATGACATTGATATTATGCGATAGTATTTTTTTCTGCTCCATTTTATATAGTTTTATTAATTTTTAAGTTTAAATAATCGAGTGAAAAGTTGAAAAAAAGAAACATTTTCGAGACATACTTTTTTTTGTTTTTAATCAAGGTTGTAATGGTCATCCAGGAGCTCAACCGGAAAATTCTGCCGCATACTATCTATAGTTCCGACCTCGCTCCATCAGATCATCACATTTTTCGGTCGATTTCCAATCAAATGCGTGGGGTTACGTTTAACGACGATGTCTTAGCTCCATAACTATTTCCAAACTAAGTAACGGGAAATATTGGCCGTGACGCTGCACATATTGACTAAAGACCAAAAACAGTGGTAGAATTATGAGGCGGTCTTAATCCGGCGTAGTTTTGTAATATTTATTTATTTAATTCTTAACATAGTCCATACATAAGCACTCCAACATATGCTCTAATATAAACAAGATTAAAGTCTTTTATTTTACTAAAACTTATCTTTTACATATTTAGTTAGTTTAATTTTAAATCTATTTAATTTCACCTCCTTTCTTATTTAAAAATCTTCATTGCTCTAAACATCATCGATTTTTCGTGTAAATTCTTATTGAAGATTTGAGGATGGCTGACAGTAATGTTGTAGTTATTAAATGCGTGGTTTTTTTTACTGTGTACCTGTGCTCGGTGCACAGTTCGACGTTTTGGAATACAAAGTAAGACTTTCCAATGAGAGGTATTTTAGAATACCGTTCATGATAACCTCTCGAGCTTGGAAGTCTTCGGTTACTGCATAGTTCGGCGATAGCCGAAACTCCGTACTTGTTAACTATTGTTGGTTGCTACTTAGCGGGCTGGGAAAACCACCCTAGCGGCAGCTGGGTGCAAACTTTACGCTAATTTCCCAACTATGAGGCAAAACCAGGTATGGGGTTGTTACCAACACACACTCGGTGCATTATATTACTAAGTACTTTAGAATATGTGCAGTTTCTCATCAATTATTATAAGTTTCATAGTTTCGTGTCAACCTCGGAGTGCTTAACGGGTTACACGAGTACAACCACACACATGTGTAAACGTGTACATTATACGTGTACGTGATATATTTTTAAAAAGTAACATAATTCTCTGAATTTTCGAATCATTTATTGAAAATGGATGGTTTGGGATTATTTATTATTATTATTATTTTAATCAAAGTACCCGGGATAAGGCTGAACAATTATCAAAGCTAACACAAAAAAATTGTAACGCAAAATGGCAATTTATTTTTAATATAGTAGATATGTTATTTGATTACATTATTGTTATTCATCTCTCATGTAAAATACTGTTAAAATTGTCAGTAAATTTTTATTTATATTTTGTCATATCATCTTGTATTCAAATAGCTTCCAATGAATACGACCTCATCGCAATTTATAGTCCGAGAAAATTATCTTGGTACAGTCAGGCGCCTATTAAACGTTCTAAAGAGAAATTGATATATTTCAGAAAATTGGTAAAAACTCATATAACTACGCGACCTTTTCCCATCTACATAAGCGACATAAAGTTCTCACCCACGAGTGTCTTAGCCATTACCTCTCAAATATAGAAAATTTTAAGATTTCTGATTAAAAAAAAGTTGGATTTCTATATAGAATGTCATTCAATGGGGTCAGGGCCGATAATGGAATAGATATATCTAACCTATTCTCCAAATACTTCAGCCCCGTATTCGACAATGACACTACGGTCTGTCATAACTCATTACAAAGTCCTGCTGATTGTATTACATACATCAACAGAGTAGAAGTAAATCAGGATGCAACTCTCAAATACTTAAGATAACTTGATCTTCACAAAGGAGCAGGCCCTAATAATATACACCTTATTTTATTTTTAAATGTCCTGAAAGTCTATCTACCACTATCCATTCTAGGGATAATGCCAAATCCTCTGGAAGGAAGAATTCGTTTCCTCAATTTTAATAAAGGGTATCAAACGGAAGTTGTAAATTTCAGACCCATATCTAATGTGCTGCACAGGATCGCCCCTTGTAGGGCCGCGACACATAGTGGCCCTGAAAAATGATTTTTGCCAGCGCACGATCTTTTCGTGCGCAGAGGCACCACTTCGCACCACTGGAAAGCGGTTGCCACTGTGCTCTGCGGACGCCGGGTGGAGGAGGGCTCCGCCGGCGCTAAGCCTTGCTCTCTTGAGCTGCGGCTCCGAACAAATGGCAGCTCGAGAAAGAAAAACGAGTTTTCTTTGATAATTAAACATTGATTGTAATATGTGAACACGGAAATAAAGAGATTACCCGGAGATAATATTGTACACCTCAATAATTATTCAAGGGCTGAACATGATATTATAAAGTTTGAGGTTTAATAAAAAATCCCCGGGCAATCGCATCAGCTTAAAATGTATAAGACATTACGGGAAAGAATAGTAACAACATAATAAAATACTCGCGATGCCTCTAGGTTAAAGTTTTGTATTTTAAAAATGGTAAAGCAAAGCGAAATTTCAAGTCTGCCAGCCCGGGGGCTGCGACCTTCAAATGGCCGAGAGTTGCGGTTCATCGTCGTCAGGCAGTAACATTGTCGGGCCGCATGGGGGTGAAGCGAGGCATGTAAGCCCGCTCCTATTGGTTCGATGGGAAACGGAGGGCCTCGCACGCTCAACCCGGGCGAGTGCTGAATAAATAATGTGCTAGCGGCCGTAAAAGATCATTCTCACCGCTGCGACACTGTTTTTATTTTACATCTCGCCTTGATCCTGCATACACCACTGGACCTTCTAAATTTCTTAACTTTTTGCTGCTACACTGGACAACGATTTGGACCCCTGCAAGCCGCTGCAGATATCGCATCCGATTTTTCCTGTACGGAACATCTAAGCTTTGCATATTCAGCAATATTCTTGAAAAAAATATTTATGATCAAGTAGTGCCAGTACTTTGGTCAATACAAAAATCGAATCAACATGTATTTATTTCTAATTGTTCGACAACTTCCAATCTTGTTTCTTTCTTATAGTTTCTGCAAGATCACGTGGACAAATGAATTCAGGTTGATGCCATTTATACTGACTAAAGCAAGGTTTTCGATAAATTGTATATTCTAAACTCCTCCTTATCAGTATTCACGGAGACCTATTTAGATGGATTTCCTCATACATATCCAATAGGAACCAAAAAGTAGTAGTTAGCGGGTACGCGTCACATCAAGATTCCTCAGGACACATTTATAGGACCATTCCAGCTCCAACTTTTATCGCGTCGTAGATTATTCGCCGAGCAGCGGGCTTCTCATTGGCTGACTCGAGTACGGTGGGCTCCACAGACAGCGTGACATTATACATCTTATTGTTTTGGTGGGCATTCACACGTAGGCGCATGCATCCTTATGTCACAATATATATATATATATACATTACCAATAATTCTAATTACTATATATATAATAGATATTTAGGATGGTTTAAAAAATCAATTCATTATTTTGATCAATTTTTAGTTAGTTCCGGAAATATTTTTCAATCTCTCACTAATTGGACAGTGGAATACTGAAATGTGGCAAAGATTGATGAATCGTGATGGTATGATTAATCTGTCCGGTAGCAGAGGGTGGCATATACATTGTTACCACCATCAGAAATATTTATTTTACTATCATATATGTATTATCGATACAATTTCAAGTCGCTCTTCTGATTCGAATATAATTAAATAAAAATTTTGCGACAAATTATTTAGTGCAGTAAAATCTTTTTGGATATTTATTAAGTTGCGTTATTACAGCACGTCGGGTCACGATCCTCAGGAATAAACTACATACTTTGTTATAAATGATAGAGTCAAAAGTTGAGTCTTAACTTTTGTTTGCTCACAAAGTCTCCCGTAAGAAGAGTTTAAATGAATTGTAGCTTTCGAATATAATTTTTTAATTAACGTTTGTATTTAAATTGTTAAATCTGACAGAAAATAATAATTATTTGTGTGTAGTTTTGTAAGGGCAAACATATTATTTTATTAAGAAAATATTTGTTGTTTATAGTACAGAATTCAACCAGCATACACAGCACGCATTGTAATGTTTCCAGTTTCCTTGTTAGCCGATGATCAGATAATCTTATTGAAATTTTACCCTCGCTATTATTTGGCAAATTCTACTGAATTAACAAAAACAACCGCTTTATATACGGATAACGGAGAAATCAGTAAACATCCGTAAAATGGGGTGACTTTAATTCAATTCTTTGCTGCAAAAATTAATAATAAAATCCCTTCTGGAACTGGCTCCAAGAAATATGTTGTGACATTTCAAAATTGTGCGGCAGACCGAGCGCTACATTACCGATTCGAGTGGAGGCGGACGGAAAGAGAGAGAGACGAGGCGGGTGGATTGCGTCGAACAGCGTTCCGCCGACAATATGGAGAGATTTGGAAGAAAGAATTCTGAGATGCGGTGGATACGAGAGGTTTGAGGCTCCCGATATATCCGCATCATGAACCATACCCTGGTTGGAGGTAGGAAGAGAATCTCGGCTGGTGGCTGTGCGGACCGGAATGAGAAAAATGGATCATGTAACAATCTGTAAGTCTTTCGATGGCGAGAGATAATTTTGGTACGGCTGCCACATCATCCATTCAACATTCAAGTAACCTCTCATCGTTGCAATAACCATAAGATTAGTGTCAAATTCATAACAAACTAGTGTACTCGCCTGGAGGAGAGAACGATGACAAGTGAAGAAGATAGAAAGACTCAAATCGTGCAAATCTATTGTCGGGTATTTGTTGTGATCGTGAATAAATCGTATCATGTGTTTCATCTGTAAACCAAGCATTTCATCTATCCGAGACAGCCACACTGACACATTACACTAGAGACACCCGCAGACTGAGCCTAGCCGGCGGTGTAATGCGCTGGTGTTCAATCCACCGGAGCCAGTGCATTACGTATCAGTGTGTAAATATGTTTTTACAAGAATGTCCTGCTACGGATGGCACAGAACTTGATTAAAAGTCTAGGCAGCAGATAATAAGCTAACTTTGTACAGTTGTCCATGTGTGTAGTTGTTTACATGTGTAGTTGTATATGTGTGTATTTGTTTTGAGTGCACTTAGGCATGTTTTGAGTGCTTTAGGTATAGGACCTATCTTGCATCGCTCCGTAGGTATTTACGCCATCTTTATATCTATTTCTATAAGTGTAAATAAGTTTGTACGAGTCGAAGAGCATTTTAAATCGTATGTAATAAGAAAAGCGTGAAAAACCAACAAAAATACTACAAATAACCAACTTAATGTTACCATTAGTCCTATTCTAAAAAAAATGACAAAAAAAATATTTTGGATCATTAAATGAATTTCCACATCTTTCATCATCGAATCAATTTATGTTAGGTACAAGATTTATTTTTAAATTATGTTATACATATATATTTTTCAATTGAATTTGAAAACATAAGAACATTTTGACTGATTATAATTTTAGTTAGTTTGTTCACCCTGATGAAGGAAAAGGTATTCTTCAGAAAACAAAGTTTAAATACTATTAATTAGTTTCTAATCTTTGGTCAAAATGCATTAAATCAAGTGGATATAATTGTGATTAATAAAGTTATTTTAATCTTATATTATGTTTTACTAAATTTGAAGATATGTCATTATTTTCGAAATAACATTATGATATGGAAGCGCGTTTTTTAAGTATGGTATTTTTTTTAAAGAAATACATCACTTTTACAACACATTACTTTCTTTGAATGCTACACACCTTAAACTACTTCTTAAAATAGTCACCATCATTATTAAGGCACTTGTCATAACGAGCCACCAATTTTTATATACCTTCGTCATGGAACGACGCCGCCTGGGATGAGAACCATATCTGTACTCCGTCTTTGAGTTCATCATCGAAACCGCTTCAGATGATGGAAAATATGGTAATCACTAAATCAGGACACACTTGGCTATGAATGTTAGCTGGTTTTATGTTTCGTGCATTCAAGAACATTTCAACCACTCACTGCAAAAATGGCCACATTAGATGCAGTAAGGAGGTGAAGAGGATCATGTTTAAATCGTTCTTCACCAGCACGTAGTGATGTATAACCGTCTCCGAATTCAGTACAATAACTCATACAGAATACTGTTCGGATTGGCGCGTTATTGCAGCGCATCCACAATGCAAGCGGCGCTCTTACGGAAAGTTGGTTCCCTGACCAGAGAATGGCAACGCCTACAGAATAGCTACAGATATAATAATAACCGTGATAGTAGTATTTACATTTTATTTAAATTTATATATTTATGTGAACTTATTATTTATTTATATTTTCTCTGGTTTTCTTTTTCATAACATCATATTTATTTCGTAACTTTAATGTATTATCTTTATGGCGAAAAGAGTTAAAAAAAACCTGATCACACTGGAATAAATGCATTATTATTATTATTATATGAATGCGTGTGGTGAGTCAACAGATGAAGGAAAACATTGCGCATGCGCAACATCACAACCACAGCGCTGCACCGGAAATATCCGGCAACGGTACTTGCACGCCTCGTATTTGAAAAATATCGGCCTGATTCTTTTAAAAATCCAACATTTTCTCCGACTTAACTGTTTCTTTACGTATAAAGAATTCATGTATTTTTAATATTCTGGCACGAGGAAAATGGCTCTGTTCAAAAGTATTTTTTCTTTTAATATTACATATATATGTACATCTTAAGGCAATGTGACCCCAGTATACAGTACCTCGTTTTTCGTTTTATTGAAGGCAAACACAGATTGCAAATACCCGGTTATATTATATTACGAACAATAAATAAATACCAATTTAATGTAAACACAGGCTTTCCTCTACACCCTGAAGCGGCAAACACCCTTTTCAGATACGGTTTAGCCTTTGATCGCATAAAACTACCCTTACTGATAGCGCTACCTTTATCCAGTTACTCTAGTCAACCCTCTATCAGTTTTATTTCTCCCTTTATTGGATACATTATCCCACGCATACTCGCCGTCTACTGAACCCTGACCTCTGAAATACCCACATCACATTAAATATATATATGTTTATATTATTTCAGAAAATAAAAAACAATGTAATGGATTTTTATTTGATTTATATTTTTATTTACAACCGTTTTAATATTGTAGTTTTTTGAAATTATAACAATAAAATCAAATAATTTCTCCGATTTATATTCTTCTAGGAGTTAGTATGGAGCGGAAAATCTTTTTTTTTTACTCCTGGGATCTGATCTCACGACATATTCGGTATTCGATAAGATATAACTCACCGTCAGCAGCAACACCAATCTAGGAATTATGTACTTTACAGAAGAGAGACATAATTAGTTTTAAATGATTTTTGTGCAAACACTTACCTTTCTAGAGTTGTAAATAGGTGTAGATTATTTTTAAACTGAAACTGAACTAAACTTAGGTACGATTCCCTTGACTTGTGCATAGTTGAAAAGGAGGTTCAGATGATATGTGGTGATTACATTTCTTGGATCTGCACGCCTTTAGCGGATGCTATCGTGAAACTAACAATATATAACGATTCCCCACGATAATTCAAATCCATTGATATAAATATGGTTCCAGAATAGATGACTTCACTACATCTTATATCTTTCTAGTTGATTAATTTATTCTGTATTAACATTAAAAATTAACATCTAAAAACAACATTATTTGTGAAAGAAGTTCATTCAAGCGCCTCTTGAAATCTATTAATTTCGTGTAGAATAAGTCATTAGCTTTAGATTTTCCTAATTTCATTAAGGCATTTATCGCAATCGCATCTTAGGTGCCAGAAACACAGAAACAGAAAAAAAGACTCACCAAACACAGCTTTTTCTGGGTCTCTCAATCATCTCTGAATACAGTGGACTGTATATAAATTTATCAAAGTCTCCGAGATTGACATAACTGTTCTCATTCTGGGTCGCCGATCGACTGACGCAAGTGTAAGTCCCAAACAGTATTAATTTTTTATCTAATGTAATAGAAAATAAATAAATAAATACGAGTACATTTAAAAAATATATATATCCATGTGACTACTACTGTTGTCTTAAGCATAAGGTTCTGTATTATTTATTTTTAGTTTGATATCCGTTCGCCGAGACTCCACAAACCATTAAAATATGCGGGTGAGGGTAAAGTTTCAAGAGCTTTCCGGATTCCGTGCATTTTTCACAAAAAAGAAAACTTTCTGCCACATTAATTGTGGGGCGAGCGGCATGGCGACCAGGGCGGCGCGAGGAAGAGAAAGCCCGGCCGAGAACAGGCGGAGGAAACGAGACGAGGCGACGGAAGCGCTGCGAGGAGGAAGACGCGGGCCTGGCCGCTTGACGACGTTGCCGAGTGGCTGAAAATTAGGAGTTAACATCAGTTTGCAGATGAGCGCGGGCTCCCCCGCAGGCCACCGCCGGCCCCCGCCGAGAACACGGTAATGTATGACTTGAGATGAGGCGATATGACTTTTTCACGACATTTGAAAAGTTTTTAGATAATACGCATGAACAGCTGATTTATGAGCTAGAAAACAAGATGCACTATTTACAAAATACAAAAAAACATAATTGCATAAAGAAATTATTTTTTCAGATATTTTTTAGTTGTTGTAATTAAATTAAGAGAACACATTCTTATTGTGAAGTTGTAATTATTCAATACTAATTAAATGTTAATTAAATTTTCCGGTTTGGGAAGAGATCCTGGTTCGAATCCCGGTAGCGCAACAACAATATTTTTCAATGAAATTGATTTTATATGTATATCTTTCTAATTAATATATTTAATTAGTATTTAAAATTAAAGTTTATAAAATACTGATTTTTCCGTCATTATTGATAGTTTATTTGTATCTGAGCATCACCTGCTCTGGCCTCTTTAATACTTTTTCTCCACTGATTTGTCTCACGAGTCATTTTTCTCCAGTTCATTTATAAAGCTAAAATGTTTTTGAAGTCATTGTCGCTCTATCTATATGCTGGCACTCCCGAGCATTCACGCCTTGTAAGTCTTGGAATGAGACAAGGAACGATTGAAATGAGATAAGATACATCCGAGAGATTTAGTTGAGATAAATCTAAGAATAACATTCGATTTAACAGCGGCACTCGACACGTGCTTCACCTAGACTATTTATTTTGAAATGTTAGACACACAGTTTAGAAACAGAAGTTAAATTACATATCTTAATACCGTTTTATTTTTGTTGGAGAGATTCAAATTTTAACTGTCAAAACAGAAAATCAATGTTCAATGGACTGAAAATTTACGTATAACAAGGGTGAAGTGAGGCGCGAGGCGGTGAATCCCTGAAACGTGTGTACGCGACGTAAGCGAAGGCGGACCGATGCAATAAGCTCAAAGCTCCTATCTCGGTCCTACTCATTCGCCGCCTGATTGGCATTTTTTAATGCTACTAGGCAGCCGTTCGATAGCGCCCCGCATATATGAAAGGAAAAAATAAAATTTGCCCTCATTATCTCCGGTTGACTTACTTTATTAGAATACATATTTACAATATATTACATAAATATAATATAAAATGGTACAATTAACAAGAATGGGGAGCAGAAGGGACGTGAAAAGGCACTCTCTTCCGGGAAACGAAACGGCACATAGGAAAAACATATAGATGACTCACCCTCCACGCATCACTGCCGGTAGATTTAACCCACAAGAACAGTACATTGCAGATTATATTTGGGTAGAAGGTAGAAAATAAAAATAACAACGTGAACAAGAGGTAGTGTCAAAGAGAAACAAAAGCAGGATTATAAAAGTAAACACTGATAACCAGAATAAGAGAAAATAGAAGAATGATAAGGATGAAGCTGCTCAGCAGTTCTCCGGAGGATCTCCCACCTGGAGACCCACACTCGAACAGAGGCTCTAAACAACTCCAGATGCTGTGTACGCGACGTATGATCATCTCAATGTAATTTCACGAAAGCATAACTCCTGTCTCAGAGATTGTCCCAAGTGGAAAATCTCATCGGTAGATACGGGTCATTAGGACGCGATGGTCAGATATAAACAACATTTCTAAGGCGCTCTCATGGAAAGCTGGTTCCCTGACCAGAGAATGGCAACGCCTGCAGAATAGCTACATATACATCAATGGCCGTGACTGAAATAGTTATATATGTAATATTTATATTTTGTGTGTATATATGTGTGAAGTTATTACTTTATTTTTTATTTATTAATATTTTCCTTGCTTTTCTTTTTCTTTTTCTTTTTCAGAGCAATATATTTATTTTGTAACTTTAATGTATAACATAATATGTATTATCTCTATGGCGAATCGGGTTAAAAAAAAACCTGATAACGCTGTAATAAACACATTATTATCATTATCAATACTGAGAATTTGACCCAAAAAATATACTCACAATTTTTCAAGGGATTTCTCTTTGTGATGATATTAAATTAGATATATATTATTTATATAAAGCCAGAATATATTTTTTTTGCGTAAATTAAGTTTGAATAATATAAGTAAATACGTATCGTGTGCGGCGCATGCGTATTAATAATGAAACTGTGATCACAGTCACAGTTTTCAATCACTGATATTATCGAATACCAATCACAATCACAGCAGTGAGTAAAGAGTAGCATTTTATTTCATCACTAGATAAAATTAATTCGAGAGGAATGCAGAGTACATTACCGAGTACCATAAAATGGTACCATAAGATTCTCGTGGTCAGCGCCGCAAGGTATTTATTTTACATTAAGCAGAGTTGACATTTAATAAAATTATTGTAGTTTTATTTATGAAAATGTGACTCGTAAAACGGAACGTAGTACAATTGTTTCATTTAGTATTATTTCAAGGAAATCTCCGCGGCGTTATTAAGAAGAATTGCTGGCCAGCCCGTCTCTGAAAGTTGGGCAATAAATTTCCGGAAAATATGAAACTTCCTCTAAATGTTTCAGTTCTCATTAGTTCTTTTCCCTTCGCTTCGTGTGGATACCTTCCGTTTCTAGCTTGCATGCTCAACATTCATTTAGGTAATGAATAAATGAGGGAAATAAATGATATAAGGGAGAATATTATGTTGATGTTTAAATATCTTAGCTCACCCCATCCCCAAAAAAAAAATCAAACATTATAAAAAAAGTGTCCAAAGAAATACGCCTTTTCATTACCATTCAACACCCATAAATGTTAAATTTCTTATAGTAACTTAAAATATGATCGCAGGTTCCTTTTTTATTATTTACTCTATGTGTACTCTCTAGTGCTTGGTTGAGTCCTGGTAGTGAAATTCCGTAGATAATGTAACAATTATGTTTATTACAAAAAAATATTTACAACGTGTACAAGTATATAACTCAGATATTTAACACGATTGAGAAGGAAAAAGGGATAATATCCCCTGACCCCCACCACTCATCCCACACACACACATACAAAAGTGACAGTTCTCACACTTATGTACCATTACGAGCACAACATCAGTCTAATGCTTTTCAGATACAAACATAGATTACCCAGGCACCATTTCCTACCACCAAAGTAACGCGCTCGATCCTCCGGACTGAGATGCACACAGAAGCGGACAGCGTCGACTGAACTCTCAAATAAATAACTCTGTAACAATAAAACAATATTCTTAAGTGTAGTTGTAATTTATTTTAGTTACCTTATAAGTATTATGATAGAATAAGGCGGCACTGTACATAAAGTGTCGCGCCTAGTTCATTTAAAGTATTTAACTTCCAGTAAATTGTCTAGAGGGTTTTTTATCAGAATTTTTAACCCTTCCAATTCATGTATTAATACAAAACACATATGATGTGTATTACAATAAAGTAGTTAGTAAAAGTGTCAAAGCGATTAGCGCTGATGCACTTGTAGCAGTAGATTTGGCGGTCTAGCCGCATGTAGAGTACTCAGAGTATCGTAGACTCGAAGGAATTGGAAAAAAAAAATTATGTACCTACGTTTAGACATTTTTTAGAAATTCAAATGTACACTCACATGTTCAAAAATTCAAATATGTCTAATCGAGCTTGGGTTATACGCAGTGGCGTGCGGTAGGCATAAACTTAGGTTATTCTGTCACCGACGACGCTAACTAATTACATATACAATAGGTAGGCACTACTACGTATCAAAAAAATGATGGATTTTTTTTTATTTTGAGAACAATTAATTCTATCAATTTCAAAATAGACTATAATTGTAAATTTATTACTTTAAAATAGGCAAGTTCTTTTATTACTCGGTACCGTATTCTGCTTTTGATTTCGTTTAAAATGTTTTCTACGATTTCTCCCACCGACAACAGATTTAAAATGTTTCATTAACAGTGTTCAAAAAAAATTATTTAATTAACTAGTTTCACAAATTAGCATAGTCGAAACTAATAACAGAAATAATTGTATTTTGACATTTAATTTAATATTGGTAATAATCTAACTTAATAATTTCCTGAAAAATGCAAATTTGCTCGCTTAACAGATGATAAATAACCTATAAATTTTATCTACGCAAACACTGAAATATGAAATTATAGATTGGAATACACTAAGAACATAAAACGTTAAATCTGTCAAGTAAAACAAATACGTAGAAATGTTATTCTACGCAGTTTTTAGTAAAGATTAATCCCTTTCGAAAACGGCAGCCTTAAGCACAAATTGTTTGAAAATTACAGAAAGTCTGCAGACATCAAAATGCCGATATAGATTTAGTAAAAAAATATTTAGTTCAGTACAATTATTCTAAAGAATGAAAAAACAAGTTAGGTTCATTCAAGACATAAGTGCTAGCAAATAGCGGAATAAAATGCACATGAAGTGGTTATAAATGTTTCGCAAATAACCCACGGCTAGACGTGGATTACGTCATAGATAAGGTTACGCTAATCCGTGTAATAACGGCTAGAATTTTATAGGGTATTTACATAATATAATTTATTTTTATTTAAAAAATTATTTATAATGAACGCCGCTGGTTATACGGTACTTACTAAAAATTTGAATACGTCGAGAATAACATTTAATTATTTTCTTCCTTTCCAGTGAACTGTACATACAACACATACTCGCGATGATACATAACCGTATAAGTATTAATTTTAATCACTCCCCCAGTGACGCCAGTGCACTTGGCGCGTTCACGACGTTAGCCGCAATTCAGCGGATGCTTTTCAATTTTAATTTTGTTGCGCATAAGGGCTTATTAAAACATTTTTCATATAATTTTTATATGCAAAAATAGTCTAGAAATACACACTTTCAAAGGGTGTTAAGGCTCATTTTCCATATCATTTCAAGTTGAGCGCTTCAATAGTTTTGAGAGAGTATCACATTTTAACAAAGAGCGTCGGGGAATCAAGTCGCATTAAAATTTATTTTCCCCGGGTTAATTGTTCCTCATGGGTTTTTAAGAATTAGCCAAGTTTCGCTCCTTCAAGACATTTGTAGAGGCTTTAGTGATTACATTTTAACCCAAAACTTTTGACGTCAGCGTATTCAAATTTTACAGTTTTAGTTGAGATATTAATTTATAATTAATTGGATGAATTTAATCCGAATCATTGTTAATATGAAGTAGTATTACGCCCCCGGGATAAGTTCTATTATCATTTCAATGAGAAATCTACAACAGTTTAACTTAATTATCTTCAGTTTGAATTAACAAAAGTAATTAAGAAAAACTTTTGCTATAGTCGTCTAATTAGCAGATTCGTGATTTGACTTACTCATGAATTTTAACGTTATTTTAATTGTTTTTATTTTATCTGTACTTATCTAATCGAAAGGGAAGAAGAAAAAGAAAAAGAAGAAAATACACTAGTAGAAAGAAACGATTGAGTGGCAATTGCCCACGTGACAATTGAAATACTTGAAACTCCTTTGCCAAATTTTAACAGTCATAAACATAATATTAAGTTATTTCGAATATAATGTCCGTATTTAATATGATGTCATTGTGAACGATTTTTGAAAGGACATAATTATTTTACAGCTATAAATTTGCAATATTTATTTATTGATATTTCTTTAATCCTTCAGAAATGGGATTGAAAAAGTTGGAATTATGTGTAATTTTTTGCAATTTAAATCTCAGACAACACACTGTGTTAACCACGCGTGGGGGTGAAGGAACCACTTGTGAACGAAATGTTTACAATAGAGACGTAAGTAGATGAGATGAATAAAGTCTAGAATGTATGTAGAAGAAGAACACACGACGAAACACCAGCAATGATTAATCGAGGAGGAGTCACTTTGCATTATGATAACTTTCCCCTCTTCAAGCACCTGGATAACAATTTACGACAAAAATTCAATAACACAGAAGCAGCAGAAAATGCTTTTTAAGAATTCTTGGATTCTAAAGCGAGTTTTATTGTAAAGTCATAATTTAGCTCGTTGGAAAAAATGCGTAGAATCTTGCATAGATTGATAAAGTTTATTTACTTTAAATTTACGGGAATATGGAATATTTAATTGGATTTTAAGCTTAAAATCGGCTATTATTTTACCTAATTAACGGAACTTGTTCCGAGACAAAAAAAAACCTATGAAGTCTCCATTTCTCACTATAGGTTGATGTCAAACATCCCGCTAGTGGAATGCAGCGCGAAAGGCATTTGATAAAATGGTTAAAGGGAAATGTATAACTTGTGGTTAATTCAGAGTTGTTAAGGTAATCGAAAACAATGAAGCTGTACATAATAAAATTATGAAACGTAGTCACTCCGTCGAATAAACGTGCGATCGCTACGAGCGATAAACGCGTAAAGCCGTATAGCGCTGTACCGTAGGTACAATTTGTACTGTACTGTGTAGCGCAATTGATGAAAGAAGTGATGTAACTTCCGAACTTGTTATAATGTTCACAAGGGGTAACTATTTGTAAATAATATTTTTTTAAATTTTTAATGTGTCTGAACAAGGGGGGTTGGGAAAAACAGTATGTAGAAAAAGTGGAAGGAATTTGAGGGAGAAATAGGAATATGGAGCAGGCGGGCTGAAGGACCAAACAGAAACAGAAAGAAACACGACCCATCTGAGAAATGCTCCTTTAGACATCTGGATCCACTGGTCTTCTGGCTTCAGGAAACGGACTCTATTGTTTTGCACGAAGTATTGTCTAATTCACACTTCGTTGATGGCGCGAAGTGTGACACAACGAGCACAATGTACTGGTTTTGGCACGTACAGTGAAACAGATCAAATAAACAGTACACTGTCAGTCCCACACAGCGGGACGATCATCATCACAGGCCCACAGGACAGGAATAACTTGGTGGCAGTCATCACATTCAGTGGTAAATTTCTTTTTCAACTAGTCCAAAACCATAGATAACAAAACCACAGAAAAAGGTCGTGCGCGTATAGTGGAGGGGTATAATAGGTAGATAAAAGAAAGAAACCCTTCTAAATGTCGCGTTCACGTGCGCGCAAGACGGCGATCGGCGATCCATGCATACATCATAAAGATTTAACAGAATGCATAAATAATAAATGTAGATGAATGCATTCGATTCTAATATAAAAAAGTTATGGCAACTTGACTCTACAGCCATTAGGGATTTGATTAAGTTGGGAGAGTACTAGCATGGCATGCGAGAGGCAGTTGGTACCTCCAAAATACAAGATCGATATATAAAATTATTATTTGCAGAGTGGCCAGTGTCCATGAATGAGACTTTTGGGAGATTTTCGACACGAGACAATTTCTGAGATACGAATTTTGCTTTTGTAAGATTCTTGGAAAACAACTTCTCGTAGTCTCTCCTCCTCCTGAATTCCTATTGTTTACAATCTCTAAAAAGCAAATTAGTCTTGTACAAAGCAATATGGGATTCAAGTAATACAAAAGTTTTAGAATCCAAACAAAAATACATACATAGGAGAATCACAAACTCATCCTGGTTTGTCAGAAACACAATCATTCACAGAGACTTAAACATACCTTCAATCAAACGACACATACACTATTTATTGTCTAAATTAATTTCCATACATAAATTCCCTCGGCCTATATGATCCCTCATCCGATCTCCATCACCTTTGTCCCATTTCACTTATTTACCTTATTCTTGATCCTATTGAACAAAATCAATAAAAAGATTCACTAAAGTTAAAAAAAAAAATCAACGAAATCAAACAAAAAAAGAATTAACAAAATATAAAATGAAATATTTTTTTTATAAAAAACTTTACCCATTTTAACTTCTACTTTATATAATTATATACCGAGTTAAAATTATCTGAAATAAAAAAAAACAATTTCACTATGTTCCCCCCGTCAACAGGGTCCCCCAAAAAAATCTTACGCCATTGTTGTTACCTCATATTTCGGAGAACAGAGGGCTCAGCCCTTATCCCTCCCCCCTATAACAATCGAATCAGTGAAACACGGGCCTTAATACAGTTCGTGATTTTACCAGGGTGCCAGCTGATTCCGGCGGAAAATTTTCAAGTTTAATATTAAATAAAATAAAAAATTCAATGTTATTTTCATATTTTATTTATACAACGATGCTAATTTAATGTTTTATAAATAATATCGTCTAAATGCCGTCCATTTCTCTCAAGACACTCTTAAAATCGTACTATTAAATTTGCAAACACGCGAAAGCAAAGCGTCGGTTCAATGGCAGAAACTTCACGGCGGATATTTTCTTGTAGGGCCTGAATTGTTCGAGGATTGTTACTGTAAACTCTCGACTTAAGGTATCGCCACAAAAAAAAAATCGCACGGTGTAAGGTCCCGTGACCGAGGTGCCCAGGGTATGCTCCGTACTTGCTGATTCATTTATTGGGAAAAATTTCTCTCAGCTTCTCTAGCTGTGAGTGGAGTGTGTGTTCTGTTGTTGTGAAATTGTGTTCTGTTATTGAATCCAGAAAACAGCTGCAGTTGCGGTACCAAACACTCGAAATAACGTGCACAATTGATTTTTTTATTTCAGTACAAGCTGCAATCTTCCTTATCGATTTGCGCGGATAATTTACGTCGAACTTGACCAATATGTTCTGGCGTCGCTGTTCCGTACTTGATTAATTTATTGAGAAAAATCCCCCTCAGCTTCTCCATTTAAACTCTAGCTGTATATGGAGTGGCCCCGTCTTGCTAAAATTATATTCTGTTGTGTTAAAAAAATAAGGGCCCATTATCCCTCGGGCAGAAATTGCACACCACACTGTCGTTTTTGGATAACACAAACATTGTCGGGGCACCAGTATCTCATGTTTTATTTATTTACATAGCCTTCGATATGAAAATGTACTTCGTCAGTAAACAATATATTTTCAAGAAATCGTGCTATTTAAAAAGGTTCCAGCATCGTTCTCGCTAAGGTTTCACGTAAATAATAGACATTTTATGTATGGGTGAAATTGTACTTTCTTTTTCAAAATAACGTGAAATTTTTTTATTCCAGTACAGGCTGCAATCTTCCTAATCGATTTCACGTCGAACTTGAGCCACACGTTCTGGCGTCACTGCTGACGTTGACGGTCCCGGAGGAGTCAGGTTAACCATTGTCCCTTCTTGTCTGAACTTTTGAACCCGACACCAGATAAGTTGCGTGCTCGGCCCGTCACTTTCTCGTCGAATACAAAAAGCGCGACGCGCACGGACCAATGAATATTGCTCGACCGCGAACGCACGGTGCGCTCATTGTGACTGGCAAACCCGAAAATCACGCGCGTCGAACAATACCCCTCTCACTTACAATTTAATCTTGAAATTTTTCCGCTGAACATCCTACATTTCTGAGCCCTCTGTACTGATATAAAATCGGTTTTAAATTTCACAGCGAGATCATCAGCGCTATCGCAGGAATATATCATACTTGACAAAGAAAACAAATAAAGTGACGTGTAACGTGCGTGATTCAGTGCTCCCTGTTCCCAATAAAAAGTTGACTATATTTTTATTCCTCCCACCCTGTGACTCGGGGGGAGGCGGAAACTTCTGGAAACTTCCGGGAAGTAGCGTTATTTAATGTGGCGTGCCCGGGGGATCGGGAATATTCAATTGAAACTTTGTATTTCGGTTTCCTTTAAATTTGGATTCTAAGGTTACATTCACATTGCGGCTAGATTTATGAGGGGGGATTTTTCTTGTTTCATCCCCAACTTTATTCTCGGGGCGGAGAGCGGACTGTACTCGTTTTAGCCCGCCTCGTCTCGCAAGTACGAGGGCCGTACTTGCGTGCCTTGTTTTGTCTTGCGACAGACTATTATTTGTTTTGGATAGTTAATAGAATGATTCTGCATATTGTTTGTTCGCAAGATTCCCTTTCTTCATTATTTGGATGCTATTGTTCGTGTACTTTTCAACAGAAGTAAACGGAGAGAGTTACATTATTCAGTACTATTTGGAAGATGGTTGTGTAATGATGACGCAAATATCAAATATCGGAAGGGTTGCCTCTGTGAGAGGTGTAATTATGTATTGCCTACAATCTCAATCCATCATTTGTGTTCAACGTATACATGTTCAGCATTGTTTAAATATTGGTAAAATATACTTACAATAAATCACATGGTTTATTCGGAAAAGTTTACAAATTAAATATGTGATTGTAAATACGATACTACAGGCTGAAGATCTGTGTGGGTGAGAGGGTCGAAGGTGTTGGTGTGGCTGGCGGGCACCTCGGACGTCATAAAGTGAAAGTTTGGATGGCGCTTCTACAGATGGAATCATAAGTCCACATCAACAAAGCGAGGCCTTCATCGAGCAGTGGAAAGATGAAAGGAATCTCAGACATTTCCGGGAATTTTATAAGGTGTGAGTCTCCTGCTGGGTTGCTGGGATGGACGATGCCAGAAAGAGCAGTGGCTAGAGGGACCTAACGGAGCATTCTACTGGGTCTTCCTGGACAGTGTGAGTTTCTGCCGGACTGTGACCGAGTGACGTCTACCCTCCCCTCTGAATCTAAAGTGATGACGAGTCTCACGTCAAATTGTAAGGTATGGCTCTGGTACGATGATGATGATGAGTGAGCACAGAACTTGAACGCGGGCAAATAATACGGAAACATTTTGTGCAAGTCCTGAGGTCTGATTATGACGAAAATCCTTTGACTCTATTTTAAAATTTCCAATACCTACCGCTTTCAAAGCCTGTCACAAATATCATATCAATTCCTTCCCATTTCCCCTCTTACCCTATTATCTTTCAGAAGTATTTAGAAGAAAATTTTTCATCTTTCGATTTACCTACGAAATGAATGTTATAAAGTCAACTAGGGCTTTTTCAGAAATTCTTACTCTCGCACTACTATTACATTTTCGTGAAACTGTATCCCTGTTAGATACCTACTATAAAATATAACATTCACAAAGATTGAACATACGATTATTATTAACACCTCAATGGTAAATTTAAATTTGATTAAATTATTACGGAACTACGACGGCAAGTCAAAAATTATCCACATTTTTCGATTTAAAATTTATTTACACAGACTTTACGGAAGTCAAGCTCTATGTGGACGATTTGATGGGCAGAACCATGACTGATGTTCAAAGAAGACGCTGCCTCACCTCTCTCTCGAGCTTGGTGAGTCTTGTCGTCCGGGCCTCCTGCTTCTTCTTCGTGCGTCACACTCGTCCGGCCACTTTGAAACTTCTCAATCCACAAAAAAACACTTTTATGTGTACTTGTGATAAAAGTCTACCATGAATTTCAGCCCCTTTAACACACTCCAACCAGAGAGATCTGAGCACTGTTCGTTGTTTCTCCTTGATGCAAACTGATAGCGGAGTGGATATATTTACACTGTAATAGCCGGAAGGCAAATGACGCGATCGGGATCAAATTTCGCACACGTAACCGTAATAGTACCAGCTTTAGCACAGGCAGTATGGCAACCTTGAATGAGTGTTGAATGAGTGTGAACGTATGTTTTGACAAATTAAAATGTGATTTCGTTACAATTAATATAATTAATTATATTAATGTTTTCTGTTAATAAAATTAACTAGACTTCCTGGCGCCACTTAGCTTCTTATACTCAAAGGTATTTTATAAACATTGTAATTTAACCGGCTGTGGAGGGCAATCGTCTCTATTTTCATTAACCATATTAAGAAGAACGAAGGTGAACGTGGTCGGCAAGGCAATATCCAATTACCAGCAGTAGAGACTCAAGTTACTAGCTGCGTGCAACAACGTACGTAGCTGCGCCCTGGGAGAGCCGAGCCATTCTCTTCACTTCACGTACTGAAGTCCGTCGCAACAGCAGCTTTTCGCATGCTTAGATTTACACCTCAACCAGTAAGTTGTTTCAATCCACAGCATTGCGATACGAGCATGAGGGTTGATGTTACCCTATAGGGTAACCATACCCTCACATCTTAATTATTCTGATCGCTCCATCTGAGCCAAACATGCATGATACCATTTGTAATAGCTAATATTGAATGGAATCATTGAATGTTAATAAACATGTACTTATTAAAAATTGACTTGATAAGGATGACATCTACTTGGTCAATGGTGTCAATATAAATGAAATCTAATAAATAATTACTTATGTAGAAGTAACCATTATACATATTGTTCAAAATTTAAATAAAATTTACAAGATAAACTTGTACGTTTTCTATTTGAAAAATGTATCTTCAGAACAAAAAGGTCACGTATTCACCTAAATCGTGTGTTTCAAGCGAATTTGACACTTTACTCAAATGTGATGTCAGTTTTCTATCAAGTTTCTCTATGCGTGACACGTAGAAAGACATCGGGACATAATATTATATAATATTCGCAAGACGTGTAAATTATACAAATTCGTGACATTCCGCTCAAAAGTTGTAAAAAAGTGTACTTTAATGTATTATTTTGAATGCAAACGTGATACAAAATTTCTAAAAACGAATATTCATCGAAGTTTGTTAACGCGCTTGATCAATGATGTCTTGCATACGCTTAAAAAATGTGTTTGTTGTCTATTGTCGTACTTAGACACGCACATTTTTGAACGTTGCGAATTAAATGTGATAAATGATAATTAGTTGTTTCTTGGATGTATAAATTGAATTAATTAATTCTTGGCATGACTTAGGATGACAATTCTGTCGAAAGCCTCAGCAGACGATGAGCATGTATGATGGATGAGGCGAGAGTTGTGTGTCATGACAGAAAAGTATAGCACTCTTCTCTGACTATTCCTGTCAATTAGTTAATTAATTTTTACGAATGTAGAGAACCGCATTATACGAGAATCCGTGTAAGTGCATCTACCTATAAACGAACGAATATATAATGCCCCATGTATGACATTTCTTGTGAACCGCATTTAACGTCAAAAAATGCCACTTGCAAGCCATACATGCCACTAATTCCCACGTTATTCGTATGTAAAAACATGTGTTCTTATATATAATATTATGGCCTATTTATGTCTGACATACACTAGTAAACAGAACGTAGGCGAGAAATCTGTCTGTATAAGACTCCGTTAAATATTTAGTAATCAGTTCTCTTGAATAAATTCAACTTGAAACAACTCGATTTTTTATTGACGTAGTATATCCTGAAATTGTAATAATAACCTTCAGGCATGTCTCTATCATAAATCAGTTAGTCAGTCAGTTAAAATATTCAGATGTTTGAAAAAACCAGCACCTGAGAAAGAAAAACACGACTTACCTGCATTGTCTCTCCTGTAGTCACAGCTCCTAAACTTCAGGAAAATTCTTCGATGATCAGTACGAAGCACTGTGATATACAATAGCGGTTTCGGCACGCACACGCGAGGAACCAAATACACACTAGCAGCAAGTAACTTTACAATAACTTCAAGTTAGTGACGAGCACTCTGCACATACATAATGGATCTGTCATAAATATCGAACAATATTAATAATTAATAAACAAATATCAGATATCTCATAGGGACAAAGCTATTAAGCTCTGTGATTATCCCATACTTCCATATATTTTCCATTGAATATAATAAAAAATAGCTTTTTCTCTATGAGATATCTGATATTTGTTTAGTAACACTGCCTTTGTAGGTAAAATCCAGTAATTGTGTGCTCTTGGACATATTCAAATATTGCTAATTATTAATCAGTTATGTATTCTGTTTTAATTTTAAACGTGTCTTAAATTATAAACAATAATTTTTTCTCATTTTTTAAACACATACAAGAAGCGAAACAACCCTGCTAACTTTTGCGTGACAGCTATTTTGTATACCGAAGGCTTTGTAAACACGTACATGAAATTAATGATTTACATCCACTCGCTCGTTCTACACAGGCAAGAAAGCCTTATATAGTACGGAACAATGAGTTTCTATGAATGTATCGCGTATTATATACATACTTTACCCTACGCAGGCTTCTATCCAGCCCCGAGCGGTGCATTGTTGTGTTTACCTTCACAAGGGTGGAACAGTTACAAAGATAATGTGCCGAGTTTATCTGGAATTAAAAACGACAAGAGGTCCGAGCATTCATTCGTTACTGGTTTATATCCACCGCGTAGACACATCAAAAGAATTTATTTTCATTATGCAAATGGGTTGCTCTACGACAACATGTTCGGTTTGAAATGTACAAGAGTAAGTATTACAATAAAAAAAATTCGCAATAATTTTAGCATATTTCCTTGATAAATATAATACTGTGTATTCACATTTGACGATATTAATTATTTGAATAATAGGTAGTGTTTAAGAACGGATGCGAAAGACAAGTGATCACCAAACGTAGACCATCAAATATATAGACATGAACTAACGCAAATTTCTTGTCCCAATATTTTCATTTTGGTGTCACTTACGCAATAAAATAGCTCGGCGACTTTTTAAAAAAATATGACTAGATTGGAACGAAAATATGCATTAATACACATTTTACACAAATATTTAATTTTTGAAGAGTAAATACTTTTACTGATGCATAAATGTGTCGTAAATTATCGGATTTATGTTTACACCAAGAATGTGTGTAACATACGGGGGTAGGCCGGGAGGATAGAGCGCCACACTTTTCTGTCCTGACACACAATTCTCGCTTCATCCACATTCATACATCTTTTCATACAAGCTCGCCGATTCTTGAGGTTTCTAACAGAACCATCTTCCATTATCTGGTTAACCTGGTCGTGCCAAGTCTTCCGCAGACGTCCTTTATTTCTGGTGCCATTAACACTTACGTCATATATCTTTCTTACCATTCTCTCCTCATTCATCCGTTCCATATGACCAAACCACCTAAGTGATCCTTTCTTAATCTTACTCACTATACTAACATCAGCTTTACATTCTTTATTTATTTCTTCATTCTTTACTTTGTCATAAATAGATTTGCCACAAATACGCCTAAGTGATCTCATTTCTACTGGATTCAGTCTACTTTCGTTCCTTTTCTGCCAACTCCAGGATTTATTGCCTCCACAATCCGCACGTACCTTGCATATACCTGGGTGCAAAACGGGTCTCTCATCAACCTCAAAAATACGCCTGGTACCGACCCCCAACAGATAATAATATATACAACGCACCGCAGACGCCCAGTGCGTCACTGATCATTCGTTAACCGACGCTTCTCGTTGTAGAACTTTTACTATTTATTCTTATATCCGTAATTGTGTTTCAGGCATCAAGAAACATCCACTACTAAAGGGTATTTTTTTAGAGGTATAAAAATTTTAAATGGCTAGGTATTGGCTTTACTGGAAAGATAATTTTATGCCATTAGTGTTTAAATATGATTTCGCGCATACGGGCGCAGCGGCTGGCTCGAATAAAACGCAATCTGTAAGTCCAATTTTCGATCATTTTTTAGAGCAGCTGGGGGTGTCTATCGGCAATAATGCGACAAATGTTGGCTTCCAAGTTGTCTATCGTCTCCGGTTTATCGGCGTAGACCACCGACTTTACACATCCCCAAAGAAAAAATCCAAAGGTGTTGACGGCCATTATGCGCTCATCGGACGTTTCCTTCATTAAATTAATTGTAGTGCGCGCTGTGTGGCATATTGCGCCGTCTTGTTGAAACCACAGCTCTTCCATATTAATGCCATTCAATTGGGGAATGAAAAAGTCAGTAATCATTGATCTATTGCTGTGGCGAATCGACGTATTCGGGTTCTTCTCAATACTACGCTCCACTGCAGCAACAGCTTCTTCGGTGCGCACTGTACGACATCTCTGCGGATGCGTATTATCAATTAGAGTATGCGTGGTGCGAAAACAATTCTCGGTTATTTGAATTACATGCTCGGATGGACGATTATATCGACCGTAAAATGGACGTAGCGCACGGTATGTTTCGCGAACTGAACTAAATAAATTTGCACAATTTGCAATGGCAAACCAAACTAAGCACAAATCAGCTGTCAACTGTCAAATTGACTGTCGCTGGAAAAAGTGTTGCCAATTCGAAAATAAATTCAAACGTACATTGTGTTCTAATCTAATCTATCAACATTTTGACAAATACACTCATTAAACATCAAACATTACATCTTTTCCCCAAATTATTAATGTTTAAAATGTTAAAATTATGGTTAGACATACATTTTATTTTAATCAAATAACTTTAATACAACTGCTAAGAATAATATAACTGATTAAACTATTCTAATTATATAAATTGAATAGTGTTCCGCATTTTATATAACTAAAACGGCATCCACTTAATAATATTTGAATAAAATTGTATTAAAGATGCCTCAGTCATAAAAATTGTTTGGAGCTTGTAATTATTTTTTTTTGGGACGCTTTTGATTAAAAAACGGCATTGAAATGGTGATATTTTGGAAATAGTTCAGACATTTTAGTAATTAAAATCAAAGAAAATATAATGAATAATTAGTTAAATATTAGATATACTCATGTTTCAAAATCTCCATCCCGTACTTTATTCTGCATGTGGAGCCCCCGAGCGCGCCACACAGTTATCTGGTTAGTACAGCAGGCTCGCGTCAACCTTAATGGTATGTCTGGTACCGACTCAAAAACTGACGATAATACAACTCGCCGGGAGCCTACCATAACCAGTAATTTCTCTCGTGGCCGGCTTCCTGACCAGACCACCAACCAGCAAACGCTTCACGTCTTTACTGTGTCCATTTATCTGTAATTGTGCAACTATCTCGATTAAACGACCTGCTCTAGCCATATCTACACACGCACTCCGTAAAATCTTCCGCATCTGAACATAGTGTGCAGCTGGAAGATATAGGTCCCTGGCATCTATACATCGATCTTTCAGATTATCACTTATAACCACACTTTCTTTCCCCACAACATATATTACCTATAATTGGTGACTCTATTGGTATATTTATTTATAGAATCGATTATAGATATTATTTTAAATATTTATAAAACAAAATTTGAATAATCAAAACAAAATAATTTTGCATTATGTATATACCTTACAAATTGATGTAGGGTCAAGCCATAGAAAGCCTTAAAATAGCTGTGCCTTGATCTTTTGAGTTGGTGTTTGGGGTATTTCACCCCTATTTTCATTCACACCCTCTTCCTTTCCAAACTTCGATGTTGGCGATAGCACGGACGATTTAGCGGTATTCATAAGAATGCTAGCCACGCAACGATATGATTTGGACAGAATATTTTAGCGTTTTAACTTATCTATCTTACATTTAATTTTACCTTTAGATATTTTTTTTTATATGCGGCCTTCGGATTATTTTAGTGCCTATCATAATTTTGTTTACTGCGAGCTGGAACAGTTCTTAAACCTTTGCCTCGTATTCTTCAGTTATGACGTTTTTCATCAAGACCAATAATTTCCAACAATATTATAGATGTAGGATGTGACACTTCTTTTTGCATATCTCATTCAGTGGCGTAACTAATGATGACAATGTGGCGCATCGGGGCCCACGTTAGATAAGGCTGTGTTAATTATAATACGTTCGGTATTTAAACATTTTTCAGCACTGATATAGACTAATAATTTATAAATTCCACCACAGTAATAAATGGAATCAATTAAAAAAATATATTAGGACAACACATTCTTATCGTGAAGTTGTAATTATTCAGAACAGACGGTCTGTGATATTTTAAATATGAATTAAATATATTCATTATAAAGATATACATATAAAATCAATTTTATCGAAAAATATTGTTGTTGCGCCACCGGGAATCGAACCTGGATCTCTTTCCTAACCGGGGAAGCTGCATTATCCAACTATGCCTGAAAAACAGTTTTATTTTTCTTCATAAAAGTGTGTATTGTAGAAGAAAAGAGATCAATTTGACTTATTGATGAAAACATCTTAATACAGTACATACTTATATATTTTTCCATTTTAGACTTCTCTTATTATATATCTAAAATTGTTTTCAGGTTTTCATTGGTTCAACTCATTTTTTGTTTATTCATCCGAACCATAACATTACATAAAATCATAATTATATCCATCCAGGTGATTATGAGTTTTATTCTATTGATTCACGTCATACTCAAAAGTTGTCTTTGCTTCCATGTATAGCAGATATCGAGACACGTGACCATTTGTATTCGGTGAAAAAAATAATTTCTTAAATATCAAATCATCGTCATCAACAGATTACTGTGCCACTGGCCTCATAGTCTGATTGCATGAACGTCCTGGTTAACGTCATACTTGACTCTTACAATACTTCTTCAGCCAACATGTTTGAATACGTGTGTTGAACCTGTAGTCTACCTCAGCTGTAATTTGAACAATGTTAAGTTCACCAAATTCACCAAATTTTTCTTCTAATAAGTGGTTGTATACGTAGTATACTCTTGTTTCATGCTTGGTTCCAAATATTCTTTACAGAATCACTAAAATTGGAAAGGATACAAAGTATTATATATCTGGGTTGAAATATAAATGAATCGCAATCAAATACTGAATTGAGCATTTGTTTTGCTATTTTGTTTTTTGTTTGTTTGTTTTGTCATGTTTTGCAGTCATGATCTCAACCAGATTACGAATGAAAATGGTCCGATGCTATGTGTTCTCGATTTTATTTTGTAGAATGGAAGCATGGACACTTACCGATGAAATGATAAGGCAACTTGAACCATTTGAGGTGTGGATCTACAGAAGAATACTCAAAATAAGCTCGATGGATAGAGTCACATATGAAGATGTTATGGTAAGTATTTAAAACAATAAATATCCAAAAACTTCAATATCCCGGTCACGTGATGAGACATCCGGAGAAGTAGGAGATTTTGCACTTCATAATGCAGGGAAAGATTGCTGGAAGTCGGGGACCTGGAAGAAGGAGAACATCATGGCTGAGTCTACTGTGGAGTACGTTGAACGGATAGGTCACAAGAATAAAAATAATCTCTATTAAAAATGTCAAATCTGTGACAGTGATAATTAATTAGTTTGAAGTATTATATAAATATCATATGTTTTAATATCTCGCATTAAGTCTAATATTTCAGCTTAGTCAAGAGAGATAGGAGAAAAATGATGAGATAATTAGCAAAAGTTAGTTGAATATGTTACGACTGTTATCGCGTCCCGGGAATACTGTTCCGTGTTACTGCGAGCAAATATTTGTAAAGGAGCAGCAGCACTTCGGGAACAAAGTTATCGTCGTAGCCCGAGGCTCGGGTCCTCATATTTCCAAAATTGTGGAGCGCTCCCTCAGGAGGCAGAGTTCGATGTGGAAGTTTGTAATATGTGACGATATAGCTCCGTAAGTCAAAACTTATCATGGGCAGGATCCGCAGAGAGCAGATAATGAAGATAATTATTCTCCCGAGACTAAATCCCTTTCGAGTACTCTTCTAATGATTGTATTCACAGCTAAATAATTTCAATACAGAGAATAAATTTCTGAGGTTTGTGAATTATAAACTAAACACTATTAAATTAATTAAATTATTTTTGATCTAGTATGTCTATTTAAATTTTGCATCATAAAATTAACAGCCCTGATTTAAACATTTATTTTAATTATGAATTAAATATATTAATTATAAAGATATACATATAAAATCAATTTTATCGAAAAATATTGTTGTTGCGCCACCGGGATTCGAACCTGGATCTCTTTCCTAACCGGGGAAGGTGCTTTATCCAACTAAGCTACAGCGACATTATTTTTAGCGACAATTTTCAATCGATCCCGGTGGCGCAACAACAATATTTTTCGATAAAATTGATTTTATATGTATATATTTATAATTAATATATTTAATTCATATTTAAAATATCACAGACCTATGTTCTGAATAATTACAGCTTCACAATAAGAATGTGTTCTAAAAAAAACCATTTATTTGATTACATGATTTAATCAACTTTCTTACACCTGCTAGAAATTCTAGAATTACATTACCATATTATTGTAACAATACTGGAACGATCGCTTAGTTTAATTTTTCATTACACAGAATTCAACACTTGGTTAACGTGTGCGTAGATGTCGCTGATGTATTGAAAATAACATTACCAAAAAAAATAAAAATTAACATACTGTAACGTAAAATGGGGGGGGGGGTGTATGGTGAGGCGCGTGAAGCGCACCGATTCCATCCCACCCCCGGAAATCCACGCATTCCACCTCAACGAGGTGAACGCGCTTTTCTCGATTAATGCAGCCGAGCGGTGATCGGTCTGCCGGCATGCCGCTACACAATACACGCCAACTCGTCTCCTCACATAGGCTGCTGATATTCGGGATAGGAACCGGGAAGGTTGTCAAAGAGAAGTCTGGTTGTATAAAATCATGTATTATAAACACATAAAAATAACTTACAAGCTATAACTTAATTGACTAAATTATTCTAATACTTAAAAGCTACCTTACAAATAATCTAAATCTAGGCTTAATCTAAACCAGCCATCCTCGGGGTCAATGGCTCCTGGATCCCCGCCACGCGGTACCCGGCGCCGTCCCTCGACCCCTCCTGATGCTGTGTGGGTACCGGACAGCCGTCACCGAACGGTATCCCTCCGAGCGTGATACGTCCACCTGAGCGCCCCACCTGCTCCAGCAGCCCTCCTCCCTACTCCCGGCTGCTCCGTGGGCTCTTGATACGCTGGATAGGCGTATCCACCAGAGCGGCCCATACTCTCGACAGCTTCTGCAAAGCTTGTGTCTCACAGACACACAGGCTGTCATCAGCCTCAGCATCGTCCTCGATGCTCCGTAGGTCTGGGCACCATCACCGCGCGGACTCCATCCGTGCGGGATACCTTATTGCCAGCGTGCCCCACCTACCAGCAGTCCTTCTCCCTACTCTGACTGCACCGTGAGCTCTGGGTGTAAAACACCCTCCTGAGCGGCCCACACACTCAACAGCTTCTGGCAAAGCTACTGCGTCTAATTGACGCACAGGCTGTGCACAGCCTCAGCACCTTCCGCGACTGGAGCCTCCGAGCGCCCCGCAAGGCGGATCCACGGCGCCCTCCTCCAATCCTTCACGATACTCTGTGGGTACCGGTCACAAGGTGACCTCCTGAGAGCCCCATCTACTCGGGTCCTTCCGGGCGTCGCCAGCCTTGGCCACAGGGCCGAGGTATCTTGAGCTCTCGAAGTCAGCGTTTTCGGGGCTAAAGCCCTTATTGTGCTGACCCGATAGCCCTCCGCTACCTCCGGTTGGAGATATCGGCCGCGGATGACCCTCCTCCTCCGGTCGCCTCCGCTACAACCGATAGAACGTCCTCCGTATTCAAGCCTCCGTCCGAAGAGGGATGGCCCAGAGTCTTCAGACGTTCTATCCTCCTCCTCCGCGCCATCTAGGGTAAACAACGTACCGAGTCCCAAGGGACAGGATAAACGTCAGCATCCCTAGACGCGCTCTCCTCGGGTTTGTCCGGTATACCAGTTATCACTAACCAGGGTCCAGCGACTCCCCCCCACCTCGTCTGCCTTCTCTAGGATTTGCTGAGCCTTATATACCCAATTTCTGGGTTCCATCTCTTTCTCACTCAAGGGCAACCCTTAGGGAGAGATGTCCTTTTCCCACTTATTGCTTTAAATGGCATGTCAGCTTTCTCCTCTGTCGGCCTTCACTCGATCTAAATTCCTGGTAAAAATGTCAATATTCAGCGAGGCCAGATTTCTAAAAGAATAACATCCCTTAACTGCCGAGGTCGCCGGGACATGTTTTAACGGTCCTCAAAACAATGGGCTGTTGTGTGTGGCCTCGCACACCAGATGAAGATCCCAACGATTTCTCTTTTACCAGGAATTTTAGATCTCGCAAACATTTGTTACAATACCTACTCGCTTATGACTGGCAGATCAGAAGAACTAATTATTGTTTTTATACATTTTTGTAAATGGTACACCGTACCGTATAAATAAATAAATAAACTGTATCTTTACAATTTTAGAACACAGTTATATGATAAATAAAAAAATAGACGAATTAATTAGAAAGATATACAGAAAAAATCTATCTATCGAAAAAATGTCTTGTATCTACTAGGATACGAACGCGAAACTTTTCCTTGTCATGGAACAGCGTTACCAATTTCGCTTAATTAACTATTTAAGATTCCGAATAATATATATCTCTTTTACGTAGTCTTTTGTAAATCTAATAGATATAAATAGCATCGCATTGAAGTTATTGGCGATAGAACGATTGACTAATGATAGTTTCCATTTTTTTGTTAACTTTTATATTATTGATTTCTCGATTGACTTACGATACCTTGAGAAATATTCGGTAACACCATACTTCAAATTTTCTTCCAAATAGCAAATATGTAGCATCAAATACATTTTTTTAGGAGAACACATTCTTATTGTGAAGTTGTAATTATTCAGAACAGACGGTCTGTGATATTTTAAATATGAATTAAATATATTAATTATAAAGATATACATATAAAATCAATTTTATCGAAAAATATTGTTGTTGCGCCACCGGGATTCGAACCTGGATCTCTTTCCTGACCGGGGAAGGTGCTTTATCCAACTAAGCTACAGCGACATTATTTTTAGCGACAATTTTCGACCCTATATGTTACCTTTTATTAATATTAATACATTTAATCGTTCCATCATTTGACAGACCCATCTACCTTATTTTTACAGAATCAAACGATTAAATGTATCAATATCAAAAAAAGGTAACATATAGGGTCGAAAATTGTCGCTAAAAATAATGTCGCTGTAGCTTAGTTGGATAAAGCACCTTCCCCGGTTAGGAAAGAGATCCAGGTTTGAATCCCGGTGGCGTAACAACAATATTTTTCGATAAAAATGATTTTATATGTATATCTTTATAATTAATATATTTAATTCATATTTCAAATACATTTGTCTCCTTTTGATTTTTCTGTTTTTTACCGTTTAATTTAATTTGTTACCTTACTTCCAACTTATATTCTAGCTTATGGAACCTTGTGGCTATCTACCTCAAAACAGGTACTGTACCTAGCGAGGTAGGAAGCGGCCAACAGGCTTGCATGTAAATGAAACATATTATTAATACTTGTACTAAGGATTTTTATATGGATGCAAGCTATAAAATGAATGTTGTTATAAAAATAAATGCCGATAGTAAATAATGATTGGAAATTAAGCGGTTAATCTATCATACGATATACAGTGTATTGCATTTTAATGTCGTTGTTTTTGGCGAAGTTTTGCACTTGTAAATAAGAAGGAAGGATCTAAGAAAGGATGAATCTAAGGAAGGAATGATCTAAGGAAGAAAGGATCTAAGGAAGCTCGTAGACGTGACTGAAACTGCCGAAAGAAGGAACATCAAAGAATCGAAAAATCGGAGAAAGATAACCAATGAAATAAATAAGAAAAGCGAGTTAACAAAATCGAGATCAAAAGTTAATCAAAGATTCTGGAGTAATCAGAGTTTACAAAAGTTAATTAAAGTCTCGGATTTCATTCATTGATTTGATAAAAAATAAATAATTAGCCTGTTGGATAAGTTGACTGTGCATCCAAATATCAAGAGTAAAATTTTTGTATCTAAATAAATATACATTATTAAAAAAAAAAAACATTATACGTTATTAATTGTTATAAATACTCTTGCGTTCGTCTGTGTCCGTTACAAATTAATATTTCAACACTAAAAAATGGGGGATAGATATAAATTAAACAATGTTATAACTCTACTTGAGTTTATTAGCACTACTCGAGTTTCGAGAGAAACGGTAACTCTCATCTACAGGTGAAGTATCAAACTAACTACACACAAATATGGGAGACGCTATAGCAGTCGAATACATTTTCAACATATGTTCTGTAATCTTTCCAATTGATACATCTATTTTTCCATTTTTAAAAAGCAATCAACATTTTGTTTTTTTTTTGTTTAAGCAAACAACTAAAATTATGTTTTAACGTCAATGTCTTTCCTTCCATTTTTATCTAACGTACACATCTCAAATTTCAATCAGCGCGCCCAAATATATTTCTTCTTAAACTACTACAACTCCTATTTGAGAAGATTGTTGTGATGAATTTACCCGATCCACAACCAGTATTTTAGCTTTCTGCTAAAAAATACATATTTTGGTTGATTTAACATGACAAGAAATATAAATCCAGTTATTTTCAGGAACTCAATCACTTATTGTGACTTACAGATATCAATGATTGACGTACGGTTCGTGATTTTGAGCTCATCGTTGGTCATGAGTTTATGTTTGTTTTTAATGTTCAGTTTATCAAAATGCAGACAAGGCAGAAAATCTCATTGTTACATTTTGTCGATGAAAGGTGAAAGTGTTTAAGAAAATAATTATATTTTAATTAAATTTTTTAAGAGGAAAATGTTTTAAAATAAAGAGACAGAAAATTTAATTTCCTTCTGTTAATATCAAGGGGGTGGGAGGAGAAACAAAACGGTTTTGTACTGCAGACGTGTCCGGCTTTATGGCGGAGATTGTGCTAATTAGGTAATTATTATTAATAATTTAAAAAAAGAATTTGTCTTAAATTTGTACACATCAATTACATAAAAACGTATCAGTATAATAAATTTGTACACGTCAATTACATAAAAAACATATCAGTATAATAAATTTGTACACGTCAATTACATAAAAAACATATCAGTAAAATAAATTTTTACACATCAATTACATAAAAACGTATCAGTATAATAAATTTGTACACGTCAATTACATAAAAAACATATCAGTACAATAAAAAATAAATAAAAAATGTCGTACCAAACTAATCTCAGAATGTGATAAAAAGTGACAACACAAACACGTCACATTCTTTTCAATGGTGACTACATATTTTATCCAGTTCCCATAAACGTCCAACTTCATCTGACATTTACATCAAACTGAGGTATTCATCGAGGTTTAGTTCGTTGTCCACGAGGTAAATTTTTTTAATTCGTAAAACGTTTACAATAAATAAAATAAAATTTCATTCCCCTCTTTAACTCACACATAAATACATGCGATATCTAAACACAACCATAAGAGTTCTAATTTATTTTATATTTTAGTAAAGTAATTTTTAGAGACACTGCACAAAATGTCTACCTTAAATAGTCTAATAATAATTAACAAAATTTGCTACATTGATGATACTGTTTGCAAGAATTAAACTGGTCAAGAGTGAAAATGTTTCTGACTTGAAAACGCTTATTAATTGCAGTATGTTAAAACCGAATATGACATTTAAAATTTCCGAGATATAGCCCATTTGTGATGTATTTAAAATGACGCGTGTGGCGTTTTGAGCGGCGAAGTAGGTCAGTGTGTAAAGGAAATATAAGGGTTGGCAAACCTGAGAGCGAGAATGAATAGTCACTGCAGACCTTATTTTGTTCATTGTATGTTTACAGCTTTGTTGGAGTAAATGATAGTGTTGTAGCTTTCATTGTTTGGAGTTTTTTATTTTATTAGTATTAACAAATCTAATAATTCCTGTTATGTGTAAAATTTGCCGCCCAGAAAAGCCCAATTACTCCACTCAGCACTTCTAGACAGCCTACCACTATTATTTTAGTATGGAATTGTACGTGTACGTCATATTTGCTGCAATACATGTTCTGTGAATTTACGTGAATGGAGACATAAAAACGTACATTTAATGTCTTTTGTCATTCCTATGATTTATGGAGCCGACAAATTACGTAGATAACATATTATATCAAGAAAGAAAAAGTTGAGCATAAAATACCCCAACATTCAGTCAGCTATCCAACTAGTACCACGTGGGGATGATGTAAAATGTATGGGATAAGAGTATCTGGTTTTATAAATCGTAATCCGCTTAAAACTTCACCTAATATCAGTATCCTAACACAAAAAATTGATGATTTTTCAAAAGCGAAATCTACTTTGCAATAAAGTTTTTAATTTAGACCTACTACAAAAACGCATTTCACGATGGACTGAGGAGATATGATGTAGCATACCAAGACATGGATGCCATCACAAAAAAGATAGAGACTGAAAGACCGAAGAAAAGACCAGGAAGTTCACGAGCAACATGGATAGCTTCAGTCACCGATATCTTAAAAATTTGTACGTGACCAAGGATGCAATCCAGAACAAAACAATAGGGGACACAATAATAATAATAATAATAATAAAGGTGATCCCATAAATACAATACATCCTATTGAGTTAGCGTCATCCTTCATGCTGAGAGTAAAATATTTACTGTCGTACAGGGCTTGTAATGCCCAAGACTTTCATACTTCCCATGTAAAGATTATAGCTTTGTCTCCGTGAGACATCTAAATCTTGATGACAATCCCCCAGGGGATAAAATCCCAGTAATTAGTTCTGCAAAGATTTGGACATACTCAAAAAGTTATTGCTATTTGATACGCTAACGTTACACACTGCTAACACGGCCCGGACCTCTGTCGCCGCAGTTTTATGTATGGAGAGCGAATTTACATGTTCATAAAATTATTTTTAGTGATGCGATTTAAAAAAGTATTTAATGGACTAATCAGAATAAAAATTACTATTTTTATTTTGTTATTGATCTTCAAATCATTGTTAAAGATGTTTATTGACATACATATTATTTTAAAGGCATTAGCGTTAGTGGAGAATAATTAATATTTTATTCCCTCTCTCTCTCTCCCTTCTCCCCCTTTCCGCCCGTCACACCCTTTCACCACCTCTCTCGCTTCTTACATCTCCAACCCTTTCCATCTTTCTCCTTCCTTTCCCTCCCTTCCTCCTCACGATATTATCTTTTATAATTTTTGCAGTGTTACAATTTATTATTCACGATGTCATTAGTGTCATTATTCATCATTATTATCTTAGTTTGTATTTAACGAAGCCTTTATTAGTTTTTTTGCCAGTTATATTATTTAAATTTAAGATACTACATAACCTATTATTTGCTTCTGTAAAATAATAATTATTATTATTAAATAAAATAACATAAATTAGGTTTCTAATGTAGAGAACGCCAACGAAAGGCGCACTACTTCGCGAACAGGTGTATCCCAGGCGACTAATGTTACGATCAGCTAGTTCAGAAGCAATTTGTGAGTCCAAGGTGCTGTGAGGTGTCCTCCAAGCTACAAACTTTGCGGGACTAACAAGCGGCCTTTAGAAAATGTATCTAAGGAAACTTGTGCCTAAAATCTTAGAACAAAATGAATATGAAGGAAACCCCAAAGGGTCCTATCCTATACCGGAATCGTTGTGAGAGTTGTATACTCTCGCTACGATTCCACTCAACAAAGCAATGCGTACAATAATTTACAGAAACTTCAAAGGTTTTTAGAAAACAATATGAAGTTAAGTTCAGGCAGTTAGTTAACCTATATTTTATAACTTTTCTTTATAAAGGTGTCCAGCGGAATTTTTTTAGTTTAATATTAAATATTAAAAAAAACTACATGTTATTCTCATATTATATTTATACAAAATGGAGTTTAACAATGCTAATTTAACGTTTTATAAACAATATCATCTAAATGCTGTCCATTTCTCTCAAGACATTCTTGCAATCGGACTCTTAAATTTGCGAACACATATGGTTAAATGACAGCAACTTCGCGGCGGATATTTTCTTGTAGGGCCTGAATTCTTTAAGAATAATTGCTGTAAACTCTCGACTTAAAGTATCTACATAAAATAAAATTGCATGGTGTAAGATCCGGTGACCGAGGTGCCCAGGGTATGTCTCCGTACTTGCTGATTAATTTATTGGGAAAAATTTCTCTCAGCTTCTCTAGCTGTGTGTGGAGTGTGTGTTCTGTTGTTGTGAAATTGTGTTCTGTTATTGAATCCAGAAAATAGCTGCAGTTGCGGTACCAAAAACTCGTCGATCATTCGGCAATACACGTCAGCAGTGACTGTCTTCCGCTGGTTAAAAAAATAAGGGATAATTATTCCTCGGGCAGAAATTGCACACCACACTGTCGTTTTTGGACAATGCAAACGTTTTTGATGGCGTTCCCTTGGGTTATCGGAGCACCCGTATCTTATGTTCTGTTTATTAACATAGCTATCGATATGAAAATGTGCTTTGTCAGTAAACAATATGTTTCCAAGCGTTCGTGCTGTTCCAAAACATTCCAGCATCGTTCTCGCTAAGGTTTCACGTAAAGAATAGTCATTTTCGTTGAGAAATTGCTCGATTCGCAGTTTGTATGTTATGTATTTTTAAAAATAACATGCACTATTGATTTTTTTATTCCAGTACAGGCTGCAATCTTCCTTATCGATAATTTACGTCGAACTTGACCAACATGTTCTGGCGTCGCTGCTGACGTTGATGGTCTCGCAGGAGTTTGGTTAACCATCGTCTCTTGTCTAAACTTTTGAACCCAACGCCAGATAAGTGGCGTGCTCGGCCCATCACTTACTCGTCGAATATTAAAGTGAGTACAAAAAGCGCGAGGCGCACGACTCATCACCGCACTTTAAATATTGCTCAACCGCAAACGCGCGGTGCGCAAATCCGCAAATCACGCGCGTCGAACAATACCCCTCCCACTTACCTTACCTTGATGGTTTACGAGCAATTACAATTTAATCTTGAAATTTTTCCGCTGGACACACTGTAGTTTTTTTTTCTTTATTATATTCTATACAATATTCATCCGTACGGTATCAGTTTGACTAGAGACTCGTTTTCATATTAATTCCGGAAGGGAGAAAGAGAGAAGTTATGGAAGTTATGCATCCCCAAAAAGGGAGGGTAAACGTCACATTTATGTGTTGAAGTCGCAGAACTCGGTCACAGTCATTCACCCTGTCTGGGTCTCGAGAGTGAAATACTTCGCTAGGTCTCTCTAGCTAACGCTCTTTCCGGCATCGTCTATCTCAGTAACTCCCTAATAAATACTCCAAAAAGTCTCGCAATCATGATCTCACATGCATCATTCATGGTTACACAATCTCAGAAGATGTGCTCCGACAACAAAATGAATAATCGTAAAGAAGTTTTACTTAGAATGTCTGGACACGGCATATACTGCCCATAATATTATTATTTTTAATTAGGTTATGTCTAATAGTCCTTTAGTTCGATGATTGAGGTTGCATCGTCTGTATGGAGAGAATGTTGGCTATATTGAACGAATGGATGAATTAGAAGAATTTTGCAGGTTAAGTGAAGAGATTAATGTGAGAGTGTGGATGCCTCAATATTCATCCACTACTTTCGTGTATGTATTGTGTATATCTTCAGAGCATGACATGGGCATAACAACTCCTAACATCTTCTTGTCTCACGCGTGTTGGTTGTGTATCGCAGTTTAGACTGTGTGTTGTTGTGACTAGAGCAGGGTATATAAATGAAAGAGCACTTACAAGGTTTCGTTTATCGAGGTAATGGATTAATACAATTTAAATTCGCGGTTTGAACTCTGGCTGAATTGAGTAGGATGCTGTCGAGTAGCGATGCTGGTGTTGGGACGGTCTGCGAAGAAGTGTTCGATAGATGCTTGGCAGTAACTGTCTCTGATGTATAATGTTAAATTGCATCTGCTGATTGGTTTTTATGGTTCGGGCCCCATATGGTTGATAGGTGCGTCCCGATACGGCCATGTTAGTGTGGCATGTGCAAAGTCACCACAGTTGTTTTCTTACAGTTAGATTTTTTGTGTTATAAAATACGAGTTGTTAGTAATATTTAGACATTTTAACTTTCATTTTATAAAGAATATGAAAGTTTCAGCACGGATCACCTTCGCGACAACGTGAGATCGTGTTTAAGAAATCAATCACATTTATTTGCTACAAATTAAATGTATCAATTAGAAAGATATACATGCAGATAAACACAATTCGTGTTAAAATATCACTTATTACAACTTCACAAATAATGTGTTCTCTTTAAAACATTTATTTCATGTTTAATTACATGTCACATAATTTTAATTGATTTATTCAAAGACACTCTAATAATATATTGGAAGCAATTGTATTATTGTTTTTCTTACTAGGGATTGTTATAAGATGCTGCCTATCCTATGTTGTGATAAATAAAATATATAAAAATTGATGTTTCGAATAAAAATCGAATATACATCTTGTTCCCAATAAGTAATACACATGTTATTGATACATTTCCGCATCCAAATTCACATTCATACCTTTCCTCATGCTCGTCTTGTCAGCGTGGATTGTGACCTTGACATCAGCAGACGTCAACTTGACCGATATTTGTTCGATCTCGATATCGCGATGTGGACTTGTCAGCTCCAGTGCACCAGCACTGTATTTTGTGATATTGTTTTGATCACGTATTGTTTGTTATTTTTTTGTGCCGTGGGTGAAATTATGATATCGTCGTCTTCAATTCTGCTCATCCGCGTGCCATTTGTGTGATCTCGGCGGTGACTGCAGGAGTGACGGAGCCAGTATATAACGAGGTAAAGCGAGCAGTCCTTCCGAAACCCGGTTCCCGAGATCACTGATCCTTCGACTGGAACCCTTATCCTGTACCAAGGTTTCCCTACTTCCTTTCCCTACCCTGCGGTGATTCCGATTTACATCTACAATCTATTTCGTGGGACGCACGACTCGGAGATTGCGCAATTCGTTCATTTAGATCCTATGGATTCGGATTTACGTTGCGAATTCACACTTGATTTCATTATTTTGACTTAATAATCCTTTCAATCGGCTTTTTAAATATGCCAATAAAACATTTCTTATGCAGATACGAAAAATATATTTTTAATTGATATATTTAGCTTATTTTAATATCATAGAAATGTTCTATGTTATTAAATTGAAATGTTCAGAACATGGTTCTGAAATCGCAATTTCACAATAAAATATATTTTCAATAAAATAGTTTACAAATTTAATACAATGGATTGAAAAAAAATCCAAAATTTTTGGAAACATAAGTGGTTAACGTAGCAAAATGGTAACACATTTCCCCGGATAAGAAAAGTTCCGGGTTTATAACCCGGTGGTAACAAAATATTTTCCTATAGATTTAATCTATGTATCCGACTAATTTATGAATTTGTGATGGTAATTTTTTTGTTTTCGAAGGAATCTTCCAAAACTGTGTATTGTCTACGGATCAGTATTGTTTTCACTAACGATATTTTGTATTTACAAACTGTATATATAAATATATACAAATGTGTATATATATTATTATACATGGAAAAAGACTACGGTTATTGAATCATGGTGAAACTCTATATCATCAAATTTACGTAAATAATAAAATATTACACAGAATATAATGTCGTGTAAATTGATACGAAGCCTTTAATGAGCGCCTTTCAGAATACATTTCAAATGAAACCTTCAACAACTTGAATTACCCACAAGTAAATAAAACAAAATTGTTGTGATAAATCTGAAAAAAGTTAAGGGTAATAATTAAACCTTGTCAAAAAATCTCTAAGACGAAATATGTATTTAGATGATTCAAAATGAATGTTGTCTACGAATTTTAATTGGTATTTACAAGCGTTTTCCGCCCTTCATTTGAAATGGGAGCGGGGGCGGACTTTGAAGGGGATATTTTTAACGAGACTGAACTTTGAAAAGTATTTCGAAACTCAAAATCCGCCGCAAATTAACTTCATTAAAATTTTCTTGCAAAATTAATCGCGAGAGAGTTCCGACGGCTGACGTCACAACGGAGCTCCGAAGGGATGATTTGTTATGACAACAGTACAAAAAAAAAATTTAACTATATTATACTAAAATGTACCTTAATTAATTTTTTGAATTTTATTTCACATTTTGATAATAACAACAAATTAGATGACAAAAAATATGTCTTTAATAAAAATATATAGAACTTTCTATTGCCGGTAAAACGCTTACTGATTACTCGACGATAATTTATATAGTCCAAATTGTATTTACTGACTCTCAAATGCTAGTGATGTTATACATTTTTAACAGGATAAATCAGCATTTTGCAAGCTGCTCGCTAATATCTCATGAATTCATAATTAGAGTTAGATAAATTAAATTAAATGGAAATTTATCAGACGGGGATCCGAATCCTAATCTTCAAAAATTAAATTAGAATTAAAATTTGATGTTAAGATTGTGTAAATACATTCAATTGTAACACACAAAAAATGCGCGACGAACAGAATGTTTTTTCTTACATACGTGTCCTGTGATAGCGTAGATTGTAATAATGTTCTTAATCCAATCACGAACCTCCTACAAAATGTTCCAAAATTTTTGAATTCTATTTCATACGTGCTATTTTTAATGATAAACATTTTATCATGTTTTCTAAAAGTTGATAATAAATTCATTCAACAAGGGTGTAAAAATTAGAATCATCATTTATAATAAATCTCCTTAGAGAATTATCGGTGTTTTTGTCTGGTGTATGATGTCAGTTTGTGTAGCAGTAGTTGCTTACAACAATTCACATTTTATTGAAACAAAAAATATACAACGAATCTTTACAAACGACTGAGAAGTAAGAGAGCGCTTCTCTGTTTGTCACACCTTTTTAACCGTTCGGCTCCCCCTCACCGCGCACCCCGTGCCGAGCAACACGATCGGTCACACACTTCTTTACGTCGCTTTTCGCCCACACATATATAATTGACAGACGTATAGGATATTACATTATTAATTCTTAGGTGTTGACAGCATTACATGGCTAAGTTGACGCAGTGCTCGTTTTACATGTGAGTGGTTCTGAGATCGATACACGGTACCTCCAAAAAAAAAAAATCTGAAAGGATTTTGTTAAAAGTGAAAATAAAGCAAAATAATATTATGAAATTTGAATTGTTCTGAAAAAACATCCTGTACACATGTTAAAAAAAAATATATTCTTATGTGATAATTTGACACCAGAGTTTAGTAGGGGAATGGTTAAGATGGCAGAATACTCGCTTAGCAACCAGTATCGACAATATTTGGCGCCTTCAAATAATATTCGTATAAGGTTGGATTTTATATACAGGATTAAACAGACCTAGTCCACAATATTTTACCTGACTAAAATACAAGTCGAAAATATTCAAGTAATATGTGCATAACTCAACCATGTCAGAGATATAAACATTTTAAAAACACGTAATTATGCAATTATTTCGATTAATTAAAAATTATATGTTGAAAACAAAAAGTTAAAGGTCATCAAATATATAGATTAATAATGAATAAATTTTAAAAATATTTATTTCGAAATACGGACACATAAAGCTTAACATGATTTTGTAAAAATATCAAACAATAATATTATTCGTAACCGTGAAGAATTTGCAAATATTCGTTGAACATTTTCGACACGTAATTTAGTCAGGTATCCACCAATAAAATATTGTGGACTAGGTTTGTTACACCCAGAATATATATATATATATATAAAAGCGTTACCTTATGTCGCAATTTAAAATCACACACGTATTTTTAATGCTTCAATATTTGATTTATATGATATATTATAATATTTATTTTAATATATGCTAATTATTGATTAACTATATAAAACACACTCATATACTTACATGCACGTATAACATTTCAAATTGATATACAAATGAATCGCGATTTATCGCCTTTAGGTAGACAAAACTAAACACTAAAATATTTGTAAAAAATTAAATCTATATTAGGTTAAATTTTCTAAACCTTAAACACACAAATTAGTAATAATTATTGTGTATAAATTTAAATATACAGAGAGGAATTCCGTTTGGAATACTTTGTGAACTTTTAATTAAACAGTCTAATTTTATTATAAAACAATTGCCAAAGATGTTTTCTCAGAATCATAAATTCTTTCGCAAGACTTTTAGAGAAAATTGGATTACTACCTTTAAAGTGACGCTTGAAATTTAATCAACATTTATTACGACAGGAAAATAATTGAGTTTTGAAGAAATTATCAAAGGATAATTAACCTTTTTACGAAAACTCTTAATACCTTGCTTAATATTTTAAGATTTTTTAGTTTAAATAAGTCCACTAAAATATGTTATAAATATGCCAAATAAATTCTATTGTAATTAACGTAACTTTTTTAAAACAAATATCAGATATCTATTTTTTTTATTATAATACATAATAACATAATACATACAAGACAACTGTTTACCAGATGAATCTTAAAACGATTAAAAAAGTAAATTAACTTTACTTTCACGATACGACCCAAAGAAAACTAGGAGCAAAACCTTAGGATACTTTTCAGTGCCAAAAATGAATACTAAATTCGGTCAATGAACTTTCTTGTTTTGTGCACTTCGTATTTTTAACAAATTGCCACTAGACCTTAAAGGGTCTAAAGTGATTAACGATTTTAAACCAAAATTAACAAAGTGGTTACTTGATGTGGGTAGAAAGCAAAATGAAACAAATTTGTCATTTTTGCTAACTTAACTACGTAAACATTTTTGTCTCTAACTATATTACAAACAAAGATATTTTAATAACTTTCTTTACAATAACTTTTTATAACTTCTGATTGTACTTTATAACGATTGTACCTTAACAATTACAACTTTTAAAAACTGAACGGGTAATTGCTTTAGACCAGACCACGTCTAGTAAAGTAATTAATTACCTTTATTTTCATATATACTATTTATGCTACAAAAATAAATATTGAAAGGAAAATATATGGAAGTATGTCTATCTTCGGCTGGCTTAAATGATCACTATATATATAACGTTCACCAATTCTCACCCCTCAATCTCCACATTTATCAAATTTTTGAAAGTTGTATATCTGTTAGTATGTGAAATACACCATCGCTATTTATTTGAAGATTCATTTGATTAATTCATTTTTAAACAGCATATATATCATCACTATGAAATCTGATTTTTTTGAAATTATTTTAAAGCAATATTCTTTATCTTAAAAATCAACATTTTTCAATTTTTTATATTTTCTTATTTTGACCAGTACATTACATTAGAAATATTTGAATATGTTCAAGAACACATAATTACTGAATTTTTACCTACAAATCCACTGTTATTAAACAAATATCAGATATCTCATAGAGACAAAGCTATTTCTTTATTATATTTAATGGAAAATAACTTTTTTTGTTAATGCTGTTCTATTTGTATAGGAAAATATGTTTTTTTTTCGGGGAAAGGCTGGGAAAAAAAATTGAACAATCATAAAGTGCACAGCTGGATACATATGTGGTGGGCGCGGCCCGGCGAGTGTGTCGCCATCTCGTGACACACTCGCCAGGCAAAGCGCGCCCTGTTCAGGACGCGCATCCGTACGAAGCAACACATTATCTTTCCGTCTAGACCTGACCGCAGAGTTCGCTTCGAACTCCAAATTCCACTACCTCATTTCAACAAGTACATTCTAGTAAATTTTTGTAACCTTACTGCAAAAAATTCAGTGTTAACAGTAAGTACGCGTTCAAATCACAAAACCATCAATTCAATACTTCCACAGATACAAGTGTGACAAAAATTTGAGAATCGATTATAGCCTGACTCAAAAAATAGGTCACATTATTACATAATTAAAAAAAATATATTTTAGTACAATATATTAAATATATTAAACCAAGAATTTTTTAGTATAATTTTTTTTTTTAAACTTATTTTGTTGTCCTTCAAAACATTTATTTCTGAATTGAAATATTAACAAAGATTTCTAAAATTATGTCTATTGAGGCAAAGTTATTAAAATTATATTATCACTGTGAAAAATATAAATACAATTTTTCCGAAGTAATTTAAAAATAATTTTCTTAAAAACTACCACTGATACGAAAAAAATTAATAAATTACATTTTGTATACATATAATGTATAATGGTATGGCAAACATTTATGTTAGGGATAGAAAATAAGATTTGACTAACGTACCGAAAAATTAAAAAGGTTAAAAAAACATTCAATTAACTAACTAACTTACCATCACGTCGTTTCTCCGCGGGGGCACGCAGAGAGAATAGAGCGCCACACTCTTCTGTCGTAACACACAATTCCCGCCTCATCTGGTTTACCTAGTCGTGCCATGTCTTCCGCGGACGTCCACTATTTCTGGTGCCATCAACACTTGCGTTATATATATATTTATAACGTTCTTTCCTCATTCATCCGTTCCATGTGACCGAATCACCTAAGTGATCCTTTCATTCTCATCTCATTTCATTTCCACTGCATTCAGTCTACTTTCGTATATATATACATATATACGAATGTGAAAAATATGTTTTATACAATAAAGTCCATATGAAAGAAATCCACACGAAATTTATCCACAAAATAGCCTACAGCCGTAAATACTTATACAATATTTGCTCACACATAAAAATATCCATGTGAATAAATGCCCACATAGAAAATTGTTCACGTTTTCGCGTGGGCTTTTATTTATGAGGGTTTTTTTATGATACCGATTTTTTCTCATATATCTACCAATATATAAGGCAAAAACTTTTGCTATAAATATATTATAGATATTAATATTTTTTCATGTTTTGTAACAAAATATGGAAACTTTATAGTTTTTTAAACATCACAAACTTCGTTTCAATTTAAAGAGTAATCTCAGAAAAATAAGTGACCGAAGAAATACATCATAAATATCTATCTAACTTTTTGACTCTTTAGAAATTAGCATTTAAGGAAAACCGTGTTTGTAAATTTAAGATAAAGTCCTTTCACGTCCCCATAAGTATGTGAAAAACTTATTTGAAAATTCAGTACCTAGACGGTAAATATCAAAAAATAAAACATACCTAGTACATATCTACACAAAGAAAAATGTTAAGCAACCGTTTTCAAACAAATGAATTTTATATTAAAAATAAATATGACAAAGTTTTATTCCTTCCTCCTTTCCTTCCCAGTGAACTGTACACATAGCACATAATCGTGATTAATGACTTCAAACCAAAAATAACAAAGCAGTTGCTTGATCTGAGTAGAAAGCAAAATGAAATTATTTTGTCATTTGTGCTAACCTAACTGCCCACACATTCTTGTCACCGACTATTGTATATTACTGACAATAATATTTTTATAATTTTTATTCAATATCTTTTTATAACTTCTGATTAAACTTTTTCCATATAACTTTTTATAACTCACTTAACATTATACTTACTTACCTCTTAACATTTACAATTTTAAAAACTGTACAGATAATTGCTTCAGAACAGACTACGTCTAGTAAAGCAATTACATTTATTTTTTCATATGTACATTTATGCTACAAAAAAAAAAAATCACGAGAGTACTTTTTTTTTATCTGCGTGCCGTCGAAATTTTCATCGTGCCATGTTAGGCTAACAAGTGCCACGTATTTGCCAACCCTGATTTTCGTAGTTTGCCTCATGAAAAATATTTGATAACCTATTATTTATTTTCGAGGTGTTTTTTTGCCTGTCGAAATAAGCCCTCAGGGTTTCCGATGGATGGATTAATTTATATCAAAGTAATGAAAATTTATAGAAAAAAATGGAAAAAGAAAATTGGTTTATTAATATTTATCTAGGCTTAGTAAGTAACATGAAAAGGGCGAGATAAAACTTAACTCGCTTGTATTAAAAAATCATTTCAAATAAAATGTGCTGCGTATCTCATTCGAGTGTATTATACCATCCCTGCATGGAGTATGTTTTTTTGGATTGAAAAATATTCACGAATAAAATTAGATTATTCAAATAAAAATCTATGTGGTCCAGAACCGAATTCCGGCGGGGGATGTTAACAATTTCACTACCGACGAATATGAATGAAACGTGATAATGTATTTTGTATCTTCTGTGAAAACATTAATTATTGTTTAGCTTTTATTTTGATTTTCGTATTTACTGATATACTGTATGTTTTCTGAATAAAATAAAATAAAATATCATAACAAATCACTTTTTTCAAATAAAGTTTAATATTATTATTAAAATTATCAAATTATGTATAAAATACTGCGATTATTGATCGATGCACTTAAAACATATTTGCATTAATTAAACATAAAAAAATCAGCATAAAATATTTGTATTAATATTTGATACTACAGTAGATTAGAGCAGTGGTCCCCAACCCCTGGGCCGCGCCGCCTGCTTAATAAATAATTTTTAGAAAAAATCATCAATTATATAGCTTAACCAATGTGACTCCCCCCCTAATGTAACCCCCCCTACCCTCAGTGGGCCGCGGTGAAATTATCAAACGCTGACCGGTCCGCGGTGACAAAAAGGTTGGGGGCCACTGGATTAGAGAATTGATTAAGTTGTACTGAGGGGTTCTTGGATTGACACCCGTTGCCTCCTTTTTGATTTCAATAAGATTTTAGAGACTCCTGGTATTGGTTCCGGTACCGGTAAAGATGAAAATAGAACAAGCTATTTTTATATTTTTTATAGCAACAGCTATTTTTTATTAATGGAAAAATATAAAAGTATGAGTAATTACAGGGCTTACGACTTGTCTTTGGCTGGTAATTACCCATACTTCCATATTTTTCCATTAATAAAAAATAGCTTGGTCTCTATGATATATCTATTATTTGTTTAATAACAGTGCCTTTGTAGGTGAAAATCCAGTAATTGTGTGCTCTTGGATGTATTCAAATATTGCAAGTCATTAAATTATTTAAAAAAATAAATAGAGATGTACACGCACTATTTTAAAACTACGTTAAACGCGTATGTTATGAAAATAGGACTAACTTGATGGTTTATTGGAACGAGGCTCGAACCCCCGACCGCTAGAACACCAGGCGAGTATCGTAACCACTAGACAACAGCACGTCAATGTAATGTAATGTTACAATATGTCCTGACGCGCTATTCTCTGAATTTATATTCAATGTTATAATAGAAAAATAAAATTACTTTATTAACCTTTTCTCAACCATTGTCTATTTGAATGGACATAATTTATTTTTTGAGAATGAACTTAACATATTCTAATTATGTTTTTTTTAATGAACTTCTGAATAGTATGAAAAGGATAAGATAAAATTTTAATATAATAAATTACAAAATCATTTTGAAAGAAAAGTCTACATAACCACATCATTATAACGCGGGGTCACCTACTTAAAGCGAAGCTAAAAGGGTTTTGAAAACTGACTTTTTTACTAACGGATGGGGTAAAATATCCCCAGACTGAAGTTGTTCCGGAAAGAGATTGTCTAGCATAGAATAAAACGAACTTTTCAGGGGTTAAAGAGGGTGCTGTTTAAACAATGGAGGGATGTATGTAGTTGGTTTGAGAAGACCCAAAACTTTTTAATTTAACTGGAGGCTTTGCGACATCTATCGCTTAATCCGGCCAGCTTCAGAAGATATATTTCTTTTTAAACAGATTAAAATGGCATCAAAATCTACATGTACCACTGAAGTTTTAATTAAGTCTCGAAGCAGTTTATTTATTTAATGCCAATCTGAATAAGTCTTGCAAAACCATATAATTACTGTAACACTAAGCAGTGCTTTTGAAATCAGACTTACCTAAGTGGACTTTTTTATTTAGTATAGTTTTTATACGTATCATCAATTCTGACGGCTGTAAAGAGTGTACAGATAGAACATTTGTGATTTTTTTATTCCAATAGAGTCTACTAGTCGTTAAGACAGATAGTCTTATTTTCATAGGACAAGCGTTTAACTTTATTTGAAAATAATAAGAATCAATATTCTCAATATACATCAATATGTGTTATGTATTCCGTGTACGCATCTCTATTTAAAAAATAATATATAATGTATAAACACAATCCCTAGTTACGGCTAACTCACAAGGTCATCATCATCATCATCACAAGGTAATCAGAAACTCAAATATAAAAAGCATAATTAAACAACACTTCGACACTGAATTACAGATTTATGTGCATTAAAAATTTGATTTAATATATAAATATTACTTCCATAACTTGAATGTATCATAAAAGAACAACTTGTAGCCTTTTTAGAAAAATGGAAAATACTATGTGAAGAACAATGAGGTTTTGGAAATAATCACTCATGTGAAATGGCTCTCAATCTTATACAGGAAGATTGGAAAGACGATTATGATAAGGGAACATATATCGTTTATTTTTTTATTATTTTTTTATTTTTATTTTATTTTTATTCAAAAACATTATCATAGTATCATATCATATTTACATATTTATACACATTTAAATACATTGCGCAATTAGGCAAGCCTGTTTTAGGGCAAATTGATAAACTAATATATAAAATATAAAAAAGTGAATAAAAATGAGAGAAAAAAAAAATATATATATATAAGGTGGATGGAAATATACAAGATCAAAACGTACAAAAGTAGTTATACAAATTATTTCATTATATAAAACAGTTGACTCTCTGAATCTGCTCTTCCTAATTGCAACAACCAATTTGAAATATCCCTTTTAAAGTCCTAATATCAGTTAAATTTCTCATTTAATTTTCAATTTGATTATATATTCTGGGAGCTTGAAAGGTAAATAATCTTTGACCAAAACTAGTTTTCATTCTTGGAACTATTTTAAGGTAGTTTGCTCTAGTGGGATAATATCTTTCAGTCCTCACAGATGGAGCGCTTATTTTCCTATGAAAGCTAGTTAATATATTCTGCTCATATAATTGTCTTATATCCAAAACCTGAAATTCCCTAAAAAGTGGCTCTGAAGGATACGAAGTCACGGCGGTGTATTACTCTGAGTATAGCCTTCTGAGCAATGTTTACTTGATATATATGTACACCAGATGCACTCCCCCAACTATCAATACCATAGCTCAAGATTGATTGGCCCAATGCATAGTACACAGTTTTCATCTTCTTTTTATTCAGAATATTTCTAAGTATTCTAAATATATAGATTAATTTTCGCAATCTTTTAGCTAATCCATTTAAATGAACATCGACATCTCATGTGCCTATCAATAACTATTCCCAAATACTTTATTGATTTACAACTTGCTATACTAGGACAATTCCAGCTATTTATATATTTACAAGCACTTAAATGAAATTTAATATAATTTAAATGTTTGGGTTGTCCTACCTCTGTAATGTTTTTATCCAACCAACTATTGATAATATGTAGGTTTTTTTCAGCAATATGATAAACATATTTCCATGTTGTTCCCTTGAATATTAATACAGTGTCATCAGCAAAGTTATGATTTTACCCTCAATTTTCAAATCACATAGATCATTGATGTATATCAAAAAAAGCAATGGGCAGAGTATACTTCCTTGTGGGACTCTATATTCGATCTCTTTTTTGTCGCTTACTACATTTTCACAAATTTTGGTAGTTTGTTTCAAGAGCCATACCACGTATACCTAATAAAAACATTTTCCTCAGAAGTATTTTATGTGACACCGTATAAAAAGCCTTAGCAAGATCTAAGAATATTTTTAATGCCCTTTCTCCAGCATCCATAGATTCACATACACATTTATTTAAAGAGTTTGAGGCATATTGGGTACTTTTACCTGTTCTGAAGCCAAACTGATTTTTTGACAATATATGTTGTTGTTCTAGATAGGAATATAGCCGCGTTTTCATAGCTTTTTCAATTATTTTCTACAGTGTACTCAAAAGAGAAATTGGCCGATAATTATCCAGATTGTTTTTATCTCCTGATTTAAAGATATCATTGTAGTTTTCCTGGATTTTAAAAGAGCTTTTGTAACCATCATTGAGAAGATGATTCATGCATGAGCCGCCGGTTGAAGGAGTGTTCTGACCAATTGCCAGGTACTCGGAAACGGCTGTAAATACTGCTTCCAGGACACCAAGAGGGATAAATGCAAGAATATGTTAATTTTTTACCGCAGGAGCAAGAGGAATCGCTCCAGGTCGACGTGTTATTTGTAAAATTATTATTGTCGTCGTCGCCTGTTATGTAGCTCCGAAATTAAAATTTATTATTATTTATCAAAAAAATAATTATTATAATAGTTTTCAGTTCTTTTTAATTTTTGTAATAAAATTTAACGTAAAATTTGCTGATTCTCTTTTATTATGAAATATCTATCACCTTTCATATTTTACTGTTTTATTTTAGTAAAGTTTATTTTCCACAAGACGGCAAGATGAATCTCGATATTTCTGATTCACGTACTTACAAATTCATGCTCTCCCCTTTTACTAGTTGGTGGAGGATAGTCCGCTAGCACACGCCTCACAATGGCATCGTAAAAATGCTAAAACATTGCAAAATTATTTGCAGACGATGCACTCATTTATATAGCGGGAGAAAATTATGCAACTACACTGAAGGAATTAAACTATGACTTAAACAATATAGCAATATGGCTGAAAAAAAAAAAACTAAACATAAACAAAACTAAATTCATGAACATTGGAAATAAAAGAATACCAATCACATCAAAAATTATCATAGATGGTGAAAGTCTGAAGGAAGTGACTGAAATATAATATTTGGGATTCATAATGGATTCTAAATTGAATTTATCGCAAAATACAAGATACGTGACTAAAATGATTGCTAAGAAAATCTCACTTTTGGGAAGGATCAGAAGATTTATTAGTACTGAGTATTAAAATAGTATACAATTCTGTTATTATTCCTCACATCAACTACTGCAGCAGCATTTTGTTTTTGGCTAACGAAGAAGAAATGCAACAATTATTAGTGCTGCAAAATAAAACTATGAGAATAAAACTCAGAAAAAATAGATATACTCGAATCAGTGCAATGCTGAAAGATCTGAATATGATGACCTTTAACAAATGAAAATTTAAAAAATGATGCCGGCCAGAACGTCACAGTCAATGGAGAGCGCTATAGATCCACGATTACTGACTTTTTCGTTCCCCAATTGAATGGCAATAATGTAGAACAGCTGTGGTTTCAATAAGAAAAATCAGCAGACGCATTATTACAATATGCACCAGAGACGGATACTGCCCAAGCAGCTAGCGATCACTCTTCCGCAGACCGTCCTCTCATAGACATCTCCATTCAACCGCATCTCGAGCGAGCCACCCCGAGATTTCAGATTTCAACTCGAATTTAACTGTATAATTCATCACGTCAATAAATAAAATTTTGTACAATACACCCTGTTCTGGTTACAATAACAGACAGCCTGCACTGCGATATGCAAATAACACAAGTGAGACTAGAAGATGTTACTTTCAAAAACTTTCTGATACAATAACGAGTCAATCATATTTAAATAACCTCAAAATTCACACAGTCAACTCCCACACTGCTGTTGTTAATGTAGCTTGTTGGTTATTACGGTCTATCATGGTTTTGGTCATGGATATTTTAAATATTGAGATTCTGAGCGGCATCCACAAACAAACCTATCTTTCTTCATTCTATACCCACACACAATCTTCTTCCTCGATCATTCATAGTCTTCCTACGCGTTCTATTCAACGAAGCATGATAATAATATAAGATTTAAAATTTAATAATGTTCACAAAGGAATGCATAATATAATATGTAAATACACAATTCCTCGAAACGGATTATATTTCTGATGAAACGAAAATTACCATAGCTTTTGAAATTAAAAGATGAACATTTCTTTATGGCATATTTTAATAAATTACTAGCCGAAAATATTTTCGAAGAATTAACAGATTATTTTAAGCCTAATCTCGAACAGCCCGCTTAATATTAAAGGGCCGAGCAACCGTCAAGGGTAGATTTATGCCCCGCGACAAAGCCTCTTGTTCCACTAATTTTTCACTCTGAATTAAGGAAGCTTAAAAACGTAACTGGATCCTTAAAACTGCTCCTTGTTGAAGTCAGATTAACTTAAGTACCATACATTGAACCGACTGTTCAAACTCGTTTATTTTAAATTAATTTGTTTGCCCTTTTTCCGCTATCACACAAAATCTTTAATAGAAAACAAAGTTTCAAATTTAAATAATTGAAAGACAATACTTGACATTACAAAGGGTGTCGAGCAGAGTTGTGTCATGTCTCCATGACTGTTCTGCGTGTACATGGATAATTGTGTGAAATAACTGGAATGTATTAGTGTAGGAGCGAAAATGGGCGATTTGATTGTATGCTGTTTTTTGTTTGGCGTATGCTACGAAAGCGACATTACTATGAATGTCAACAAGTTGAAAGTGATGGTATTCGAGAACGAGGAAAGAAAAACAACGTGTAAAATACTTGTAGGTAATGAATGTTTGGAACAAGTAGATGAATTTGTGTATTTGATAGAAACGTAAAGGCTGAGAAACATATCGAAAGGAGAGTGACTGCTGGGAACAAAGTGAATGACGCTTGGAATGGAATGATATCTAATGGGAACTCGTCAACCGAGGCAATACACTGATGTATGAAAGTGTAACCTGGAGCTGACAGAAGAGGAATGAATGTAGACTGAATGGAGTGAAAATTACTTTACTTAGGTGTATATGTGGTAGTGATGGTAAAATCGTTATTTAAACCGCTATTTTAACTGTTATTATGACTATTACTTATTTTGTTCGATTATAACGATGATTGACGTAATTCTTCAAGCAATGACTGGTACACTAGAAAGTAAGCATCCGACAACTAAATCTTAGTTACTAATCATTGTTAAAGCTCAGTTGCCAATCATCGACACAATCACAGTCACGTAACGGTTTACCATCGCTAATATGTGGCAGATCCATTTACGACAAAGTAAAAAATAAATATATAATGTAAAGCTGATCTTAGTATTATTATAAGTAAGATTAAGATAAAGATTAGCGTCGGTGGGACCAAAAATAGAGGATGTAAAAAAATTAAATAATAAAAAATAAATGTATTTTTTATTATTATCTTTGTTTTATTAACCACTTAATTGAGTTTAAATACATCTACCTGTTTCAAAAAATACAATTTTCTTCTTCAGGATGTCATAACTAACTAAAAACATATATTATTGTTTCTTTACCAGAATCTATTTAAAAAAAAAAAAAACAATTATTTTTAAAAAAAAATTTAGTGCCTAACTCAAATTGTTACCTAATACAAATGATATATTTTTAAATATTTAAATATGAACAAAATACAAAAATAATCTAAAATCGGTATCCATCGAAAATAATTTAAGGTAGCAGAGAAACTAAAAAGAAAAGACGACAAATCTAAATAGATATCTTGTAAATGCTATCGTTAATTTTAATGATTCTGAGAAAACTACTCACATAAATAATCAAGTAATACAATAAAATAATTGAAATATTTAATGAATCAACTATCTTGTTGATTTTAGATAAACAGAAAGGATCTATTTATCGAAAAAATATCTCGGTGGAAAATAAAATATTTTCTTGTATTAAAAATACAACAAAACTATGTTTTTAAAAACAGCAACTTCACAACAATGTGTTCTCCTTGAAATATTTAATCCTATTATATATATATATTTTCATTTTCATTTTTAAGGAGAACACATTCCTGTTGCAATTTTACAGAACATAGGTCTGTGATATTTATAATTCAAATTAAATGTATTAATTAGAAAGGTATACATATAAAATAAATCAATCCAAAAAATATTGTTGCTGCTACCGGAATTCGAACCTGGATCTCTTACTACACCAACACAGTAAGTGTAACGTATAAGTTCAAAAATTTGTCGTCAACTTACCGTGTTGATGTAGCATAATCGGTTAATGCATTTACCCAGATAGGAAGAGATCCAGGTGTAAATCCCGGTGGCAACAATAATATTATTCGATAAATTGATTTTATATGTATATCTTTCTAATTAATACATTTAATTTGAAATATAAACATATATTTTAGAATATCTTTTTATATGCACGCGATGTCCGATAAAATGAAAGATTTCAAAGGTACAGGAAAGGGCTCATTAAGGTTATCTTGTCTTGACATATCGGATAAAATAAGCCTATCGGTTGGGTGTGGGGGGAGGGGGATATTGAAAATAAATAGTTTACATTGCTTAAATTCACTGTTTTTTACTTGATTTAAAATAAAGTTGTGGAAGAGGACCCTTGAATGCACCTCGCATTTACCGTTTGCGTAAAACTAGGGCTAGTCAACAAGTCAGGCACCGACGCCACCATGTGCCCGCAACTATCTGGAAAACCCACTCTCACTGCCACCTTCCAGACAAGATCTCCAGAAAACGTTTCTCAGCAAGTGTGGTTAACATTAAACGTGTGTCAACCGAAAGTTGTATCATTTATCTATTCTCCAACCTGCTTTGGCCACACTAATATACACAATACCACTTCTTGATTAAACACACATCGAACGCATGAGGGATGGGTGATTTATTTGGGGCACCCATTTCTCACACAGTAGCAGATCTTTCTGATCCACAATTCATCAACATACACCCACATAACCATAATTCGTAACAACATAATCTCTGTATAATCGCATACTCATTCACTCCAAAAAAATCGTTAAATACACTGCTTTTTACTTGGTTTAAAAAAAAATGTCTTTGTTATATTGAAACAAAAATTGACATACTATACTTATACGATAATATTTTTTCTCTGCTCTAAAATGTCAGTGTCGCCGTTTTCTTGTATCTTATAGTTTTTATTAATTTTGTTTGTAAATAATTTATTGTATTATTATTGTAAATAAACATTTTATTTTCGCCTTTAATCAAGGTTAATATTGCTATCCAGACACTCAACTGAGAATTTTAGCCGCATCCACCCTACTGTTCCAACCTCGCTCCGTCAGATTATGATCTTTTTCAGTCGCTCTCCAATCAAATGCGTGGCGTTACGTTCAACAACGACGATGACCTCGAAAATAGGCTCGTTAACTATTTCGATACCAGAATTGACGATTTTTATGGAAAAAAAATCGACAAATTGGCTGAAAGACGGGAAGAAGTCATTGATTGAAATGTTATAATTTTTGTATAAAAATTTGATTTTTTAATTAATAATTTAATAAAACCGCAATAGATTTATTAAACAATCCGATATTATCAAATCATTGCTTTTTTTGTTACTATACTGTCAATACAATGCTTTACCTAACATGAGATTCTCAAAATTAAATTCGTAATTGCAATTTTTTTGACAGTTGGGATATATGCGTATTATTGATATTTTTGATGAATTTTTTCTTATTTATTAAGATATTTTTGAAAAAAAATGATTGTATAGATGCACGGAGTCTACGGGGTAACCAGTGACACATTACATTAAACAAAATTTCTAGCGTTGATATAATTTATAATGAATTGCTATAAACTTTACCGAATCCTTAAATGGGTGGTAGCAGACACTAGCTTTATCTGGTGAGTTTATTTTGGAGCCAGCCAAATATTTTAGACCATCATATAATACGTGACGTGCAAAGTTTGTTGTAATTTAAACAGACACAACCGGAAATGGGCAGGGATCGGACGAAATTTATCACCCCCCGCCCCCTGGAGGACGGAAGTAGTCGTGGATGAAGATAAAACGTCTGTGTTTTAGGTGCCCCTGTTTTGTGAAAATACGGTTTTAAGAGTTGTAGCAGTAGTTAAATGATTTACGTTTAGTCAGCTGAGATTGTTTCATTCGGGAAATAGGAAACAATTTAATTTCCTATTTAATTTAGTGTACACTAACATTTCATTGAATGGCAATACAAAAGAATAACTTATTTAAATAATAAGACAAAACTCTTTGTTTAAACTATTCTGAATTCTCCAATCACCTTTTGGAAACAAGCCATTATTTTGACATTAACCAGGGTTTAGAAATTATACATATAAATACAAGGGGTGTAAACCAATAAAACAGATAAATTTGAAATTTTATAAATAAGAAAAAGTATTAATAGCAAGCTAAATATTATAAATAACCAAATACTTTATGCAAATAGTCACCTTTTAAATTTGGTTTCATAATAGTTCCTACTTAGTTACCCACCACTTATACTTTACAGTTTTGTTTTTGTCTATGGTTGTATTTTTAATTTTAGTATATACTGTTTCTTGAAGAAGATGCCATAGGTATCGAAAAATGTTGATTTATCAATAAATTATGGTTTAAACATAGTGTTTTGTCTTATTATTTATATAATTTGTGGCCACAAAGTAATTTTGATAATATTGAAGAAAATAATCACTTATTATTTATAAAACAAAAAAATAATCACCACCGGGGCTCGAACCCTGAACATTACATGTTCGGTAGATAGCTTTATTAATTAAGCTATAACCTATCTATGTATGTATGTTTTAATTATATATCTATTCTTTTCACTTTGAAGCGATCATCCTATTAATTAAAATTTTCTCAGAACCTGCTAGGTGGCGCCAAATCTTTCTGTCAATTTTATTAGTGTAACTAAATATTAGGTTAGTTACCAAAATAAAAATAATAATAATGAGATAAAATTTCTAAAGATATTTTTCATTGATAATTATTTTATGTTCCTTCACTTTTCATGGCATCCTGCAGATCTTAGGGCTGTCACCAAAGAAATGCCTGTTGCCTTTTCCACCTGGTCGGTTCAGCAGGTTGGGATCTTCTTCTTCCTCTTCGTCCATCGACGTGGCCCACCACAACAAGCTTCTCCAAGCTATCTTCTTTTCCCACAAGATTCCTAAAAATTGAAGGATTTGTCTCAGGCAAATGGCAAATGGCAAATGGTATCCTTGATATTTAGCTCCTGCAGAATAGAGACTAACAGTTAATCACAAATGAAACAAAATAACAGAAATAAAAGTGCAACAATAAATTCAACTAATTGGATGTTTTCATTAAAATTACAATTATTAGGAGAACACATTCTTATTGTGAAGTTGTCATTATTCAGAATATAGGTCTGTGATATTTTAAATATTAATTAAATATATTAATTAGAAAGATATACATATAAAATCAATTTTATCGAAAAATATTGTTGTTGTGCCACCGGGATTCGAACCTGGATCTCTTTAACAATAATATTTTTCGATAAAATCGATTTTGTATGTATATCTTTCTAATTAATACATATAATTAATATTTAAAATTTACAATTGACTAGTGATTAATACTTTAATAATTTAATATTATTATTAACAATATAATTTAAATAAGACAGCACTTAAAGGACGCTGGAGGGTCAACATTTTAAAATCTTTGCGATAATTGATAATAACCACATTGAATTTCTTCTCATTTTTCGATTTGCATATACTTAAAAATATGTTATTGAATTAAAGTCGCGTATTTTTATTAGTTTTGATGAGTGCAACCGACAAGGAAGCCCTAGCTTCTAACCGGTCCCGGGAAAGGGTGAGCCTCCCCCCCCCTCCTACAGCTGTCTTTAATAAGTCCTGTAATTAATTAAATTTACAGCGAAAATGTCGACTATCTCCGCATATGCGGAGACTGCGGAGTTAGCTGATTTGTGTCTCGATGACCTCAACGGTGAGTGAAAGTCAAGTAGACCAACAATCTGGGGGCAGTCTATCAAACCATTGATGATCCTGTATATAAATAATTTAAATAAATTTTAGTATAGTATAGTATGTATAGTAAAAGACTTTACTATTTTATAATATAAGAGGAGTAGGAAAAATATTAGAAAAAAACAATAAAATCAATATGTGCAACATATGTCTCCAGCACCACATATCAAAGGCATCAATCCATTCTGTCTCGTCTAACAAGTTAAATGGAATTAAATGCCTAGGGAAATGTATCGATGCTTTCACTTTTTCGTTCCACTCTAATCTAAATAAAACATCACATTTTGTGCAGAAAATACACCCCGATCGCATTTCCTCCAGAAGATGTGATGCATTTTTCAAAATATAACTCGAATTTGATTCCAGGGAGGCAGAACGCCGAGGATAAATTACATATTACGTATTCCTCGCTATCGTACACACAAATTTGCTACACACATACACATTCAGCATCCTCGGATATGGAAAAAGCAGTGGCGTATTTACTGCCTTGGTGTTGCGTATTTTAAGGGTCCACGATGTATAAAAAGCAAATTCGCATCATTCAGTAAGTTATAATAATTTGATTACCTCGAGTCCCGGATAACAACCAATAAAAGGTGTGAAGTAAAAATCAGAAGAATTTAAAAAGAAAATAATCCAATTCCAAATCTGGATAAGATTTAAAAAAGCAGAACCTCTTCTTTTATGTCCTCGCCCTTTACATCTCATTTGAGGTCGTTTTTGTTCTGTTCTAAGCTGCATCCTTAGTCAAGTTCAAATCTTTAATAGCCCGTATTCACAGGACGAGATAAATTTAAATACCTTGAACGCTTGTTGAGATTTTAATCTGGATATAAACTCAGAAATCAGGTCGAGATTGGCAAGAGACAAACACTCAAAACCGTACGCAAGCGACGTGGCCATGAACCATGGATGTCTACTTTAAATAGAAAACATTAAAATGCATAGAGACAAAGCTATTTTTTATTATATTTAATGGAAAATATATACAAGTATGGGGCTTACGACCTGTCATCGGCTAGCTTAAATGATCAAATTAAATTTGATTCATAAATGTCGATAGTGTAGTGGTATTCGAAGCGAGTCTACATACTAACATATATACAACTTTCAAAAATTTGATAAATATGAAGATTGGGGGGTGAGAATTGGTTAACGTTATATATATATATATATATAAAGTGATTACTTAAACCGGCCGAAGACAGGTCATAAGCCCTGTAATTACCCCATACTTTTATATATTTTCTTTTAAATATAATAGGAAATAGCTTTGTCTCTATGAGATATCTGATATTTGTTTAATAACAGTGCCTTTGTAGGTAAAACTCCAGTCACTCTGACGAACATTAATGGTCAATGGACTTACTTTTAACGTTTGACGTACAACAATTGATTTTTATGTTTATTTAACTGTTATTTTTATTATATTAAATTCAGTGCACTTTCTACGATCGTGATGAGAATTTTGTGTACACGATAACTCCTGTAGTTCTTATCCGATTTCAATAAAACATTTTATTATTATATCGGTTAAGGTCACTACCTTGATCTGCCAACTTGTTTTAAAATAATGATTAATAAATAACTTCAAAATTCTTAAACGTCTAAAGTAATCATATATATTTTTTTTCGGTTAATATTAGACTAAAAAAAAAAACATTTTTTTACGTACCGACAAAAATTACGTGATTCGTGCACCCAGTGCCGGAAGGGATTTTTTTTATAAGATCTTCTAAAATCCTATGTTAACAACGCCGCTGGCGACGTCCACAGGGAGGAAGCGTCGAGACTCGCGACGCCGGCGCCGTTCCAGCATTCAATTTGCGCATTTCCTCGCGGATTTCGCCGCAGAAAAATCTCCGTGTAATGCGGATATGAGAACGGCATCTGTATGATATTCTTCACTCCTGGTCCACGATTCACTCGACGAATGTGGACCGGGTGAAAGAAATGATATTAATGCACGTTGAAATGTGTGTGTATTATACTCTATGGAGTGTTTGCATTGGGTGGTGTCACATTTAATCATAAAAAGTAAATTTAATTTGTATTATATAGTGCGTTAAAAGTATAATGATTCAACATAGGCTAGATTGAATGATGAAATTGCATTAAAAATATTGTATATAATACTTATTTGTTTAATAACAGTGCCTTCGTAGGTGAAAATCCAGTAATTGTGTGTTCTTAATATACTGATCAAAATAAGAAAGTGTATAAAAAAAAATTTTTTCAGGCGTACTTTAATATGTTAAAAACATGTTATAGATAAAGAATATTGCTTTAAATAATTTATAAAAATATATATATTCTCGTTGTGACATATATGCTGTTTCAGGGAAATTAATATAAAATTTAGTCCATTTATGGCGATTGTGTAGTGGTATTCGAAATGTTTCCACATATTAACATATATACAACTTTAAAAAATTTGATAGACCCGAAGACAAGTCATGCAAGCTCTGTAATTCCATATTTTTTCATTAATTAAAAATATATTCGTCTCTATGAGGTATCTATTATTTGTTTAATAACAGTGCCTTTGTAGGTGAAAATCCAGTAATTGTGTATTCTTGGATATATTCAAATATTGATACAAATATTGTGATTAAAGCACTTAAAAATGCTTATTACATATGTGTATCAAATATTAATTAATCAAAATTTACGACCTATTCTCTAATTATGTCCTTCAAGAAATTTAATGCCGATAAGCTGTCAAAGCACCCAGCGAAAGTTTGCAAGATCGCTTATAGGTTTTTTCAGCTCAGTTACTAAGGGAAGCGTCGACTGGACAGCGTCTACGTGAAAATTATTTAACTGTACATTCTGTGCGCCATCAAGACCGCAAATATAATATTTTTTGAAGATTAAGATATTTAGATGCATTTAAAAAAAATACTGAAAAATTGGACACACTATATTGCTAACAATAAAGCCGAAATCACAGCAGGCATTATTAAAATGAAATTTCGTACCAAATTTTAATATCGAAATATTTTTTGCACTATTTTTTTTCTAACTCTCTGTAAAAAATAATTAATTATTAAAATTAAAAAAAACAACGTTGTTTACTTGACACTATACTTTAATTAAAAATTAAAACATTTTTGACGCTTAATGCGTCATCTTCAGTAATAAACTAAATCTTAAAACTACTAATTATTAATAATTAAATTAATATCATATAGTATTTTGATTGTTTTTTATAATATTAATATAAGAATAGTCGAGTAGTTGAACGTAACGAATATTTGGAAACTCTAGTAGTCACATTTGCTGAGCATTTTTTAGAGGTTTAATTGCCATTATTTTAATGTAGCTCATTAATTAATTATAATGTTCTGTATAATATAAAAAAATAAATAATAATAGGTAGGCATGTTATCGAAAAATCACACAAACCTTTCTTTCGAAAGAATAGATTTACTTTAGGAAGGACAATATATGCATACTGTGTTATTTGAAGGAAGACGCACCATTACACAGTTTTCGTAATATTTTTTGTTCTCTTCTGAATTATTAATTAACCGTAATTTGTCCATTATTTTATATTTTGCTAAAATGTAAAAGTTGGTCCACTAAAATATTAAGATTGTTACACAAAATTTTATGTTAAGATTGTTTCCCAAAAGTGTTAAAATGTAAATGTTAATCCACATTAAATAGCATATTATTTATAGTTGGGTACTTGATAAACTGAGCACGGAAACTGTACTAAATTATTCAAATTTATTCTAATGCAAACAAAAAGTGAGAGGGATGAAAATTGGGGCATTTATATATTCATCCGAAATGTAGTTTTAATATAAGAATGAATTTAATATTGATTTATTAGCCTCGCCCGAGACATGGACGTGCATGTGGCGGTTTATAAAGTATGTTCATATATCATTCAGGTAAGGGGGTTAAGAAAGTGCTTTTACTGGTTTAGCTCATCCCCTCTCTCGCGCCGTGAGGCGGAAGGGTGGGGGGTGTATGTAGGAGAGCGGGCAGCTTATAGTTATAAGGAGAATTGCCTGTCAGGAAAAATCACACAAAGAAAAGGTAATCGTATTTGTAAAGTCATATTGTATTAGAATCATTGTATTATAATGTTATTTTCACATGAGCTGATCTCTTAAAAAAAGCTGAATGTATATTTTTGTGTATATTCTCTTAAATTTCGGTTAAAAAATTTTTGTACTCCTTAAATTGAATTTTTTTATACAGACTATTAACAGGTTGTTGATGACTCTGATCCTAGGCATGACATTAATGTACAATGTAGAAGCAATTGGGGATATAATATGTTTCAAAATAAACTTTTTTATTGTAAAAAAATCAACAATATTGAAAATATATATTATGTTAAATAACTGAATATCAGAAAAATGAACATTAGGTATATTAAAAACTACCATAGATAGAAGTACGTAAGTGCATGTTGCAAAATCAATTCCCGTGATATACCTTTGTTATTATTATATATGCTATAATTATTTATTTCAGAACTATCTAGAGCGGTGTACCGACTATAGCGCTCAATACAAAAGTAAATGAGGACATTTATTCCCTTGTATTTTATATGTAAAACATATTCATTACATTAAGAAAAAAGATCTTTCGGAAAGAAAGTCAGTTTTTTTAAATCAAAAAAGTTATTTTCGTTAGGTTATTGAAATTTAAACGGTCTATTGAGTATGTTTTAATTTTTTCGTATAAATTTTTGGTTTATATAATGCATGATTTTTTCATATTATAAGTATATTTTACTTTTTAATTGATATACAGTACAATACATATGAATAAATGTCCTTATTTATATTGATTCTAGGATTCAAAACCCGCTTACACAATTTAAAAACTCTATTCAGAATTTTGAAAATTTGGCGGAAAATCAAAACTGACAGGCCTAGTGAATGTCTCTCTATGAGCAAATAAAATTTAAAAAAGATTTTTTTTTTTCATTAGAATGATTTTTTATGAAAATAATGATGTAAATTTTTTTTAAATCGGTTCATTAGAACTAGAGATATATTGACAGGCACTACCCTAGGAAGGGAAGTCTGAAACCTTTCCCATATTAGTTCCGCACAACCAAGCAACCCGTTTTTTTTTACTCTACATTTAATGTTTTTCAATGTCCTGTAAAAAAAGTTTAATAAACGATTAAATAATAATAATAATAATAAACAAAAACTATTAAATAAATCACATTACAGAATTGAAATAAATCCATAGACAACAATAAAATACAAAGAGAGACCTTAATTGTACATTGACACACAAAGTAAACAGAAATTGATGTACAGTTCACATACCTGATCATATAATAGTAGACATAAAATTTGCGACCACCTCCTAAACGGGAAAGTAACACAAAAAGACTACCAAACTCACACCACGTTTAAGGAACAAGAAGACCCAACTGGTTGCCCAGCAGTCAGGACAGATACAGCATTGGAGACGATAACGTGTCACGTGGATCTGTACAGAAGAGACAACAGGGCCAGCGCTGAATGTGGAAGACGTAACATCTTGTATTATGTGTCCAATTTTATGAGAATTTTACTTACGTACCGGCAAATACATTTTATTCTTATATAATGGTTTTGCAGCCTATATCGAGCCTTGGACTCCTGAAGCATTCGCATTCGTGCGGTTCTCGGTAACTATCTTTCAATTCGGAATTCATAGCAGCTCTACTAAGTATCTCTATCCTTTTCCACTCTTCTTCTACTTCCTGAATGTTCTTTAGGAATTATTTTTACGATCCACGCATCTTGCATTCCTAAATTTTATTTTAATACATTCGTGTGCCGGGCAAACACGTTTTTAATTATAGTGAAAAAATATGTACAAATTTATAATCTTACGATTATTGATTTTAGGTAACTATGTATATTTCGATAGCCGGTTCCCAGGGTTCCGATTAACAATAAGCACACATACGATATATGAACTGCACTAACCTTTTTATTTTTGCTGTCTTTCTGGTCCGATGTTGTTGTTCTTTTAGCCGGGTTGTCTTCTTTAGATTTTAACCGATCGAAGTGCGCACTGGTGGTTTATTTGGACCACTGGACGCCTGTCGGTTATCGTCTTCTTAGCTTTCCAAAAAAGGGCGGCAATACTTACACACACACATGTACATTATTATAAACCAATAAGTGGTGAAGGAATGACGTAATGTAAATGATCAATGGGAGAATGCGCGTAATGATGTTTCAGCTGAAAATATACGCAGTACAAAACAGTTAAGAATTAAAATTAAAAATAATGGCTTCATATTGTTTAAGTAATTCAAAAACACATTGTTTCGAAACAACGAGTAAGTTTGAAGAAGTTAGGACAATGGATGCTGCGGTCGAATAGATCAATCTCGTAGAACTGTTGCGGTCTTCTCAAGACTCCAAGATGAATATACAATTTTCTTCTTAACTATTGCTGTGGTAGGTTGATCTGAGTACCAAGACACTAGTAGGTACTTAAAATTTTCAGAAATATTTCATTATTTTTAATCAAGTGTCAAATCTATCGGAACTGTTTAAAAATATGTTTTAATATTTAGTTTATTTTTTAGAATTATGCGCAATGAATTTTGTGAAGTGCACGGCAATATTAATTCCATTGTTTCAGTTTTGCTATTTTTACAAATTAAATAAATCTCTATCACATATTAACACATGTACAAATTTCAAAAATTTGATAAATATGGAGGTTGATTGGGTGGAATGGTGAACGTTACATAGTGTAAAGTGATCACTTAAGCCAGCCGAAGACAGGTCGTGAGTCCTGTATTTACCCATACTTCCATATTTTTCCACTCTTGTCTTCCCAATCTTCATGCGCGGAGCGTAGACTTGTCTAAAATAGCGACAAGCGGAAAATAGACGTCTGAGAAATGTTTTGCTGAAGAAGAATGTTACGCCTCCCGTGGACAGCGCGACGCACGAATGTTTTGATTTTGTAACAAATCTCACCACAGCAAAGCCTATCTACTGCAGTAAACCAAACATACTTCCAAGTCTTAGGCCACATTATGCAGAAATTAATAGAAAATTATCCTGGGTATAACTTTGGACCATAAAAGACTTGGAAAGATGTCACAACGTGTGTATAGATACGTTGCATCTGGCTGGAGAGACCCTAGATTCAGCTGTGGAGGCGACCCAAGACCGGGCTATGTGTCAATTATCAAGGTGTAATTATTGTTAAAGCTGCCATAGGTTTTTTTTTAAAGTACAGCTAGAAGGGGGGGGGGCACCCTTAGAAGCCAGGGCTTCCTTGCCAGTCTCATTCATGAAAGCTAATAAAAACACGCGACTTAAATTCAATAACATCTTTAAGTATATGCGTAACGATAAAAGAGAAGAAATTCAATGTGGTTATTAGCAATTATCACAAATATTTTAAAATTTAGAACCTCCAGCGTCCCTTAAGGTTGAAAATTAAGGTGCAGTAGTTCAAGGCAGACACTCAGGGATCCATTCATCAAAAAAACACTCCCAAAAGAGGGACAGTGAACGAGACACAAAATGGATTGAGTCACACTTACACGGACAGACTAACGGAGCTGCAAAACATGAGGTATGGATAGTGAGAGGTAGGCTCGTAGGTGGAGTCCCACTCATGCAGGCCAGCCTAACTACCCATTTAAGGAGCTCCAACGAGTTAACCATACCCGAATAAATTCCTTATATAAAACATGATTCGTCGCATTACTAATTAGGTCTGCATTCCTGAGTGGGCTCCAGTCAAACCACCAATCATACGTTCATGTGTATCTCTAAGTATCTTAAAATTTCACAAAATATGCTCAGGCATCTGTTCCACTCTCCTACATGTATATCACAGGGCATCTACAAGTCTAAACTCAAACAGTTTTCTTCGGAATTGTTCATGCCCCGTTAATCATCTGCCATACAAAATGATTTAGGTCTGGAGGTTTCGTCATACCTTTCAACTTGACGGCGACGTTAGGAAGAAAGGAATAAGTCCATCTTCCTTGCGTTGCCATATCCCACCTTTCTTGCCATTTTCCAATCATTAACTGCCTAATTCTTAGAACCAGATCTTTCAAGAACCTGTCCGTTGGTCTAAAAGTGACGCCTATAAAAGTCACTTCCTGACGCATTTTAAGGATTCTACGGGCTCAGGTCTCCAGGATTTCCAGGTCAGCCGGGAGGACACTTGATATAATGGGCAGAGTATATGCCAAAGAGTTTGTAGTATTATAAAGACGCTCCATGAAGGGAGTTTTAGACAAAATATGGACATAAAGATTTTGAGTCTCGCTCAGCACGATTACGACCTAAAATAAAAATTATTTTGAAAATTCATTTACACAGAGTACGGGGAGAGGAATGCAGCAAAACGGTTTGTTGTCTTCCTCTTTCTATCTACCTTCCTAATATTACCCAGCGGGTCACCCATGTCTGATACAATTCCTAAAAAACCTTGTAACTTAGTACTTGATATCTACTTGTAATTATAATTGTTTTTTTTTAATATTATATACGACTAATCAATGTCATAATATGCTTTAAGCTTTAACTAAATATTTTGTTGTTAACTTTTACTATGTACTATTTGTTTTTTAATAAAAACCACCTAAACAACGCTGAAAGCTAGTGTAAAGGAATAACATTAGCTAAAGAATTAATTTATACTGCATGTTTACGCGTTTTATACTTCGATGGGAAGACCTGCTATTTATTTGAATATGTGCATTCCATTTATGTAAATTTAAAACTGGAACAAAAGTGAAACTGTTTCTGTTCAGAGACATTTTCGGAGTCGGTCATATACTTTACGGCGGTGATATCTAAAAAAACATTTTGTATTGTATCGGTTGTGATACAGTTTCGGATGCTGGGCATTCGAGATAACAGGAAAAGCGATCATCGGTAGAAGCGGCGAGTAACAGCCCGGTTTCGCAAATGTTGGTGTCTTTTCATTTACATAGGTTACAATTAGAAAACCCGGGACTAGCTATCGAAGGTTGTTATAGCAACACCTCATTTAAATTATGATTACATTAGACCCGCGATGCCTTACTTTGTCGAGAGGAACTGGCGAGAGAGTAACCACTCCTATAACAGTTCCGGGTAAGGGTGGGACCTTTCTTTCTACTACATATATGTAAATACTCAAATGAAGGTGGAAAGAAAAATGAACTTCTTTATTTTTTAGTGTGACATCTATTATTTCTTATTAAAAGCCATATTATTATACATAAATTGATAACCAATGACATAAAATTAAAATGCATTCACGGGTAATTTTCATACAAACCCCCCATTTATTACATTTGTGCGAGGGTGTGGCGGCGGTGGGGTGGGATTTTTTTTCAGGAATTTCTATATTAAAATTCTGGATACCCGCTGTGAGAGTGTGCTCCAAATCGGCAGGAATTTCCAATCACCCAAACACTATGCTCTGTCGTCCCCATTCGGCTTTAACGTTCGCCGCTTTTTCTCTAATGACATTTTTTCATAACATTCTCGAAAAAATAAATCTACACAGCCATGTTTTGTATTTATGTATGAGAAATCTTGGATTTTAGTGCTCTAGTTTTGAACAGTGATCCCTCGCTGTCTGCGGTATCCGTGTCCGCGGTTTCGCGTATTCGCGGTCGTTGATTAATGTTAAAAATGATAAAAATAAACTTATTGAGATAAAATGACAGTGAAAAAATTGGTTATAAGTTAAAATGACAGTGACAGAATTGGTTTTGAGGTAAAATGACAGCCAATATAATTCTTCGAATGAAAAAGAAGGATCTCTTTAGAATTTTCAGACAAGGTGGTGAAAATGAAGTTGTGAATTATAATTATTATAATAACTTAAACAAAATACCGCTAGAATCAGGTAGATTTCATATGTATGAGAAAGGGCCAGTATTTAAAGCTTGATGGGGATCTGTTAAAAACTATGGAATTTATCGCGCCCACAAAATCTGTTGTATTTTAATAGAACAGCAAACTTTTTAATGGAGTATCCTTTCGGGATTTCCTGGTGATGATTAAAGAAAGAGCATTGTGATTTTCTGTAAAGTTGTATCATGGTGTGATTTAAACATTTTTGAAAATTATTATAAATGTTATTTCTAATTTTGAAACTGTTAATTCTTGGTAAAAAAATAATTTTAATGGTTTAATTAAAACACTTTTTAACTTTTTTCCACAATTTATTCAATCGTTACCATTACCGGTTTCAGCCTGTCGGTCTGCCCTATATCATCTCCTCCCGCCCTCTCTATACCCTATACCGCAGAGCACTTTTTCTGCGTATTGTCAATGACTTCTGGACTGTTAAGAAGTGAATATCTTTACTGTTGCTATTGTGTGTTTCGGTATTTTATAAACGCGTGCCGAAACTATTATTATATTCGGAGTGCTTCGTGTGAATCGGCGAAGTTGTTCTTGAAGTTCAAGAGAGCTGTGCCTGCAGCAGAAAAATCCAGGTAAGTCGTGCTTCCTGGTTGGTTCTTGAGCCCTCATTGTTCTGTATCTATACCAAATTCTTATTACCCTTCTTACATCCCATTTCGTCATCTCCGTGTGTAAACAGGCTTCATAGTTCAGTATTAGCGGTTGCGGTATTTGCGTCATTTTGGGGAGGGATTACTGTATACATTCAAATAAAGGGACTGCTAGTAAGGCTGCTATAAAGCCTACATATCTAAAATATTTCCCATGTACGTAGCTCAAGAATAAATTGAAATAAAATTTCGATTTGCGTAACATTATTTTATGCTGACAATAAAAAATAATTTTAATACAAATTAAATTACCACAGAACTGTGTTCTGAAAATGCAACGTCACAAGCAAAAAATGTGTTTTCCCTAATAAATGAATTTTTACACTACAATATTAAATAGCCACTTAATATTTTAAACAATCTCTTGATTAAGTTCAGTGAGAATTGGTTGTTATTTTGTAAATACAGATATAGTTATCCTTGGCGGCACCAACAACATTTTTCAAACTGAATTAAAACCCACATGTAACGAAAATTCGAGACGGAAACGCTTAAACTAGTACTAATTAATCTCTGATCTCGACCCGGATCATCTTTTTTTTTTATAAAATATAACATTGCTTCGGTTTTAAAAATTTAAACAGTTTTAATCGTTAAACTTTAATTTAAGTTTACATGTTTTCAATTGCAAAGTTTCTTATAAACTTTTGTTTAGAACTCGTAACATTATATTGCCGTTAGACTGCCTTACCATTTACACTATAAATTCTAGTGGAATTTTGAACTATTTATATATATGTTACCTTGTTATTAAAGTGAGACATTTATTTATTTACGCTGGAAGCCATTATATCTTCAACTGTAAAGTTTCTCAAAAACCTTTGCGTAGAACTCAGAACATTTTATTACCGTTAGAATGGTTAACCAACTAAACCATAGTGAACCTAAATGTTGATCTATATATATTACATTTATAGTGAGACATCTATTTATTTCAATTGCGAACTACCATCTTTTAAATTGCTAAGCTTCTCAACAACCTTTGTGTAGAACTTGCTAGATGGCGCTAGAACTTCCTGTCCATTTAATTGACAGAAAACATTAAGAAAACTAAATATTAACAGTAGATTTGTTATGTACATTTGAAGATGAACAGTGTATGTTTCAGCAGCCGACGTTAGTTACCAGTAGATAGTGTTCCTACATATAGTGGCAAATTCCCCAAATAGTTGGCGTACCAATCTGAAACTCATCTCCAAACTATTGTAACCAACTATGCCGAGAATGATTGCGGTCACACAGAGAAATGGATCTGTACTCCCTTAGATATAATATTTTTAATTTTATTCCCTTATACATTTATTTTGAATTTCTTCAATAAAGGGTGTTTTTTTAGAGGTTTGTTTTTCAAATTGGCAACACTCTTTCTAGCGACAGCCAATTTGACAGCTGAGAGCTGATTTGTGTTCAGTTTGGTTTGCCATTTCACCATGATTAGACTTATGCTAGATCAACGCTTTCAAATTACGCAAATTTATTTCGAAAAAAAACTTACCGTGCGCTACGTCAATTTTACGGTCGACATAATCGTCCATCCGAGCGAGTAATTCAAATAACCATGGATCGTTTTCGCACCACGCATACTTTAATTGATAATACGCATCAAAAATGATGCAGGTCAGAACGTTACAGTCAATGGGGAGCGCTATAGATCCATGATTACTGACTTTTTCGTTCCCCAATTGAATGGCATTAATGTGGAAAAGCTGTGGTTTCAATAATATGACACAACATGCCACACAGAGTGCGCCACAATCAATTAATTGAAGGAAACATTCGATGAGCGCATAATTTCGCGTAATGGACCTGTGATTTAACTACGCTGATAAACCAGAGACTATAGACGACTTAGAAGCCAACGATATACATCCCCAGCTGCTCCAAAAAGTGTCCGAAAATTGGACTTCCAGATTGCGCTTTATTCGATCCAGCCGCGGCGCGGCGCTCATGTGCGCGAAATCATATTTAAACACAGATGGTGTAAAATTATCTTTCCAATAAAGCCAGTACTATGGCCGTTACATAAACATAAAAAAAACAACCTTTATAAGGGAATATTACAGTTGTGTGGTCCCATATTATAATTACGATTTTAGTATAGCTTTCAGCACTCAGATCTTTAACCCTTCCCGAACCATGCTGTAACACAGGTCTACCATCATAATTAAACCTGTGATATTTCGGTAAATACATGCAATATAAAATTCAAATTTTAGATAATCATAAAGAAAATATTAGCGCTTAGGAATGACTGGTGAAAAACCAATTATGTAAAGGGAATCGTACAAAAACAATTATTTTTTCCATTCAATCCGTTGTAAAATTAATACGTTAGTAAAAATACAATTTGTAATATGAAAGACAGAGATCACACACTATTTTTACAGTGAAAAGAACAACAAACATACAAATATATTTACATCTTTCTCACTAATTAAATGAAGAGAGATAAGAAGGAAGGACATATTGTATACGACTTAATGAATGCTCCAAATTATGTAATTAATAATTTTTTTTAAATTGAATGCTCAATATTTAAAGTAAATTCGTGCCATTAAAGCCATTTAAGCTAATAAAAACATTTTTTCTAACTGTTACTTACGGTAACACGAGTTGACAGCACGGCTGCATTCGGGTATTTTATGTCATGGTATGGTAAAGGTTAAAGGTGAACTATGGATTTATTGGAAACTGGCAGAAAATAATTTTTTTGTCACTTTTTAGCAATGCACATATTCGAAAAGCTCACGTGAGAGAAAATTAAAAAACATTATTTTACGTGAATCTACATACCGTATTTTAGAAATCATTTTGTTTATTGTTATGTAATTTATTTATTTATTGCTTGATATTTGAAAGTATGCACCTGGAGAGATGCTTTATTTTATACATTTTGATATTGTATATTAATTGTTTTAATTTTTATCTGCATATAAGTTGATTGCGTTTGTTTACGTAAATATTGTATACTATATTTTGTTTTAATTCTTCTCTGATTCGATTGTTAAAGAGGGGAGGGATAAGTGCTGAGCCTTCTTGTCTCCGACATATGAGATAACAACAATGGCATAAGATTTTTTGGAGAATTTTTTTTTTTTATATTATGTAATTATTGTATATATTGTATAGTAGTAGCAAAAATGGGTAGTTTTTTTATATAATACTTTTTTAAATTCTTTTTTTGTTTGATTTTATTGATTTTTTACAATTATTATATTTTTAGTAAAAGTTTTAATAGAATCTTTTTATAAACTTTGTTCAATAAGGTCAAGAACAGGGTAAATAAGTGAAATAAGACGAAGATGGGGGGGATCGGATGAGGGATCATATAGGCCGCGGGGGTTCATGAAAAAGAAAATTTAGAAAATAAATCGAGTATGTGTCGTTTGAGTGAGGGTATGTTTGAGTCTCTGTAAATGATTGTGTTTCTGACAAGCCACGGTGAGTTTGTGATTTTCCTAAGGATGTAGTTTTATTTAGATTCTAAAATTTTTATATTATTTGAACCCCAGATGGGGCTCACGTATGTGAATATAGGACGGATGGTTGATTTGTACAAGAATAATTTGTTTGTAGGGATAGTGAACTGTAGGAATTTAGGAGGGTGTATAGTCGGTTGTAGTTTTAATTCTTCAAAACTTAATGTATCTAAATTAATTGAAATAATGAACCTAATGACAAGCTTCTGGTAAGTCGCTTTGTGAATCTAGTTTTTTAGATGAAGATAAAAATGATTTCAGTACCTACCTAAACGGCACCATTCATAAAAAAAAAAAAATCTCTAGATTTCACGACTCGTGCTGAGGACACAAATATTTTGGTTGTAAGTATCTTCGCTCCTGATGAAGCCGGTGAATGAATTCAAGGCAGACAAAATTTACAAAACAATCCACATCTATACACTTCTCTGGTGACAGGCCGGAGGCCTGGAGGAGCATATGAGAATGAGAACTCAAGAATATGGGAGTTCATGGAGACCACAATCTTCAGTCATGAGGGATCGATGTGGAAGAATAAGTATTTCATCTAGTTTCATCAGCGGCTTAACTAATAATCATTACTATAGATGTCCGTTGTCATGGTGGCCATTTTATTTCCAATCAGCTGGAGCTAATACGATACACCAGCTCCACTTTCCATGGATAAAAAACTGTTTATGCGCCTTGTTATAATGTACACGTGTGTGTGTGTGTGTGTGTGTGTGAGTATTGCTGCCCTTTTTTCGGAAGCTAATAAGACAGTAACCAACAGGCGTCATTCTTATTACATTTCGTGCTTCGACCAGTCCAGGAATCCAAATAAACCAGCAGTGCGCGCTACATCGGATCAGAAAGACAGCAACATTAAAGAGGTTAGTGCAGTTCATATATCATATGTGTGCTTATTGTTAATCAGAAACCTGGGAACCAGCTATCGAAGGCATTTACATAAATAAAGCCATTCAACGCGATTGAGTGATATTTATTAACAATTAATTAGTCAATTCTGATTTCTTTTCCGCGCCCTGTCTAAACGCGGTGAAATAAACATATTCATATAAATAAAATATATTTTTTATGAGAGATAATGTACTTTTGATAATAAATATGAGATCTCTCGAAACACAGAGAAAAGTTATAACTTAGCGAGAATCAGCGTAATGCTATTGTATTTTGTTAAAGCGGCGAGTACAGCCGGAAGGCGTTGTTGAAATTCTACTTTAAAAGTATATTAGGAAGATGAAATTTCTTTCTTACATAGTGGAGTCAGCCAGTGCGACAATTTGAACAATGACAGCATTGTACTGAGAGTATTTTTTGTTTTTAAAATACAGAAATCTAACTGACAAGAATGGCGCCATTTTGTCTTTTCGCAACACGTTTTCTTTCATCTTGAAATTTTATTATGGATCGTATCTACGAAATGTAACACGACGAGATAAATCTCGGAGATTCAATCTCACAGCCACGTGAACGAGTTGAGATTTTGATCTGTAGATAGATTCACGCATCAGCTTCAGATTTGTAGAAAGAGACGAAAACTCAAAACAGAGGCATTAAAATACTAGTATTTATTTGATTTTAACTGCTAATGAGTCGATTCAAATACATTATTTTAAATTGTTAAGTTTGTTTCATTAACCAAATAATGAATTAAAATACATCTATCTCTTTCTTCTTCAGGATGTCAATGACTAATCAAAAACATATGTTATTGTTTCTTTAACAGAATAATTAATTAAAAAATTAATTTAGTACCTAACTTAAATTCTTACTTGATACAAAATTACTAGAATAATTTTTAGAATGGGACCAATACCGTTTATTTAATTATTGACATCTTGAAGAAGAAAATTATATTTTTCGAAACCGGTAGATGTATTTTATTTAATTAAGTGGTTAATAAAACAAAATTAACAATTTAAAATAGTGGTTTTTAACCACAAAGTTGATTTCACCAATCTTCAATCACCAATCAAAATCAAAAAAAAAGATTCAAATTCACCCACCTGACGAACTAAACATCAGTGGACTGACATTTGATGTTTGACGTACAATATGCGTTTAGCGAGGGGTGGGCCAAGTGATGGTGCTCGAATCTCTGAGACATTGTGTTCTCTATAAAGAGTTTCATGAGAGCATAATATCTATCTCAGAGATTGTTTTGAGACAAATATCACATGGGCCAATACTGCACTATTCAGCATATAGTATTCCTAGGCAAAGAAGATTGGCTAGTCTATTTTACAAGTATATTTTCACGCCTTCTCAAAAATTTGATTATATTAAATACCATCTGAACGGGGTGGAATAGGAGGAGGAAATAGATGGTGAGTAGATGGAGGGAATAAGGAAATGAAGATAGGGAATGGTGAATAGCGGACCAGGGAAGAATATAAGATAAGGAGGACAGATCGACTCACGTAATGGGTGACGCGGTTCTTGGCTTCTCCTGAAGTTCACCTAAACTTAAACAGAATAACAGACGACCCTGATGAAGTCACCGTACACTGTTCAATAATTACACAAACACAAAATACTGTTGAGTACGTCCCACACTGAATACAATGAATTCCAAACTTCTACGAGTTTAATCTCAACACAAATAGAAGAACCAGCCGAGCTGCTAGACGGAAAGGTACTTCCATAGGATCCAAACATATGATCAGAGCGAGGACAACACTTTCACTTTCACAAATACGCAACGAACCAGACGTACTGAGGGAACAATGTGTAAACTAAATTAGAAGTAGACTAGATAAGGGAACAAAACTAAAATCGGTCAAGAAAAGGCTCTCATTCATTTGTCTAAGGTGATTCTTTCAGCCTTGCGTTGTTGTGGTAAGCCACGTTAAAGAACGAAGAGAAAGACACCCATTGGACCGGCCAAATGGAAAAAGCAACTGGTACTTTTCTGGTCACAGCTCTCAGACGTGGATGGATGATGTAGGATTTTTTGTGAAATATTCTCACGCTCGGCACAGGCTGATCAGGCATCCTATCCATGCCGTGGTTCAAATTCAGGCCCCTAGATTCACGTCACCAGCTAGCTACATCGGTTCTTAGTTCTTACAAGTAACGCAGGTGCTTATCGGGTGAAGTCCACGGGCCGCTTCATGAGTCTTTTTCGTCTATAAGAGAGGTAGGATGCACAATAATAACCAATTTGATTCACATTACAAACCATATTTGAACATAAACAACCCAACCACATTTCTCATGACAAAAACTTATTTTAGATCCCAGTTCTCATCATACTGACAAGTTTCCACTCCACATTTCTTCTCCAAACACCTTTTTCTTCTTTTTAATTGTGCAGACTAGGAACCCTGGAGATCCGTGCAGTAATTAGTTAGCGCGGATCACCACCAGGACCTCGGACCTACCGTCTCAGATTTGCCAGCTCTGGTACATGCCACCATCTCACCGACATGGCCAAGGACGCCTTGCTTTATGCAGCCTCGTACTCCCATATTTTGCTGATTTCTCTACCTGTCACCGCGTCCAGTCTAGACTTTTCCAAAAATGTATATTTCGTTAATGTTCTTGGTACCGTGATCAGATACCGATGTGCTAGTTTTTCATTGGTGGCTGGACTGAAGCAGCTGACATTTGGTGGACGCATGCATCTTATAACGTCACAATATATTTAAATATTTTTTATTTACTTTTAATAAATAAGTATTATTTTACTACCCCACTGTTACGGAGCTATAAAATTGTATTATAGTTGGATTTTTTCTTTTTAGTCGTATATTTGTATTTTGTTGAAAGAGAATAAAGGGAGTAAATCAATATAATTGTTTACACATAAAAGTCTGCGTGATCAGGTTCCAGAGATATAGAGGGTAGTGGGTACTCGTGATAACGTTACAAATTCGATTTAAGTGTAGTAGAGCCAGTATCGACATTCCTGACCGCCGGCATGCCTTAATAGCTATTGATTTCGCATTACGTTACATTATGCATACACAACGATAGAGTTCGGGGTGTATTTTTAGGGTGTCTGCTTTAAACATATTATGATAACAAAGGGGATGCGGAAAAGCTTATTGATACCTTTAATTCAACAAGAAATTCCCACAATAAATACATTTTACGAATAATATATCATCCGGAGACATTCACAGATAATCTGTACTCTTGATTAGTTATGGAGAAAAAAATATCTGGATATTTTAAAATATATTTATAATATCGACGCGGCGCCAAAAAACCCGTGGGATAGATTTAGGAAAATAAAGACATTAGAAAAACGTCTCAAGCGGCGGGCTGTCGCCGTTTTAGGTAATTGCGAAATGACTATGTATTGTTATGAATTTGAATAAAAACAAGGGTATTCCGGTCTCCATTTTATCGCCGTAGCGTGCTTATATTAAACATCGTTTGTGTTTCATTTTTTTCGAACTCATTATCATCATCATCATCATCATCGCCGGTTGAGAGAAGCTGAGATCGGCGAATCACCCTTGTCTATATTCTTGTTTCCTGTGTGGAACACCACCTATGACCCACCGCTAATCCAGAACCGATGGGCAACCGATTTGCCGCCTGGTAGGCATATTTTAATGGTACTAGGCAGGGCAATACTATACAGCTGCCAAAACAAAAATTGCCCTCATGTCCCCGGCTGACTCACTTTATTAGTAAATAAGAATAAATAACATATTTATTAAGAATAACACATTCTTGTTGTGAAGTTGTAATTATTCAGAACATAGGTCTGTGATGTTTTTAATACAAATTAAATATATTAATTAGAAAGATATACGTATAAAATCAATTTTATCTAAAATATTGTTGTTGCTACCGAGATTCGAACTTGGATCTGTCCCCCATGTAGTCGATAGTCTATCTTCTAGTATAAGCTTTAGTTTATTACTGACGATGACTCAATAAGCATCGAAAACGTTTTAATTAATATTTAATTAAACTGTTGTTAAAAGTTTTTTAAATGTTAATTACGGCTGACTTCCACGAAGTTAATCACAAAAATGTTGAAATATCATTTATTTTGTTTGCAGTATTTGTGTTTTTTTCAGGTAGGATATCCTTCGTCTTCTAGGGCCTCCCGTTTTTTTCATGAGCATAGAGTGAGATGCAGGATCTGGTACTTTTTTCTGAATCTCTCATGATACGGCCAAAATATTGCAATTTATAGGTTTTTATTATTTAAAGAATTTATTTTTCCGTATTTTCCGTTTTTATGTATCCGGATCATCACCACATTTGATTTGTAACCTTATTGATTCACCTTATTTTAAGAAGCCGTCTATAGGTACAGATCTCAAATGCTTTAAGTGTTTTAGCTCACTAAGCACTCAGTCGAAGATTCAAAAAAATACAGGGAATTGAAGTAGTATCGAATCATTCAAGTTGCTCATCGTGGCCAAGGTGAATATTGAAATAACCGAATACAAATAATGGTCCAAAGAAGAATGCGGATGATTATCGTCAAGGTCATACATACCCTTGTGAAAATAGCCAACCTCCAAAGTATTAATTTTATTTATTTCCGCTGAGCTTAATTTTATTTCAAAAATATTTAATTTGACCCTGAACAATATCGACATGACTGGGTACATTTAGAACAAATATTATATTAGCATTTTCATGGTGTATTTAGACTCACGATTTTAACTATAATTTATTATACCTTCCGTATTTCGAAGTGTTATTTAAAGGTCGTTCTGGAAAATTGGGTAAAAATTCATGACCTTTATTATACATAATTTTAAATGTAAAAGGCCGAGAACATGTAAATTTATCATAATTTTAATTTCTACTTTATAAGGTACCTTATGTATAAGCTTTTCAAATTCTTATATTTAATAAAAACATTATGGCACTCCAAGTCAAACAAAATTTCAGAAAAGCAGTGCGTATACAAACGTTTTTAAAAATTATTTTTACACGATTCACGTTTTTAGTGTCTGGAGAGTTAATTTAGTGAATTTTTGAATAATTTTACATAAACTACAGCAATACGTGCTTTTAGTCAATTTTATTATTAAAGGTCCATTCAATGTTAAAGCATTTCTTAAAAATAATATCTAAATATTATGACGTGATCTTGTCTCAAGTTGGATGCGCTAACATGTAACGTCTTCGTCCTCCGGTTTCGCTCAAGGGAAAGCATAAGATGCGTGGTCCTGATGTACAGAATTCACCATACCGTCTCCCATTCACATCAGAAATCATTCACAAGGAAAAATAATAGAATAAGTTTGAGATTTACAACATTATAATTAATTAGCTATTTGCATACAAAATTGGAGCATGATAGAAAAATAAAATATAAGAATTTTTACAAGGTTAGCACAAAAACAATATCACATCAGTGTGATTTCAATAAAAAGACTTTCATCAAATCGTCTTCAACAAAAATAAATCTTCAACAAATAGATTTTCAACCATACGCCTACAACAAAATTAGGAACGAGCATTACTACTATTACTACATTTTACAACTAAGAATTTGATTCACAACAATTAGACACAAGCACCTTTGATTTTCAGGAGCAATCCCTATTTTGAATTCAGTTTTTGATGTTCTGAATCACCCCATAGCATACTTTGTGTCTCCTCGCACCGCCAACGTCATAAAAAGGTTGGGTCATCTGCTTCCTGGTGTGATTCCTAAAGTAACGCAGAAACCCTTGCGTCTTAATATTGTAAAATATATTGAGCAGATGGAACTCAATCGTGTTGTTTAGTTTTGTAATCCAAATTACGCCTCAGAGACGTCGTGACAGGAAGGGATTTTTACATCCTACAAATACGCAAACGAAACGACAAAAACTCTAGATTAACATGGTACAAGGTAACACAGATGCCTAATGTTTTATATTATTTTCACCCTTCCTTTTCTAAACATGAAATCACATTTGTTTGATAATAATTTCACGAGCAGTTTATTGCACACGCTCTCGAGCTGTCAACGGAATAATTGGCATAGAGAAACTACTTCCCGCGGTGTAATGTTGTCATTTGCTAAATGTCAACTCAAAATAATATCTTGTGGACGGTAGGAACTATAATATATCGTTATAATGTATTGCAATTATCAACAAAAAAAAAATTTATCTTTCTCGCAATAGAGTTATCTTTCGTATCCTTAACTTGACTTATATATAGGGATCATACGTTTTGTTTATAAATTGATTGTAAAATATTCAAACGGAAATTACTTATTTTCATAAATTAATATTTTTTGCATTGGTCAAAAAAGTCAAAATTTACATTCTGTCTCTTATTATTGCAATATTTAAAAAAGTATGTGTTGCGTAAAAGCATAGATGCCGGAAGAAACAGGATATCACCTCCAAGGTGGACTGTAAATTTAGATTTATCACAATCTCCGTTCATTGGTCCTAGGCCTTTAGATTGCACTTTATAGACGCGACGTCTCAATTATTAAATTAATTATACTGCGATTCACTAGTTACCGTACCGGTTCAGGGTCGCCCTGAACCATATATAATTACCAGAAAGGATCCTGTAAAAGCTGACCGAATTTCTTCTTCATTCGTCTGTCGAACAATGACCACGAATCTTGAATGCCGCCATGTTTTTAATACGAGCCATCAAAAAATGAACATATTTATCGCATGAAATTGAGTTTTTTTTTCTTGATTTTTCTCATAAACAATAATAAATATAGTTTTTTCTCTGTAAACTGATTTTCAGCCCTTTATACATCTTCAATAATGTTATTTTTGTGAAAATAAAAAATGCCTTTTAGTGACATAATAACAAATTTTTTAGAATAGCTATCAGAAAATTTACTATCGGTATTTGAAAAACGTAATCGATAGCACTGTGTGATTTTATCTTTGACCGACAAATTTTCATTAAAAGGATATTGAAATATTTTTGATTAATTTGTTTTTGTATAAATATAATATATTATCAATTTTTTTTAATGTTAAACAGAATATTAGTTACGATACGACGAAATGAAGTTTGTATATAGAGTTACCACCACAAAATTAAAATACTTTTTTAACTAAAACATAAATTCAATTTTAATGCGAAAATTTTCAGTTTTTATCTAGAATAGTTGTAGTAAATTAGATGTTATAATTTATTGTAGACAGAAAAATATTTGATGAAGAAAAGATCAAATAATCAATCGTTGAATTTCAATAAAATTACGTAAAATTAATTTTAAACAACAGAACTAACAATAAAATGTTGTCACCCCTTGTGATAACACATTTGGTGCTAAAAAAAGCGGTGAAGATAATAATAATTTTATATACCAAAAAATGTCGTGATCTTATATTTGTCTGGTGGATCATTCAGCGTCGGCCTTTTCTCCACATCAGATCAACCATTAGATTCCATCTTCCATAAGAAATAAACTGCATGCGCAAGTCAAATATAACATCCTGGTTAGACTTCCGCCATCACTTCGGCATGTCTTCCCAGGTAGACAAAAGTAAGAAATAATAAAGGAGAAAGTAAAGAAGAAAGAAAAGAAAGGAAATCTAACGAATTTCCTTGAACAAAATAATTTTTTTACTGTATAATTAGGATTAGAAATACTAGAAAATGAATGCTACAATAATTATTAATTTTATAAATTTACCCTTCAAGTATTTAAGATTCGGTCCGCTCGCTGGCGTTGGCATTTTTTTCAAACAGTGCTTTGTTTTATTAGAGGTCTTCATCGTTAAAATATTTTTGTAAAAGAGTCCGTAGATAAAATCGGTCGGTGGCATGAAGCCACCGCCGTCCGCGATTAACCCAGATCGTTACTGCATGCAGAACGAAGTACCAACGCGGGCGGATGGTCCTGGATGCGCCGCGAATGTCGCGAATCACGCGACCAGCCCTAGGACTACCATTGGGCGATTTCACCGAGCGTAAAAATATATATTACTAGGGTAATTCTTTTACGGTTTAAGAACTTAAGTCACGTTTTTTTGCCATGCCATAATTCGTAATGTGACAACGTTCTGCAGACATATATTTTCAAATATCCACTAATGCAAAGAAAACAGCAACTAATGTTATCGGAGTGAATTTTTATCATTTATGCATATCATTACTTATAATCCGTAATTTTTCATATCTAGGATTTCGGCCAAAAATTGTCAAAAAGATTTTCTTCCGCCCTCTTAATTGCTTCATGATAAAATCATCGAGTTACCTATAGAAATTAACTTCGGTAAGCATGGTGGACACTTACCGAAGAAATAATAAGGCGACTTGAACCATTTAAGGTATGGATTAACAGAAAAATGCTAAAAATAAGCTGAATGGATAGTTACGAAAGAAGATTTCATGAAAATCATGTCATTCGGATGAATAAAGAAAAACAATATGTATTTAAAACGGATTGAAACGGAAACAATATGGATTTTTCACCTCAATTATTAGCATTAGCATTAGCAGGGAAAAATTGCTGGATGTCGAGGCCTGACAAGAAGAAGCAGATGAAATAAAAGTATAGTTTTCAGTTTTATAGAAGTGATTAATTTTTTGTATTATGTGATACATGTAAGTGTTTTCAGTTTTATTTTATAGTATGACTTTTTAGTTATTGTACCTCTTTTTTACAATCCTTTTTACTTCGAAGGTGACTTGAATATGAGTGCATTGATACTTCGTACAAGTTTATCTTATTGAAATTTTGTAAGTCACATAACGTGAGAACAGTTGATGGTACGAAAATTTTTTTAGTAAACCTATTTTGTAGAAAATGTTATAATCTAAAAATTTTAAAAAAACATATAAATATCGGTGGGATCTTCTAGCATGTTATTTAAAATGACAAAATAACGAAATATCCAAAAATTGAATTAGCTCGGACTTTTTCCGCATAGTCTGTTTTTTGTCGGGTAATGTGATTGGACTAAACAATGTTATAACATAATTAGTATATGATGGAAGAGTTTTTTGTTTTCTTAAAATTCATTTGTAAAATGCGTGTGTTGCGTTAAAACGTTTACAATATCAGCATTCAAATTTGGTTTTACGGAAACATTAGCAGAACGTTTGTTTCTCATTAAACTCCTAAATTCAGTAAATAAAAATACATAACGAGTTTTAATATTGAATTATTATTCAAATGATTAAAAACATGTCAAAGAATGACAACGCTACATGTTGGCGCAAGTCGAATACTCATTCATTGTTCTTTTACGCCTATCCAATAATCTATACCTGTCTCGCTCTGGCCGATTACTTGCATTTCGCCGCCAGGATCACTCTCCGATTGTGCTCCGATCGCGAAGCATTAAGTACTTGTGCTTCCTTCTGCCGGCCTACACTCACGTCGTGCGTACCGCTTGGACCGCGCAGAGGAAGTGGATTTCAGATTTCGGAAGTGCAGTGATAGATATCTTGGTTCGGCCTAATATACGTGCTCGTCAACCGGAGGTGCAGTCGACGCCCAACCCAGGACTTCAAAGCAAAGTAGGCCAGATCCATTTGCCCTTATGTTCGTTCAGACTTCCATTTCGGGTTGCGTCAAATACTTAAAACTATTCTAGATACAGTCCACGAGACCTTATTCCCACCACTACATTTTGGAACAAACAAAACAGGATATAAATATCGACATTTATTACATTTCATCATCGTTTTTCATGTGATAATAATATATAATAATTAAACTACAATTTAAATATAAATTAAATCTATTAATCACAAATCAAAATATTTCAATAAATCCTCTTGTTGAACTAATAAAATATGCGCGCATCCAAAAAAGGTCACGCAATCACATGATCTGGAGTTACACATTTCTATTTCTTTCGGATTACTTAACTACGTGAAAACAACAGAAATATATTTAATTCCATAAAAATTTAAGGTGATGGATTTTCTGCAGACGGTGAAATAACTAAGTGTAGTTTGCTGTGTCTTATACGGCATTAAGCAAAAAATAAAAAATTTGGTTGAGCAGCTCAAATACCTTAATCAATTATACCGTTATCTCAATACAATATAAAAAACACTCATATCGCACACCTAGATCAAAAGTTAGACAACATTTTTTCAAAAATTTTTCAGTAGACAAATAAATATAAACATTTTTGTCCATTTTTTGTTACTAAAGTTATGAAACTGAATAACATATTAGGTCATAAATGTATCCTAAAATGGCACTATTCGAGAACTGGGGCTAAGTTAGTTGCGTATATGACAGAGTATTTAAATTAAATAGTAACTAAAAATTCTTGGTGTTTTGATTTGTCTTAGTTTTGATCTAGGTGTGCGATATATTTAAACATTGATTGTAATATATGATTATTGTGTTAAATCATTTTATTTTACTTGTACTCTTATAAATACTCGTTATGATTTATATTTATTGTCATATCCTATAGCACCGGCTATAATTCGGCTGCGCCAATTGTTATACCTCTTTCTCGAAGAATATAGATTGAAGTGGGAACGTGAAAAATACTCGATAGAGCTTATAACAATTTAGTATTTATTTCGATCACACTATATCATGTATATAATTTCATCACAATCAACATACTCGTCTTTTAAATTCATTCAATATAAATTACTAAATTTTCATAAAAGAAACATTTATTCCTTGTACAATATACCACCATTATGAAATAAATAATATAAAAAATAATAACCTTTTTGAATAACTTACAAATTCACTCCGCGCAAATATTAATATTACGTGTAAATTTCATCATCTATTACCGACAAAATCACGCGTAAACAAGATAAATAGACCATCCGAATGCACACGTGCCGTTCGAACAAAACTAGAAATATCGCGTCTCGAGACTTCACCCCAATGAAAGTACACCCAGAGAAGTACATGTTACGGTTATTTCTGTAATTCAGTCTTATCCCTCTCCCCTTTATTTGTCATCGCCGCTTCACGGAAGGGTATAAAAACAGCCCCCACTTTCGTCTCCGCAGCAAATAAATCCGACATCGGCTCAACATACCGGCGCGTCCGTGAAATTATATCGCCTCGCGATGTTTTTCGGTATTTCTTTTAAAATTAAAATATATCAGTCTTCTTTGAAACTCTTTATTACTAGAATATTTCTCGACCATCGAAGTATTCATAACCAAGTGTGGTAGTAACTTTTATTCGAGATATCGCAGTAAACTTATCCGAAGTCCGAGGTAGCTACCTTCATAAATCATGTAATCAGTACACAAAAGTTTTATACAATTTTTTTTCGTAAAATACCATTGATTAATTAATTAATATCCATTGGAGATGTGTGTGATTTCTTATGAAGACCACCGTAACATCTTAAATTATCAATACATTTTTATTACCTTCTCTATTGCCTAATTGCTCCTGATGACCTCATATCAACACCCCAGACGACTACTATCAGCTTCGTAGATCCAGGAAGATCGCCTCTGCCCATCTGAGGACCGCAGGATCCGCGTGTCATTAGATACGCCGTCACCATGATCCACGTCAACATCAAAGGTATCGTATGCCCCAGTGTTCAGTGTTTCGTGTAAACTTCCACCTCGTGGAAATCTTTTTTAATCTGGATCTTTCGACTCTCGCGGACAGTCAAACTTTTCTGCATATTAAATAAATTTTATAATAAAAATTTACAGTGATAGATTATCTTTGATCGCCTTCTTTGAAATTATAATAACCACCGACTTATTTCCCTGAACTTTACTTCTCGCTGTAATAAATTTTATTTCTCTTTATGTCACTTGCAATTTTAATAAATTAAAAAATAATAATTATTTGTAAACCGGAGCACTTTTACTTACACTCAGCAAGTTCTGATCAAATTTGCATACATAATAGAACCATATTCGACCATCTCTAGTTACGTAAACATCTCATACTTACTATTCTTGAATTTTATTTCTTTATAATGATATCCTTAATCTAGTATAATAACTAGATCCTGTCGATTATAATTTTACTATAACGTTCGGTTTCTTCCAGGTGTCTATTTTCTTATATAACACCAAGCACAACTTTGTATGATACTTTTAAAATTAGCAATATTAACTTTGTGGTTAAAATTCATATTTTTATTTATTATCTTTGTTTTATTAACCACTTAATTGAGTTTAAATACATCTACCGGTTTCGAAAAATACAATTTTCTTCTTCAGGATGTCATAACTAACTAAAAGATATATTACTGTTTCTTGGACAGAATCTATTTAAAAAAAAAAAAAAATTTTAGTGCCTAACTCAAATTATTACTTAATACAAATAATTCACTCGAATAATTTTTAGAAAATTTTAGGATTTTTTAAAAATAGATTATGGCAAAGAAACAATAATATATGTTTTAGTTAGTTATGACATCCTGAAGAAGAAAATGGTATTTTTCGAAACCGGTAGATGTATTTAAACTCAATTTAGTGGTTAATAAAACAAAGATAATAAATAAAAATATACTTTGTATGACTTACGTCCTCAATTTAAAATAAATATTACTCTCCATTTAACCAAAAACAACACGTCATAATTTTAAATTCAACAGAATAATACTATTATAATTTTAACAAAATGTGATGTGACGACCTTAATAACGCACACTCAGAAATACCTATCTATGTAAATAGGGAGAATCAAATAAAATTATAAGCTATCTTTGCTTACACAGAAATATTCCATGCATGCATTTGAAATAATCTATCCAGAGAAAAAATGTATTTGTTCACGACCTGACCTTGTCAAATGGTATATACTGTTATTATCTGAAAATATACCATATGTTCTTATGTGATTTTTAACAGTATTTACCAATATCATAAATATCTCAATGCTATACTGTCCATGTTCTATTTGTGATACCTAATTTGAATATATATCATCATATTTTTATTTCGATACCCTGACCACTAAAAAGCATATATTGAGTCGAATCACGAGTAACCTTGGGACTAAAGAGAAAAAAAGTTTTATCCAACTGAGCTGGCCGAATTCAAAAAAGGTGGGTGCTGAAGAACCTGATCAAAGGTCTGTCTGAAAAATAACTGAAAAAACTTTTCGTAACAACTAATATAGATTACAATATGTTTTTAGAACTATCTGCGTTGGAAGACGTGAAGCCAAAAAAGCGTTCTCTCACGGTCCGCCATATTTATGCATTCTCGCCTGACTTGCCTCTCCACATGTGCACATACACACAGACCCGTTCGTCTCGAACGCGGGTACGCCTTTCATCTGTCATCTTTCCATAGATATCACATTTATAATCAATATTCAATAAAAATATCATTTCTAAAAACTAAAGCCTGCAACAAGTGCTTGCCCCCAATTATAACAACAACACAAACTTAATAGTTGCCAAATGAGTTGTGTTAGGGTGTGAAAGAATTGTGTTCCGAATTAGTAAACACACTTTTAGTGCGTCTTTTAAGATCAGCCGCGATTAATGTTATTGACACATATTCCAAATTTCTACCCTCGACCTTCTTTCCTATTTGTTTGCCAGTGTGAATTGTGACCTTGACGCCACCAGACATCAACTTGATCAGTATTGTTTGCTCTCAACAACGTGATATCATTCCGTTCAACTCCAGTGCACCAGCACTGTTTTGTGTGTTCTGTGATTTGTGAGCACAGTGTTACTGTTTGTGTGTGCTGTGGATGAATATTGATATCGCCGTCTTCAGTCGGGAGCGGAGATCGATCATCAACCGTAGTGTGATTTCGGTGGCGATGGCAGGAATTGCGGAGGCGTCATACTCAAGGTAGGGCGAGCAGTCCTTCTAAATCCCGGTTCCCCGAGATCGCTGGTCCTTTTTCTAATTCCCTTCCCCTCACCGACCTCTCCTTGTACCGCGTCTCCTGATATCCTCCCCCACCCTGCGGTGATTTAGATTTACAACCGGAATTGTCGTAATGTGCGATCTGGAGATCGTACGGGCTGTGCTTGGAAGATCTTTCAGAGATTAAAGTACAAATTCGTCAGAGAACGAAACTAACAGAACAGATATTGCCTAAAAAGTCTGCGAGCTCAAGTGGAAAGTGGCGATAGATCTATTATATATACAGCAGAAGAGACATAGGTTGATTATGATTTAATCGATCACAATCAATGAAATCAGGATCTTCTGGGCTACTCCGGCTTCTCTGGCCGACGTTATCAGCTCAACAAATGGCAGAATATTTAACCTCGCTGAAACAGAGTAATGTATGTAAGAATATTCAACACATCTGTGTTTCTTAATAACATAATTAGTAAAATGAGAGCTAGTTTAAATGATATCCAATTATATTTTGATATACATACGCGAAAAAAAGCTCATTATAAATAACACAAGAACAATGAACACTTTTGAAAGCTGTATTTTTGAAGAATAATTAATAAGACTGGGACCAAAAATTTAAAAAATCCAGATTTCTCCTTGAACTTATTATATTATTAATTGGCTGTCAAATGCATTTGAAACAAAATAATGGGAATATATTCATTGAACACTTGTCTGCGGTGAATTCGTCAGACGCAAGGCGCCGAATAAATAAATTCGCGAAATATTTAAATTTCCCTTACGATATTTTTCGTTTCAGATGTTGGTTTTAAATTTCATCAATTTTATTACGTTTGAAAAATCAATATATTTAATTGATCCATAAAAATTATATAATTAGTCTTATTATTAATTAGGTCACGTCAATTATAACTAGGTACTTATTCATAATTACGAATTTACATGTTATTACATGGGAAACAATTAAAAAATTATATTTTCGTAGAAAGCAATCGCTTTGTGGTTTGATATATTATATTAAATAAAATAACAATCACTTTGTATGAAACCACGAAATTTATTATACGTCAACCGGTTTCGTTTATCTCAAGCTTCATCTATCTATTCAGCTAAATGAGGACACTCACGTACGTGGCTGGCCAACTGAAGGAAATTATAATTAGGTATGACCTTTCTTCTAACTGATGACATGATAATGAAGATAATGGTCACTGGAAATGTAGAAGGGCTTCATCAAGCCGGTCAGACTAAATAAAGGAGACGACTACCTCCGCATTAAGCGCAGCATTCAACACGCTCAGAATCGAGGGGAGTATTGAAGAATACACCATGCTGTACTACAACGAACCATGATGCCAAAACCAGGAATGGTTTGCAACAACACAAACACGTGCACACATAATTGCTACAAAAAACAAACAGAAACCACGTTATTGATACTAGTTGAACAAAAGTTTCTGTAATTTGTGGTTTCTTGGATGGAGCTTTTGCTATATTGTGTTAACAAGTAATAACTAGAAATAACGGATTTATACATTAGCATACTTCCATCTCATATTTGTAATAAAGATAATTATACTTCAAAATACACTTTTTCTTTGCATTAAGTTACTTTTCGTATATTTATTACATTATGGTCGCAAGAAAACAAAATTAAATTAAATAATTTCTCAGTATTATGGCAGACTTGCCGAATTCTCGACATAAGCTGATTTGTCACGCAAACGTATCCAACTAGCTATAATACATTACTATTATATAATTATATAATATGAAATATTTTCTCAAATACAATTTTTTATTTTATTAAAAGTATTTTCTGCAACTACCAGTCTCGATTCCGCCACCTTTTTTAACTCAGGAAAGAAACTTAGATATAACCAATCCTGATTCGTGCTACCTTGATGTGAGACAGGATTTCGTGTTCCTATAGTGAATGGAAAAAAGGTTAATATTAAGATGTTCCACAGATAAGAGTAAACTTCTAACAAGTGTGTTATCGGCGGAGATGGGACCATCTTGCTTCTCTCGCAGAAATAAGAGATGGGTTTATACATGCAAAAACGTCTCAAGAAGGCATGTGTTGATCGAAAAATGTATATACAATTGAAATAAAGAATGGATGGCTGTTGACGATTTGCTCAGCATGTCTGGAGGCGTGCTGAATTGGCTGAAGAATCGAAGGTAAGTCACCGTTTTGGCCGGCCGGGTGTCTTCCGACGAGGGGGCAGCGATCTCGCGCGCGGGAGACTTATTGTTCAAAAATCAAAGCGTAGATAAGTCTTCACGGCACGGAATATAAAGCGAAGTCTCTCTCTTTATACCTTGCTAGAGGATACAATCACAATTGCTGTAGTTATATATGCAAATGAAAAAAAGTTAATTATGGAGAAATGTTTACCTACTCAATACATAGTCAACAGTTATCTCTAAATTGTGACATTAACTTTTATATTAAATATATTAATTAGAAAGATATACATATAAAATCAATTTTATCGAAAAATGTTATTGTTGCGCCACCGGGATTCGAACCTGGATCTCTTTCCTAACCGGGGAAGGTGCATTATCCAACTATGCTACAGCGACAATATTTTTAGCGACAATTTTCGAACCTGTATGTTACCTTTTTGTGATATTAATACATTTAATCGTTCCATTATTTGAAAGAGCCGTCTACCGTATTTTTACAGAATCTCAAATACCTTTGAGTAAACTGATAGCAGGCGCCAGAATTATCAATTCATTTTTATTAAATTTTGGACACATTGATACAACTTTATTATTATTAGATTTTATAATTCGATACGACATAAATGGTAAGACCATAGCATTGATGTGCGATGGAACTAGCAGTGGAAGGGGTGATAATGATTTTTTGATTAAACGGGCAGCAAAGTATAAACATTGTTTTTACATATATCTGGTTTTTGAAATCCATTCCTTTACTCAAAACAATAAATTCTTATTTCGAAGTCATACACGTCAACAATGATCACTCCGTAATTGAAAGCAAAAAAAATATGCAGTATGGTATGTAACTCCATCGGATTGGATTCAGTTCGTTAGAACACGTAAAAGGACCAAGCCTTTTAAAGTTATAAATGACATAAACAATTTTTGCTCTTTATACGAGTCGTCTGCGACTTCTTTGGCTCGAGATAATAATATCGGCGGTCATCCTTTTCGTATTGCTGATGTTGTTTGCCTGCAACTTCGGGTAGATAAGATTGACAAACTTCATTATAAGACCAACTTCTTCCACAAAGGATTCAAAACTGTGGACCTGCGTAGAAAAACGAGGTTATTAAATAATATTTTGTTTCCTTTAGATCTTTCACATGTTTAAAATTCTTTATATCTAATCAGTACTTACTGCTTTACACGAAGATCTACAAACGAGAGTTCAGCGAATGGTAGAATTCCATATTGTTTCTCATCAGCTGATGCTCTAGAGACTAGAGTGATGGTGAATAATTTATATTATGTATTTTTTTGTGATCTAGTGGTTGAAGGCTCGAGCCTTGTTCCAGAAGGCCACCAAGTTATTCCTATTTTCAAAGCACAAGGGTTTAGCTTAGTTTGAAAATAGTAAAAATATTGATGTGACACGTATTGTGTGTACGCATCTCTATTAACCTTTACCATACCATGATATAAAATACCCGAACGCAGCCATGCTGTCAACTCGTGTTACCGTAAATAACTGTTATAAAAAATGTTTTTATTAGCTTAAATGGCTTCAATGGCACGAATTTATTCTAAATATTGAGCATTAAATTTTGAAAAAATTATTAATAACATAATTTAAAGGATTCATTAAGTTCTATATAATGTGTCCTTTCTTCTTATCTTTTTTCATTTAATTAGTGAGAAAGAGACAATTATATCTGTTTGTTTGTTGTTCTTTTCACTGTGAAAATAGTGTGTGATCTCTGTCTTTTATATCACAAATTGTATTTTTACTAATGTATTAATTTTATAACGAATTGAATGGAAAAAAATAATTGTTTTTGTACGATTCCCTTTTCATAATTGATCTTTCATTAGTCATTTCTAATATTTTCTTTAGGATTATCTAAAATATGAATTTTATGCTGCATGTATTTACCGAAATATTAAAGGTTTAATTATGATGGTTTGGGAAGGGTTAAAAAAAAGCTGATATATTGTATAAAATCGCAAATATAAAATATACCGCTTATAGACTTGAAATATTATTGTTATTAATTTAAAAAATTCAGCCTCTACAAATAACACTTTCCTGAACTAAGGTCAAAATGGGTCGTGATGTATACTCTAAAGTACAGAAATATTCTCCAGTATTGTTCGTCTAGCAATTGCTGTATCTTTTATTAATTTATATTTTAATAACTCAATAACACATTACACAATTAGTTAAATAATTTCTAATTTTATAAACCACATAGTTCAACTTGCAACAAATATTAAAAATCATTTCTTCTTATTAGAAGATTCTGAAAAAAATGCAGCTTCGAAAAATCTTACATCTTTTTATTTTTACTTTGAATCGATAATGTTCAATTTAGTTTCATCATTAAATATTTCGGAAACAAACCCTTAAAGCGATGTAAATATTTTAGAATCTACTCCGTCATTTTTGACGCGGACGGCAAGGTGTTGAGGACGACCCTCGCAGTGGAAAGCCATCAACCGCAGTAATTCCAGAAACGTTAACAGAGTCGCGGACTTGGTTTTCAAGATCAATGAATTACTGTTAAGAAGACACCAGAGGGGTTAGGAATAATGAGTGGAATTCATCTTAACTTCGGAATTGCATTCTAGAAGCTTTCTGCTCGGTGGGTGTCCAGACTTGTGCGGTTTTTAACTTTACACAGCGCCCACGCGCTGCTCCACTAGCTTCCAGTATAGATCTGAATACGTTTGTTACAAATTATGGAAATCACCGGTACAACCAAAGAATTACACTATTATTCCGTTTCCAGTTTCTATACTTTGTCATCTGTTTGAAATTGTTGCCAAGTGAGATGAAAAGTTACATGACTTATTTATTGTGAAATGGCACATATGCTTCGCAGCATTACCCTTGTCAGTAGTACTCGGAGACCTTCTATGAAGATTATTTAGTTTCACCATATTTATTAGCAAGCCCGGTTTGGTGAAAAAATACAACACTGTCTTACTCCTCTCCTTAATTCAACTTCATCAGTCATCTATCCTCACTGATGCTTTTTGATGCATTGACAAGTTTCCTACTATTTGGATATCCTTATTGTCAATTCCAGCTGATTTTAGAATTTGAATAAATTCTTCACGTTGATCCTTGTCAAAGGTTTTAAAAAACCAAAAAACCAAGTTTTTATTTTGTATTATGCAGAGCATTAAAAGTTTAATGAAACAACATAGGTTACAATATTTTGGACCTAAACTATTTAATAGAATGCTAAAAGATTTAAATCAATTGAATTGTCCCAAGAACATGAAACTATATATTAAAACTTGGATTCGTAATATGGGTAGAGCCAGTATTGGTGCACTCACCTAAACATATTGACTCATACCTATATTAATTATTGCTACAAAGTGATCCAAAAATTAAGTCCACTTTAAAATTGTTCTTCATATACTCTTTTTATATAGTAATAGATGTAATTCTATTTACTATGCCCGTCTCGACACAGCATTTCTCTAGTGAGACGGGCACAGTCCAAACAGATTTTTAGAATGTATTATATAGTTACAAATAAAATTAAAATAAATAAATGAGCTATAATAAAAATATAGCCATCAAAAGATTACTTGTTGTAGTCTACAGATACAACAGTGTGTTTAAATTGTGCATTGTGTTCACCGACCAGTTTCGGAGAATACCCTCTCCTTTATCAGGTGTGGAGCACCTGGCTCCATAGCCCAACAATATAATGATATTAAAAATAAATAAGATATTAAATTATATATCTGAACAAATTTGAATGAAAAATACATGAAAGCATCATATAATACGTGTTCCGTCTTCGTAATTATTTTTTTGATTGGCGAATATACATAATTTCTATACATGTTCCATGAACTTGAAACAACATATTATCAACTGTTCAAAGGTTTTTGGTGAAACTTTGTGGAATTCTATGTTTATTTTGTAAATTGAGTTAAAACACTGTTTTATTCAAAAGACGAAAGTTTGACATTTTAGAGAATTAAGAAATATTTAATAATAAGAACATTATAAACTTTCAAACATCGCCTTTCTTATCCATTTTAACTCCACCCCAACCCCCATCTCCGTTAACTCCAACCACAACATATATTACTGTCTGAAAGCGTTTTTAATTTTAGTTGAATTATAATATTGATAATGGGAAGATGTTCCCGAAAACGTTATAACCTTGAAATACAATAAAATATAGTGGAATAAAAGAGTGTTATAACTTAATTTAGAAAAAAATATATTATTGTAAAAATGTAGTATTATTGTTACCTTTTTTGTTTGTTCCCTCACCTAGCCCACTCCCAATTCAGTATCATTTCGTCTGGCGGTTCGACCAGTTCTATTGGTTTTGTGAAACTCCTCGACATTCGTAGTGAAAGTTCATTGTGATCAGTGGAACGTACTCCACAGAGTGTTTGTGTAAATAATTGACAGTATGCGGTGAGTCGCCAGGCGTGTCGTTCAATTCTGGGTGAACTTCAGGAGAAGCCAAGAGTGGCGTCATTTTCAGGTGAAGTAAGCTGTCCTTATCCGCAGTCCACTCTGGTCCGCTAATATTACAGGATTCCCTCATCAATCCCTATTTCCAATTACCTATTCCATTCCCTATTTCATCCATCTACCCATCTCCATTTCTTATTTCCATTCCATCCTGTCCGATTCTATCACCGTCATTGTAATCGGCGACTTGCTTCGGTCACAATGCGTATGAACTTAATAACATACAGGAACATTAAAATAATTTTATACAAATATTTAGCACCAAAATATATAGACATAGTTTCAAGGTAAAGTTTTTTGTAGCTTAGTAACGACCTGGAAGATATATTCAGCTCATTTACTGTGTTAATATTATTACTAGCAGATAAGCAATCGGATATCGCCAATAGCATGCTGCTAGTTCCTGCGGGCGGCTATTTTGGTCGCTTTGCGGCCAATAGTGGATGCTACGCGGTTATTAGTGACGGCTACGCGATCAGGGACTCAATAGAATCTATACTTTAATAATAGAGCTTTTCCCAAAACTTACCACACCTAAGTAAAATGTCGATATCATTAAAGTTATTCCACCTTTGTAAGTTAGCTGTCAAAACGAACAAAAATGGCATTGAAGAATCGCGTATAGACAATTTCTATGGAAAGTAAAATTTCTCCTTTTCAATAGACAGATACAACATAGATTAGAAAAGATGACAGATGTCAATATACTTGCCAGTCGTCTGGTACGATATTGTTAAAATATGTTTTTTTTCTTACTTGTAATAAAAACAATGTACACTTCATTTCAAACTGAATATACATATTTATTTATTTTAAATAGAGATGCGTACACGGAATACATGTCACATCAATATTCTTACTATTTTCAAACTAAGCTAAACGCTTGTGCTATGAAAATAGGACTAACTTGCTGGTGTCCTGGAACAAAGCGCAAACCCCTGACCACTAGGCCAACGTCTTGACCACTGCACCAACAATCTACTCACTGCCATTTACGTACTGTTATTGATAAAAGAAAACTTTGAAGTAATCTTAAAAATATGTTCGTTTTTGCCTTGTTCACGTCTCACGCACAAGGCTGTTTACGCAAGCACTTTAGAGCCACAAGTGACACTACTGAAGCCGGCACATTCAGAAAGTCATAAATCTAGATAGGTAGGCGTAATATTATTATAGATACAATCTACACATACGTGAAATCGGATTAAAGATATTATTGTGGTAGGCATCTAGTCTGAATGTTTCTTGCTTCTTTAAAGATCTCGTACTTATGTGAAGCTTACTTTAGAGATCATTAATAATATTGTACAGACACAACAGATTAGCAATATTGCGCCTCGTGTTGAGACTTTTTTAATCTATTGTTTATTAACGATTTCATATCTATCTAAAGGGTGTTTTTTTAGAGGTTTGTTTTTAGAATCGGCAACACTATTTCCAGTGACGGTCAATTTGACAGCTGACAGCTGATTTGTGCTCAGTTTGGTTTGCCACTTCACCATGATTAGACTTACGCTAGGACAACGCTTGCATATTTATTAAAACTCATCGCGCACTACGTCCATTTTACGGTCGACACAATCGTCCATCTGAGCAAGTAATTTGAATAACCATGGATCGTTTTCGCACCACGCATACTCTAATTGATAATACGCATCCGCAGAGACGTCGTACAGTGCGCACCGAAGAAGCTGTTGCTGCAGTGGAGCGTAGTATTGAGGAGGACCCGAATGAGTCGATTCGCCATCGTGCACAGCAATTGGAGCTGTGTCTATAAAGCAAATAGCATGCAAGCCAGAGAGATTTTTTTATTGAATCATTAACACATACTCTACGATGGCGGGTCAGATTTGACCCGGGTGTTTGTATAAATATGAATTACGTTAGAAATATTCGTTTAATGCTGTTTTCCTTCTAGCTAATCTTTTATTAAATATTTACAAATAATTTGAGATACAAATAAATTTTATCCGACGAGATTTAAATGAGTTATTGATAAAAATGTGAAAAAATGCTCAAAAACTAACCTAAGATAGCTGGATTGAATTTTAGCACTTACGCCAAAGCATATATAGTTAATATTTTGAGCGGATAGACAAAGTATACCAGATATGCGTCCATGTATTTGTTTTCACTTATTTTCGTCTGGCGGCCCCTAGACAATACCAGTAATATAATTATTTGAGGGGCGTTGCGCCTGCCTGTAAGTATTATGACACTACCTGTTCGGGTTTCGACGAGAAGATCACATATTCCGTGGATGTTTTTATTTTGGCTGTTGATGCGTGAGAATATGTACATTATTCGTAATATTTTTTAATTTTTACTTTAATTTGCGGCACATTATGTCATTTCAATAAATTATATTTAAAATGAAATATCTATAAAAAATCCCCCACTAAACGGTTGAAAAACTGAAAACTTGAGGTGGGTCTAAAATGACCCACCACCGCCGGACGTGTTTTATTTTGACCCACCGATCAGTTTACGTATAGGTTTATAAAATATAACTAACCGGTCATTTCGTGGAGCAGCTCTTAATTTTTATGTTCGGCCATTTTCCTCTAACATGTCGGACTCATTAATTAAATATTATTGGGGCGCAGGCCTCCGGGAAATATGTAAATAAATCTGGTAAATATTTTTCTGAAAAGGTCAAACCGCGTTTAAAAGTTCGCCGAATTTTAGACCCGTGTAAGCCGTAAGTATTACAATTAAGCGGGATTATTAGTATTTGTATTTTTGTGTATTAATTTTACGTAAATTCTAAGTATTTATTTGACTGGATAATTTGGTCGAAATAATAAAGATTAAAACATTCTAACTTAATTTTGTACCCAAAATTAAGCCCAGTTTTTCTTCTGCATGTCACAAATGAAAATTGAATGAGAAATTCTTACATTTCATTGATGAGAAGGGTAAAGACTGTACTGGGTGAATATTATGTTCCAGGCCGATTTTGTTTGGCTGCCATTTTTGTTTGGCAGGTATTTGTTAGTTCGCATTTGGTAGTCGTAGAGAATCGTTGATTACAATTTATTTAAGAGTATCTAATGCTTCAACAACGTGTTAAAGTTATTAAAACATTTTATCTAAATGTGACAACTGACACTTGTGAGTGTGTGAGATGAATGGTGGAGGTTAGAGTATATAAAGGGCCGTCACTGAAGAACGGGGTTCTTATTCCATCGTTCCTTTGAACTAATAGTAAATAAATATCTTAGTTGTCTAGTTGTACATAATGTAAGATAGTTGTTACAATTAACTTCAATTGTCACATATATCACGGAGTTTTACAACAAGCACTGCACTAAGAGTAGAGAACACCCAAAAGGAATCTTTGATAGTATTATTCAAGGTACTACACCGGCGCAGCTGATAGTAACATTACTATACTGGTGCAGATAGATTCGGAAGTTACTACACTAAATAATAATAGCAATGCTGTAATCATTAATGGTAATAGCTATCGTCACATGTCGGAAAACTTATTGGTGGCCGAATTGAGTCGATTTGACCTGCAAAATATGTGATTTCAACAGAACGGTACCACCTCACACACAGCTCGAGCTACGCTTGAAATTTTTCCCGGCCTCATAATGTCAAAAAGTAGTGATATCGAGAGATCACCTGATTTGATGGCTTTCGACTATTTTCTATAAAGGAACTTGAAAGGAAAGGTCTACACTACTATGTCAACAACAATTACGATGCTACAAGACAATATTTGAAATGAAATTGCTGATAACACGCGAAGCGTGCGAGAATGATATGAAAAATACGGTTAAAAGAGCGCGTATTTGTGCCACTTGGCCAATGTCATATTTTATACATAATTGTAATAAATCAAATAATTGATAAGTAATAATAAAATTAAAAAATTGTGTTTAATTTTACAGTTATTTAAAAATAGCGTCGGCCTGGAATATAATATTCATGCACTCGGGTTGTTCTACGCTGGATTTATTCAAGAGGTTACAAAATATTATATATTTTGAAATTTTTTTGCTTACGTGCTATGTACTAGTGTATGGCGGACGTGACATAAATATGCTCTTGTATCATGTATAAGGAAACGTGTTTTCACATACGAAAAATGTTGGAATCAGTCACATGTATGGCATGCAGGTGTTCTTTTTTGCCTCTAAATGCGACACACAGAAAATGTTGTACATGGGTTTTCGTTTGTTTACAGATATATGCACGTACATTGATTTTAGAATAATGTGGTTATTCACGTTCTTAACACTTTTGAGAGTGTATATATGATCTTTTCGTTTTGAAGATACATTTTTTTAAAAGAGTAAACAGAGAAATCTTCAGTCAGATATTTGAAAAATGCAGCTGTAAGGAGTTTCAAATGTATATAATATAGATTTTAAATAATTGGTCATTTAAATTAACTAATTATTTAATTCTCGTCAAATGATGTTGGATACGCTCGTATGACGTTAGATAATAAAAAGAATTAGTAGTGGTTAGTTTGTGACATTTAATTAATATGGAAGATTATCCAGTACAGAAAAAGCGATGCTTAGATAGAGAGCAACAGTAAAATTACAATCTTATCAGTCAAGAGTGAAGAAGATGCTAGACGTACAGCTGATTTTCTCTACCGCGCAAACCACCCTATATATGTTTTTGGCGCCCACCATACAACGAAGTTTAAACACAAGTTTATCAAATATTAATTGTTTATTTTCAATACAATTTTATTATAGCGAATACTTTCATAAATATAATAATTATTAGGTTATTTAACATCAGCCATTGTCAATCCAGTGCTAGACAAAGGCTTCCTCATCACCCTGTTACTCTATTCGGACCTCGGTCAATATTTGCAACGTAACTCAAAAGTTTGTATATTGTTACGTTGCGATCAGGATCCATCACAATTTCACCGGCTAGGCTCAGTCTGTGGGTGGTGTCGGTATGGCTGACTCGGATGGATGGGAATGGTCTCAAACAATAACAACACTCGGTTTACACATTAAATATATTAAACATGAGACACCCGATATTGTAAGCACGTAGAACGTTCCAGATCTTCTATAACTAATAGTTCTTTCAAATAAAGTTCGCCACTTCCCCGGCTGATGAGGAGACACTTTAAGGAGTTACGGTTTCTATGATACTTGACTTATCCATTTGGGTGGTGGGTGACAGGCATCTTCCGGGCGCTATGCGCCCGGACCAATCTTCTATCTCGTCTTCGATAACTTTCGAAGGTACGAAGGAAATTTCTACACGAGTCCCATCATCACGCGGGTGAATCGGGGCCTCATCTCCCGTATTCACCGTGTCTAAAAATCTTTGTTGAGATCGACACTCCTTGTCCAAGTCCTTCCCCCTCCTTCGTCCAGCTTTCCCTCCTATCGACCGCGTCCACTTGGGTCGGTATAGTAGCGCTCGGTGCTGCCGCTCATATTTAAATGTCACTTATCTCCCGTGGTAAAAAAACGTTTGCGGGTTGTTCGAACGTCAAGTTTACTAGTATTAAAGATAATCCCGTCCAATAGTGTGACAAGGCAAATAATCATCGAATATCTGAGAATGTCGTCAAAATTGATTTATATGTTAAATATTCATCATTGGCAATACGTACAATCGTTTGTTTTACCTATAGCTTTATTCACCTGTGCGTTCGATATCTGTCACATTGCTGGCGAAAAATCTTCTCGAACGTTTCATTGTCTGCAACGTTTAAAGTATCAATATGACAGATGACTTTTGAAACAGCTGTGAAGAGTCCGCTCTTTTTAAATATTTTTTCATCATTCTATATTGGAGAGTAAAATTAGTTTGCTGTTGAATATACTTTCGATGAGTAAATCATTTTTTTCAACGATCGACAACCTAAACTTTTTTACTTTTTTAGGAATATCATTGAATAATATTATATATATATATATATATATATATCGATTACCTCTGCGTCTTGAAAAATAGCACGTTCATTGCTATTTACGAATTTAGCAGTAACAGTGAAATATTTTATCTCGACCGCGCTCTAGCATACTTATGTCTCTTCTACTGATTCCCATCATACTACAGAAGCTTCTGAATTAGCTTAGTATTTAACCTTTACTACCGTGTATAATAATAATAATAATGTGTTTATTTCAGCGTGATCAGGTTTTTTTTAACCCGATTCGCCATAAAGATAAATGCTATTAAAAAGAAAAAGAAAACCAAAGAAAATATTAATAAATAAAATAAAAAATAAAACGTTCATACATATATACACACAAAATATAAATATTACACATATAACTACTTCAATCATGGCCATTGTTGTATATGTAGTTATTTTGCAGGTGTTGCCGTCCTCTGGTAAGGGAACCAGTTTTCCATGAGAGCTCCGCTTGCACCAGAGAATTGGTGCTGAGATCCAGCGGTAGCTTTACGCCTGCAACTCGATGTCTCAGAAGCGGAACGAATCCATGTATACGGCCTTCGGTAAACATTGTTGATGCGCTGCAATAACGCGCCAATTCAAACAGTATTCTGTATAAGTTGTACGTCACTTTCTTGTATTTCGAATAGAGCTCGCAGGTATATATGCTGATGAAGAACGATTTAAACAGGATCCTCTTCATCTCCTTACTTATCCTATACATCGTTTAACTATTTTACGGCAATATTTCATATCAAGGAAATCAGTGAATACTGCTTAAGACATGCATCTGTGAAATATAAAAAATATTACAAAGTTTAATGATAAAATAAATAAATCCTTGCTTAAAACTATAATTTCAAAGGGGGTTTTTGAAAACATTTCCTCACGCTGCCGTGAGATTGCGTCTTAATGCAATAAGTGCATTTTATTAAAGGAGAGCCATCTTTATAGTTGCATTACAGGAAGCTGCAGTGTGTAAGTACGTCATAGCGGTAATGGCACTTTAGAAAATTGCTAACAGCATTACACGGACCTTAAGTGCATCGCAGCGCCTCACTGTTTCTAATTTGTCGCTGTAAGGGAGGCATCGTTCTCAAATAATATGTACAAGGTTGTGCTGGAAGCCTCTGCAGGCTGCTGCTGTATTGGCTACTGATTTATCCAATTAAGGTTGTAGTGAGCTGGGTACAAAGCATCTATCAATACATAGCCAAACTATCACCGTGGCCATTAGTGTGTACCCCGCTGAAGTGTCCGCCTGGCATCGGGTGCTTCGTCAGGCATTACTTTCTTTTCTGACAGTAGCTACACTCGCAGAGCTTCATCCCAAAGTTGCAAATACATATATATTTATATATATTGTGACGTAGGTGACCAGAGTCTCGTTCACATTCACCGGCTAAATCAGTGGAGAAACATAAAATGTGAGTACGGAGCTCAGAACCCACCTTGCTGACGACTTTTCTCTTCACTTGTGATACGTTTATAACAACTTGTGTAATTCGGATGGACAAGAATCTAATCTACATCACAGTGGTTTATTAAAAGGAACAAAGCGATCATTACAAATGCAAACTAGAGTAATCCTAAACAAATATAGTCTGCGCGGAATGTCTGAAGTTGAAGATGTGGAACCGCTATCACGATAAGTTCACAATCCAGCGCAGACAGAAAATGGAGCAACAATAATACATTGATCTTGGATTTAGGGAGCGCTTCCTCTACGTTTTGAAATCGTTACTTATAATTATTTGTTGCCGCGTACTGATTTGGAATAAATTGGCTTATAGGCCCGGGTCATCCGCTACCCTTATCGGTAGATCGTGGCCAGCGATCAGCCACCCATCCACATCCCGTTTACGACATCGTCCATCAATAGTTCTGGAGTTTTTCACCCCGCACTCAAGAGGGAAATAAAATATTTTTGCAGAAGAGATAAATACAATGCAAAATAGATTAGTAGAAATTAATGCACTAGTAATTGTGACTATATTTCTTACCCTGTATCACATCATGGATTCATTAATTTATACGAGTTTAAATTATTTCGTTTTATGGCCGGTAGCGCCGCCATCTGAAGCCATCTTGGCGGCTAGCTAAAAACTACCAGGCTTGTCTCTATGCGAATGAAATCTCTACGCGGCGCGTGGGTCTGAGACGCCCGGCCACCGATCGCGACAACCTACCGCGCATATGCGAGTGTCGCTATTCAAAAATGTATTACCAACCGAATCATTTAGATGATTTAAATGATTCAATTTTACTAATTAACTTATCTTAATTTTGATAAAACTTTTATTACTCACCGTAAGCCATGTTATGTACGCGGGTGAGCCAAAAAATGTCTACACTTACGCCATAACGCACCTTCAAGGTTGTCATACTGCATTCTGCGAATGCGTGCTTAGTGTTGATACGACACTTTGATTATTTATACGCGATATAATTATTGAGTAGTATTATCTGACATTGAAAACACAGAGCAAGGGAAACTGATAATAAATATTATGCACAGAAATCCCACTGAGATCTGCACTTCGGCTGTCGCAAGTCACAAACAAACTTCTCAAGCGACAGCACCTCGGGGCGCCGACTATTCTCGGAGCGAGTCATGTTGATCACTTGTGCAAACCCACATTCGTTTTACTATCGACTGAATTGTGAATTTTTCAACTTCACTTTGTGGTGAGTTATTTTCAGATTTTAACTTTTAAGCGATAGTAGTTAAAATGTAACATGATTACGGTTCAGCGTTAAACAAACACCCCGGATGTGAATGTGCCTGTATAAATAAAAAAAATATATACAGCTAAATAGTAACTCCCGGCAAGAGAGAATCTCATTGGTAACTAAATATACATTTTTTTGATACATAGATTTGTTCTGTTTATTCAGTTTAATTATTTCATTGTATTTTATTATTCACATGTTATTAAAATGCATTGTCATCTTGCTATTTTCCTAATATACGGTGTGTCAAATTGTCATACAAATATATAAGTTGATTAATTTGTATTAGAATTTAAACCAATAATTAATATTCTTGATACACATACATGATCTTAAAATTAAATTTAATATACAAATATTTCATTAATTATAGAAAAATAAATAGGTTCTCTTGTTGAAATTTGTTATTTGTTAGAAAATATTATTAATAAATGTTTAAGACGTAATTGTGAACTACTATTTTCACATCTTATTGATTTCTCGGCATCGTAAGTGTTAGTTTCCTTGCCCCTCACGCGGGAGGACGGTGTACGGTACGGACAAAATTAGTTTTGTTTTGGAATTGACATTAAATGCGATTTTTTTAACATGTATAAAATTCGTCATTATATTTGTAAATAACTATTTTAATGGAGACATTTGCGTGACTCGCGTTCCACAGGATACTCCTTTCCTTCTTTTTTAACGTTTATGTTTGTCCATTACGAAATTAAATAATAAAAATTATACATACTGTAAAAAATAAATGCATTGTTAGTAGTAAATTGACTGTGAAAGATAGTAAAACTTGCATGTAATTAGCACACTCTAAAATGAGCAGGCGTTTGTGTAGATAAAACGGGGTCCCATATGTTTACTAATAAATGCAGTAGAACTGACCTTCCGAGTGCAGTTTATCTGGTTTTCTTGCAACAAACATTGGTACGTCAATAATATTTATACAACACTAGCCGTCAGCACGTGAATCTAATTTAGTTACAATTTTAAATATAAATTCAAGGGGAGGGAGGTGCATTTGTTTTGTGCAGACCCTAAACATATAATAATGAAATATGAATTAAATATATTAATTAAAAGATATACATATAAAATAAATTTTATCAAAAAATATTGTTGTCGCGCCTCCGGCATTCGATCCTGGATCTCTTTCCTAACCGGGGAAAGTGCATTATCCAACTATGCTACAGCGACAACATTTTTAGCGACAATTTTCGAACCTACATGTTACCTTTTTGATATTAATACATTTAATCGTTCCATTATTTGAAAGAGCCATCTACCTTATTTTTACAGAATCTCAAATACCTTTGAGTAATCTGATAGCAGACTCCAGAATTATCAATTCATTTTTATTAAATTTTGGACACATTGATACAAATTTATTATTAGGAGAACACATTCTTATTGTGAAGTTGTAATTATTCAGAACATAGGTCTATGATAAAATATTTTCATATTTAAAATATCACAGACCGTCTGTTCTGAATAATTACAACTTCATAATAAGAACGCGTTCTCTGAAGGCTGAAAAGTTTACGATACTAAGAGTGTAACTGAACAAAATTTGGATGACGTTCAATATAATTTACATCGCGTGGGAACGGCGTGGGTGGTCAATCTTTTGTTCCTTCAAATGGCACTCCTGGGATTTCTTGTTGATTGGCATTGGTCATTTATGTTGTGTGAATGTTGCCACTTTTGGAGATTGAACGTTCGCTGTTAAACGAGTTGGAGCTCAATTGCGGTTAATACATGGTCCAGTAAGGAGCTCTCAACACTCTGAGCGACGGTAGTGTGCATTTCGGTCTGTTGGAAAACTACCCAGAGATAAGAAGAACAATAACATCGGACCAGCCACGACGCTAGAGATAGAGCAACGATCAATCTAGGTTATCTTCTCTGTGTCTTAATTTCCACATAACCTATCTCATATAACAATATACAATGTCTTTTATCTTTCAACTAATGTGTGTGATGCATTTACAATCTAATATACAATATTTGAATATGTCCAAGAACACACAATTACTGAATTTTCACCTACAAAGGCACAAATAATAATATTAATTAGATTTTTATTGGGACATATATGCTGTTTTAGGGAAATGAATGATCAAATTTAGTCCATAGATGGCGATAGTGTAGTGGTACTCGAAGCGAGTCCACATATTAACATATATACAATTTGATTAATATGGAGATTGATGGGTGAGAATGGTAAACGTTATATTTATATAAAGTGATCACTTAAGCCAGCCAAAGACAGGTCGTAAGCCCTGTGATTACCCATACTTTCATATATTTTCCATTAAATATACTAAAAAATAGCTTCGTCTCTGTGAGATATCTGTTATTTCTTTAATGTAATTTTAAAAATTATTTTAAAAAATAGTTAACTTTTCTTCCACGATCCGATCCAAAGGAAACTAGCAGCAACATTTTAGGATACTTTTCAGTGCCAAAAATGAATACCAAATTTAGTCAACGAACTTTCTTGTTTTGTGCACCGCGGATATTTAACAGATTGCCACTAGACCAAAAATAACAAAGTGGTTGCTTGATGTGGGTAGAAAGCAAAATGAATCTAATTTGTCATTTGTGCTAACCTAACTACCTACACATTTTTGTCTTCATCAATATCAGACAAAAATATTTTTATAACTTTTTTTAAAATAACATTTTATGATTTCAGATTGTACTTTTTTTACATAACTTTTAATAACTTACTTTATATTATACTTACTTACCTTACTTTATAACGATTGTACCTTAAAAATTACAACTGTCTAGTTAAGTAAATTACCTTTACTTTCATATGTATTATTTAGGCCACAAAAAAAAAATACAAAAATGTAATATACGTTTAAGGGTATTCTCTTTAACCTTTTCCTAATAAATATAGTAGGTATGCTCTGTGTTTTTTATTCAAAGGCAATTGTATTAACGTATTATAAATTCTGTTTAAACTAGAATTGACCTGTCAATAATGATGGTAATTTTGTATTTTATTATGGTAGACTTTTTTAATTACCAGAGGAGCATGGGATACAACAATCATTAAGTAAAACAAATCCACTCTATATTATAGAGAAATGAGAAAAAAAAACAAATTTTTATTCATCATTGCTTGTTAAATGCGCAGTAGACTTGTATATTAGAATCACCAAAAGAGAAAAATTGAGAGAATAGAGAGAAAAATAAATTACAGAAATTGTTTATTTCAGAACTTCACCAATCAAGATGGTCTTCAAAACTGCCAAGTACAATCATTCAACCCTGGCTGTTTTCTTCATCTGCATCCATATCGCTCTCGGCCAAACGTCAACGGACAGAGTATGGAGGACCGACTGCTTCATGGAGACCGACAGCGGCCAGTGCGAAAAAAGTTGGATCAAAATCTCGTCCTCCTATTACACGTGTGACAAGGTCATTGAACTGGAGGCGCCCCCCAAGCGAATCAGATACTCGAACGGAAATATTTTGGCTGCGATCGGGTCCCGAACGTTTGTCGTCCTTAATGGAACATTGGTACCCATGACTGCGAGAAGATTTATTTCTCCGTGGGATGAATTTGTTGACAAGAAAGACAACAGGTACTACGCGGCCGAGGGCACGACCTACATGGCGGAGAGCGAAACTAAAAAGGAAATCGAAATATTGACGACCGGAGAATACAGCGTCAACCAGCTGACGTTCGACAATGAAACCAACCTACTGCTGATCCTTTCGTTCAGCACTCAAACCGACATGAACAAGAAAATTGGTAGCCTTTTTGCAATAAACACGGCAACTATCGACGTGGCCAATGACAGGGTTCAAGCGGAGAAGGTAGATGGCGCTGGAGACTTCATCACAGCCATGGCAGTCGAAGGAGACTTAGGAAAGTTACTTCTTGGAATACAAACATCTCAGGGAGGTAAACTCATACGACTCACGAAGCAGAAAGTAAATCCATGCTCTGAGAACACTGCTAAAAAAGATGCTATTTTGGAAGTCATCAAAGATGCCCAAGAAAAGTTACTAAGAATTTTCGAAGATGTTTCCATAACACCCTCACATGCAAACCTTTTGTCTAGATCTATGTCAGATGAAAGTTCGAGATTTATTGAAATGGAAAATATTCGATTAAAAAGAGATCTTCACGTAGCGACTGCTAAGCTGAAGTCATTCACTGAAAAATTATTCAATTTCAACCACCATCTCAAATCTGTAAAAGTGAGGAAAAGCTATGTACCCTCCACGCCAGAATATATCTCAAATTCTCCAATACATTATCTGAGTCTACCAGATCCAGGGGGTCCACCAGATTCATCAGGTATGCTGGATCAGTCACCACTGTCAAACCACAGTAACGAGTATGTCTCACCGCCTGTTTACGGAGCACCGGAAAATACAAAAAATATGCCTAAAACTATGATATTACAGGCTGGAAAAGAACAATACATAGAAATTGAGAGAGCGGAAACATTACCTAATTGTGTGCCTATTGAAATGTTTAATTTCGAGGCCCAAAAGGCAAGGGATACAGAAAAAAGTAATCAGGAACTTAAAATACAACTGGCTGAGTTGACTCTCACTGTGGAGGGCATATTGATGGAGGCGAATCAAGAACCAGATTTGACACCAACATACCGAAAAATCGAAAGACAACCATAAGATTCACGATAATATCGATACCTCCACGGAATAAAACACTAGCCTCAAAATTGATTATATTTTATGGGAATCAAAAATCAAAAAAATCAAGCTTTAATTAATAAATAGTTTATTTTGCTTGCATATTGGAATAATATGTAAAAAAAATAATTATAAATTAACCATAACATTAAAATGTGAACTATACTTAAACTGGAAAGGAAATTAATTATCTTTCTTAAATATGGACGTAGAATTTACACAGAATGACTTATCTTTTATTACTGTTTAATGCTCCTCAATATATTCTGCTAAAATGTACGGTTTTACTCAAAAAATGATATAAAAATTATTCTAAAAAAAATATATATCCAAGTATACAACTGTTCACAGATTTCAAAGTACCAAAAATAATAAACATATACAAAAAAAATCAATAATCCATATTTTCAAAATTAATAATCGATTATATTTTAGAAGCGAATTCCGATCTACAAGATTTAGAGAACAAATTGATATTCCAAAACTAAAATATACCGCAACCCAAAATCACAATATTTATCAGTTTTTTTAACAATCTCCCCATCACAATTAGAAAAATTACAGACTACTATAAATTTGTATCTGAAGTAAAAAAAATATGTACACAAACTAACTGAAACATAAGTTTTCGTATTTACTCCTTCTCTATACACGAGTATTACTCTCATAGAGAAGAAATAAATGTTAAAAGAAATATATATCCTACTGATTATTTTTAAAATGTATTATATAATATATTCTAATATTGAAATAAATAAATAAATATAACATAATAAGGATAAAAATGGCAAAATTTTATTTTATAAATTAAAAGATTATGGTTAATTAAACACAAGTGATCATAATCAGTTCTATTGGACAATCACCTACTATCACTTAACTAAAAAAAACATATTTTTTGCCTTTTCGTTAAAAAATCAAGAGAACCATTTCATCACAAAAACTATTAAAATACATACATGCATTTCGGATATAAATCAAATGAAATTAAAAAAAACTGTAAAATCATTGTAAAAATGTGTGAGATAATTTAATTCGGATTAACAATTGATGAACATTTACGATGGACTCCTCATATCGATTAAGTAAGCTCCAAAGTGAGAAAATTAATTAATATTTTTAAAATTTTACGCAGCTTCATGAATATTACTTTATTAAAAATGGTATACTATTCACTTTGTTAGTCTCATCAGTTGCGCAATATGTGCATGGGGCGGTGCAGCTCTTACTTCAATGGATTCTCTAATTAAGGCTCAGAAATGGGTCATCAGAGTGATAAACGAGAGACCATTTAGACATAACTCTGAAGAACACTTTAAGTCCTTTCAAGTATTGGATATTAGACAACTGTTTACAAGATCAATCCTAAAACAATTTTTTTTTTAAATTAACTTTACATCCACGATCCGATCCAAAGGAAACTAGGAGCAAAACTTTAGGATTCTTTTCAGTGCCAAAAATTAATACCAAAATTGGTCAACAAACTTTCTTGTTTTGTACACCGCGTATATTTAATAAATTACCACTAGACCTTAAAGGGTCTAAAGTGATTAACGATTTTAAACCAAAAATAACAAAATGGTTACTTGATGTGGCTAGAATGCAAAATGAAACTAGTTTGTTATTTGTGATAACCTAAACTACCTACACATTTTCTCTCCAACTATATTATAGACATAAATATTTTTATAACATTTTATAACCTTCGATTGTACTTTAACAATTACAACATTCAAAAACTGTATAACTGTACAAAAATAAATAGATATTGATGAATTATTTTAATAATTTTCCGCATTTTTCCCAGTGGCGTAATAGAGAGATTTTATATTTATTGTTAATAACTTACACATGCACTAAATTGTACAATATTACTAACATATTAAATATTAATATGAATGTGATTGTCAAGAAAATACTACTAGATGTAGACTGACACAGAAATTAATTAAATAGCATGTTAAAAAAATGTGGAAGTTTTCATTTTACAAGGGGCCCGGAATAAATGTTTTGCCTAGGGTCCCAAATTTCAGCCAACTAATCCACCCTTTCGACTGCTACGTCCAGAGTGAGATTTGTTGAAAATATTGTCAGGAGCAGACCATTGGATGCCATCAGGCTGTCTGAGATGACTCCCTTAACCTCGCACTCTACTGAGTTAAGTGCTAGGTAGTAGCTGTGCTTTTGTGACGTTACGGTTCTCCATGACATGGATTTTTCTAAAAAAATGTGGTCTATGTATGAAGGGCATTCTAAACAATACATGGATTTGTATACTTGAATTGGTTATAAATACAATAACCTAAATTGCTGTACAGACTTTATTGCCAGTAAGAAAAAATATGAAAGTAGCATTTGTATTAAATTATTAAATTTGTATTAAGTTCAGTTCAGGTATGGTTAGGTTAGGTTAGTGTCGATATATAGGTATATGTACCAGTTCCAAGAGCAACAATGACATTTTATCAAAGATTCTAAATGTTCTTAGCTCCGAAACTGTACAACACATTCAACACCAACTGGAAATCACAACAACAACAAGATTACACAAATATGGATCCAGTACATGATTCAATTGGGTAGAGATCAATCAGAAGCATCGCTTTCCAACATTGTTGTGAGTTTGTAATTATTCAGAACGTAGGTCTGTAATGTTTTAAATACTAATTAAATGTATTAATTATAAAGATATACATATAAAATCAATTTTATCAAAACATATTGTTGTTGCGCTAACGGGATTCGAACCTGGATCTCTTTTTCCAATCCAATGGCTTTCAAATATTGGAACGACAGATGTATTAATTTGAAAAAGTGTAACATATAGGCTCGAAAATTCGTCGTCAAAATTACTTGCGCTGTAGCATAGTTGATCATGCACATTCCCCGGATTGGAAAAAGAGATCCAGGTTCGAATCCCGGTAGCGCAGCAGCAATATTTTTCGATAAAATTGATTTTATATGTATATCTTTATAATTAATACATTTAATTAGTATTTAAAATAATCATAATACAATACGTACACTAATAATTCACTAGTTCTACAACTCTCACTACTTTTTTCCTCCTCTATTTTTGTTTTTATTCCTGTCGAATCTTTATCTTTCTTGAATTAAATAACACCACAATAGCACGAATAAAACTGTCTACTTTAACATAGACGGCAGTCTAACAAAGTAGTCAGGACAATGGTGTATATATCATAGGTGGAGTTTTCTCCATCACACACAATAAACTACGAGTATTATACTTAATTGCTATATAATTGTATCTTATGTTTATCATGTTAGTCTAATAAATAAATATATATATATTTCCGACTTTATTTGAAGTTATATTCATGGTTCATTTAGAACACCTTGTATGAAATGATTTTCTAATAAGTATGAAATTTTATCTAGTTAGATTTCAATGTGAAAAATTATCAATTCATTCGGTACTATTTTACAGTTAGACCTCGCTTAACGATATGATACGTCCCTCAAAATCGTTACGTTAACCGAATAACCGTTAACGGAGGTAAAAATACACCCGAAGTATTGGGACAAGTTTCCTTATTGACAAAATGCAATTTAAAACTAAAGTTATGCAAAAATATAGTTATGTATATTACAAGTGATTAAAACGTACGAAAATAAAACTTTGATAAAAACAAATCAAGCGTCAATTGTTTTACAATGCTTTTAATTTTAAGTGAGGATTTTTCTTTTTTTATTGGCTTACAATTGTTGCAATAGTTGAGTACGATAGTAATCACGTTTTAAAAAATGCATAACTATTTTTTTTCCCACTTTCAACTTATTTTATTTAAATTTGTCTATTCTATCATTTTCGTTTATTTAACTTTTTGATTTCAAAGTTGATCCAACTCCATTATTCGGACCATCATTATTGTTCTGATAGTATTCAACTTGGTTTATATGAGAACACTTGATTTTCGCGCGACTAAATTTATAACGAGACTGACTGAACTCAATGACGTTCTGCGACCGATTTTAGTTTGTTTAGCATGCGCAGACGCCGTTCTGTGTCCAGCTCGCCATAACTACACTTCTATAGCCATCTTGCCACTGAAGTGTATTCTGCTCGGCATAAGAAATGTCTTAAATAATCCAGTGACAGATATGGTTAAGGTAAAGATCGAATAATATACTGAGAGATAGACGATATTTTTGAAATTAGAAATTAATAAATCGTTGACGATTGTGTGATGACATAAAATATAAGTGACTAGCGGTGGGTTTGTAACCTCGGTGCTTGGTACGGGGTCAATGAACGGAATTTGGTTCATTTTTAAAATTCACTAACTATCTTTGTATCATGTCGTTTTCCCGTAGTAGATGTATCAATTTGAAATATTATAAAATATAAGTTCAAAATTTGTCAAAAATGTATTCGATTGCTGTAGCAAAAATGGCGAACGCACTCCATATCCATCTCATAATTATGCTACGAGAACAAAAAATAATAAGCTCACCGTGAAGCCTAAAATGGAAACAAGCTTGGTCAATCCTTCCATATGTTTCAGGCCCCCAAAGCCTATAACATTTTGCCGAGTAGTACGAAACAATTCTCGATGGACAAACTCAAACACCATCTCAGGAGCTGGTTATCGGGTGTTGGTAGAGAGGAAACTGAGCAAAGATACATGGAAATGATCACATGAACAGAACATCATTTTTAGCGGATAGCGAGAGTATTTTACTTATTTATAATGTAATTAGAATTCTTTTAAAACCCTATTTACTTCATTCCTAATATTTTTAGTTAAGATAAAAAAAAAATTAATAATAATAATGGTTTTCATATTTTTGTGATAGACAACGGATGAACCTGTTTCTTTTAGTACAGACTTCGGTCTAGTTAAGGAGACAGTGAACATCTCTTACATTATGAAGCTTGTTTGCCTTTTTTGTATATTTATTAGAATGTTTTCCCGCGGATTGGATTACGACGATTCCGGTCGTAAATCGGAATCGCCGAAAGGATGGCGGTAAAGGATGGAAGGAAAAAATAAGGGACTTGGTTTAACGGGTATAAGGATCGATGATGGGTGGGAATCCAGTAGAAGGACTAGTGGATCTCGGGGAATCGGGAATCTGAAAGACTGCTCGCCTTACCTCGTGTATGTGTACCACACAAAAAGCACGCGGGCGGGCAGATCTCCGCTTCCAAATCAAGACGGCGATATCCCTCACTTCACCCGCGGCTCACACAATATCACTGTGCACAAATCGCAGGATCACAATACAGTACTGATGCACCGGAATTGAATAAATCCACACCACTAATGCAATCGCGGTGTCGTAATCGAACAAGTATCGCGTCGCGTTAACATCTGCTGACGTCAAGGTCACTATTCACACTAAAAACAAGTAGTAGAAAAAAGGATGGGTGGGAATTTGAACGTGGAAAGGTATCAATAATATAGGTCGTGACTGATTCTCAAGAAGCCCCTAAAATGTATTTGATGAATACGGAACAATATATAATATGTACGTATATTAAGAACATGAACAGAATAAACTTTCACGGATAGGAAAAAGTCCTGGGTCGAATCCCGGTACTTTTTAATATTTTGATAATGACAGGGAAATTCTTAATAATCCAATAAATTTCTCCTTTAGTCTCATATTAGGTATGTTTCCTTTTAAATCAATTCACTCAATCGCGGGTGCGCATCAAAGTCGGTGCACACCTGTCATTCTATGTAATCAATAACCCTTTAAGATTGAAGTGCGTGTCCTAAGATAAACGAAAGTTTTCAAAATTTACATGTCAACCAGAGGTCGATATGATAATATTTAAACAACTAATTTTGTAGACTCAAAAAATGAGAAGAAAATTGAGGAGGAAAGCTTTGAAAAAAAATGGAAGAACTTAAAACCGAGATGTTTAAACAATTGGAATCGGAGATGACAAAAGTGATCAAAGCGCAATACTTTGTATTTCAACAATATGATGAAACACTCCAAAAACTAACCTCACTGTCGATACTGGGCAATGAAGTGGAGATTGCTAAACAAGAACTGAGCTGGAAAAATATTTTAATAAGGAATTTAAGTGTTACACTTTCGGTACTGAAACAAAAACATTATAATATTTTGAGTATGTCCAAATCTTTATAGGAACTAATTACTGGATTTTATCCCCTGCGGGATCGTCATCAAGATTAAGATGAAGGACATTGCCTCCACTTCAAACTCAGCTTCAGCGACATCTATACTATTACATGAGAAAGAATATCAAATTTTCAAAAAATGTCAATAGATGGCGATAGCATAATTGGTAATAAATAAGTGAAATGTCCATGATAGATGAGGTAGCCTGAGCGTAATAAATAGGTGAACGTTACATTGTGTAAGGTGATCACTTAAGCCATCCGATGACAGGTCGTAAGCCCTGTAATGCCCAAGACTTCCATACTTCTCGTATAAAAATAATAGCTTCGTCTCTGTGAGACATTTTAATCTTAAAAACATTATAGCAATGATATTGAAATAACTAAAGTCGCATACAAAAAAGACGAAAAAATTGAAGACATAGTTTTAAAAGTTGCTGAAAAACTTGATATCCCTCTACAAATACACAAATTCAAGATGATAAAATAATTCTTACTAAACAACAAAGTGGTATATTGGTAATATCAGTTAGAAAGAGAGATCCACACAAATAATTAATGTATTTAAAACTAACAATACATACAAAAAGAGTGCACTTATACTTACATAAAGAGGGAGATAGAATATAAAATTACATGTGAAAGAGAGAGACAGAATACATATACAGTTGGACAGAACAAAGGGAGGGGAGTTTTATTTAATCAAATATTTTTTAGGAAAACATATTATTATTGTGAAGTTGTAATTATTCAGAACAGACAGTCTGTGATAAGTGTCCAAAATTTAATGAAAATAAATTGATAATTCTGGCGTCTGCTATCAGATTACTCAAAGGTATTTAGGATTCTGTAAAAATAAGGTAGATGGCTCTTTCAAATAATGGAACGATTAAATGTATTAATATCAAAAAAGGTAACATAAAGGTTCGAAAATTTGTCGCTTAGAATATTGTCGCTGTAGCATAGTTGGATAATGCACCTTCTCCGGTTAGGAAAGAGATCCAGGTTCGAATACCGGTGGCGCAACAACAATATTTTTCGATAGAATTGATTTTATATGTATATCTTTCTAATTAATATATTTAATTCATATTTAAAATATTTTTTCGATAGATAGTTTTTTCTAGTTGATTAATTTAATTTGTATTAAAATACCACATAACTGTATTCTGAAAATGCAACTTCACAACAAAAATGTGTTCTCCTGAATAATTCATGTTATTATTTTGTATAAGTATTGTATTGAGTTATTTCGCAACTTTCGTAAGCGCTTTAACGATATTCAGATAACTTCAAATTCCCTTCTGGGACCAGAAGACAATTATTCTAAAAGTACGGTCCACACAGTGAAACTTTTTATAAAATCTAAGCTCGTTATGGTTTAACTTTAACACACTATTAATCGTGTGGAAAAGGGCATAAACCTTTCCGACCTTAATTTATTAACAGAAGTTTGACACAAATCTAACACCTTTTGGTTATTATATCTAAAGCCCGAGCTTAAGTATTGGTAATTTATAATATATGTTAAATTTAGTAGTGTATCGATCAGCTGAGATCGATTTACTCTTATCGATCAAAATGATTGTCTTCTTCATCTAGCTACATCCAGATATTTTTTGTCATCGACCCACGCTCGAGTAACGAGGTTTTACTATAGAATCTTTTTATTCTGATGATTGTACCTCCTTTGGTTAAGGCTCTAACAAAAGACAGCTGGAGGAAGGGGGACCCATCCTTTCCCGGAATCGGTTTAGAAGCTAGAGTTTCCCTGTCGGTCTCACTCACCAAAGCTAATAAAAATACGCGACTTTAATTCAATAATATATTCAAGTTTACGCAGTATATAAAACGAAAAAAAGAAAAAAAATTCAATGTAGTTATTAGCAATATCTAGGTGAAAAGAGGGAGAGGGGAAGGCACAGTACATTATTTTCGCTCAAGAATAAATAAGTAATTAACAAATAAATATATGTCCCAACCATCTTACCCCCCGACGATTGGCTTACCTAAAAAGTCAAAGAAAATTCGTAAGATATAAGCATGGTAGCATGCACATAGCAAATGTTACATGAGAAAATTAAATCATCGTTGCGATGTTACCAAAGAAAAAAAGAAAGTCTGGACAAACCTTATCAAATATTTGAGTGCATTGCATCAATCGACTCATTCGGACCTAATCGTTTACATGTACGATTTTTCATATTGTGACTAAAACGTAAACAATATGCTGTAACATTCTGTAATGTTCTCAACGAACTAAAACGTACTAAAAATGTTTCATCCATAGAAACATGATAAGTAATGACCTTGGTCGTACGAAGACCAGGTAAATTTTCTTGTTTCTTAGTAAAGCATTGGTTTGGACAATGCTTGGCTTAATAAGTTGGGAAATTTCAGTATTTCCTGCAACAATATAAATTTTTACGATACAATTAGAATTTGTAGTGCTCTAGCATTTCTAAATGAGTGCGTTATGAGATCGATTAAATAAACGTTTTTTTTTACCCTTCCATCGGCATCCTGAGTGCGACGTTCAAATTCCATTTTGGCGTTGTATCCGCTCTTGGATTCCGTACAGGCTCCATCACCAAACAAAAGTTTCGAAATGTGGCGGTACAGCCACAGCCGCCTACAGGGTGTACCTCCCAGCTTGAAACGCGAATGCAAAGTGAGCTACCTACTCGCGCCGGTCCGATCCGTTCACTCGGTCGCACCTGGCGACGAACTTCGAAACCGGTGACCGGCGTTCGCTCTGTGCGTGAAATTTACCAGCCATAGTGATCGTAATTTTAATATAGGTTCTATCGTTACTTACTTCTTGTTTCCAAACATTTATAACGATACAAGGTATCCCAGAGAAATGGATGATTACGAAGAATAGGTAAATTAGGACGTAAGGTGTATCCATAAAATAATTTCAATAGTCAGGTACTTGTTTTCTATTGGTAATGTACAGGTAAGCAAGGCAAAACCACTCACCAAGTTGGCAATTTGATATCTGCAATCTCCTGTTGCAATCTGTCGATGGTCTCAGTTGAACTGATAATAAGACGCGATCTCTATCTTGCACTCATTGTAGCAGCAAATAGAAGCGTAACCTCGGACGTTTCTATTGATTCTGTCCGCCGCAAGTTTGTAGCATTACCCACATAACCGTAATGTACATACTCATATATTTTAAATATCAGGATTAACAACCGAACTATATGGCAACGCCATCGGCTAGACAGTGGTTGACATGATCATGTTGGTTCGGCTGGAATTGAGTCCTGCTGACGACCTTTCTTTCACCTGAGGTAAATTTATTTCAGTGTTGTATAATTTGGACTAAGAATCAAAACTAATTAATTTACAACAAGATTGTTTAATACAAAATAAATATCAGATAGTCGATCTCAGAATATGCTCTATATATTCCTATATTATTTAAAACAGTATTTAACAATACTCATAAATGTCTCTATACTATGTTGTTCATGTTTTTATGACATTTGATTTAGAATATATGTCATTCTGTACTAACAGTACATAAATCTTTTATTTCGATATCCTAGACCACTAAAGCATATATTGAGTCAAAGCACGAATAAACCTGAGATTAAAGAAAGAAAAGTTTTTTTTTTTTGGAGAACACATTCTTATTGTGAAGTTGTAATTATTCAGAACAGACGGTCTGTGATATTTTAAATATGAATTAAATATATTAATTATAAAGATATACATATAAAATCAATTTTATCGAAAAATATTGTTGTTGCGCCACCGGGATTCGAACCTGGATCTCTTCCCTAACCGGGGGAGGTGCTTTATCCAACTAAGCTACAGCGACATTATTCCTATATGTTACCTTTTTGATATTAATACATTTAATCGATCCATTATTTGACAGAAAATTGTCGCTAAAAATAATGTCGCTGTAGCTTAGTTGGATAAAGCACCTCCCCCGGTTAGGGAAGAGATCCAGGTTTGAATCCCGGTGGCGCAACAACAATATTTTTCGATAAAATTGATTTTATATGTATATCTTTATAATTAATATATTTAATTCAAATTTAAAAGAAAAGTTTGTAAAGAATTCTGAAATTCCCCTATTCAACTTAAAAATAGCTTTATTGTTAATTATCGATTGTAACGCTGAATCTCCGATATCCTATGTGCGATGCTTTTGGTCGCACGGCACCACTGTAATGAATCCGCAAATCTCCTACTTGTTTAAACTCGCTAAGTTCGACGGTTAAATCTATAAATGTCTATTTGGGCCCCGATGGCCTTCATAACCCGCGTAGACAGCTTCTATAAAACCTTAATATTAATTTGGCCAAATAATCATCTAGTGATAGGAATATTCCCCATGTTATGTTCGTAATAATCCTAGTTCTTTTAACCCGCGTTTTCAATTATCAAATATCTAAAGTTTCCAAATATTCAAATATTATAGCCTATAAATAAATATACCGACTATCTTATAGAATAACTTATAAATAACGGAAAACCTCTGTTCGTGCGGTATGATACCCGAGCGCACTCGTTATAACATTAACTTTACTAGTCTTCAACTTTTTATCTCTAATTCCGAAATGTAAAAGTGTAGAAGAAATTATACATAGGTCACCAACCTTGTCGTAGACTTGTCCTCGTGACTGTGGCCGCCTCGTGGCGTCGCCTAGCTGTTCATAAATTATGTGGACATGTGAAACAACATGTGACGTGCTAAGTGCCTGCCTCGCTAGGCAAATATGTTCCGTGATTATGATAAGTTCTCTAGACATCAGACTGTGGCGCTCGCTCGGCTCCCCTGCAACTCCAGATTAAGAAACCCGTACGCCTGGTGCATATTCGCGTCAGACGACGGGTGCTTAACTCCGAGCCCTCTCGTCCACGCGTTCAAAAGTTAATGATGATGATGATCAAAAGTTTTAATTCAGCCGATGTCTCAGTGAACAATATCATTTGTTATGACTCATTCAAGATGCATGGCCGAGGTCCTTGTATCTCCAATATGCTGCTGTTCAGGATAGGTAGGAAAATGGCCAATCCGTGGCCGCGTCCACCACTGAAGGTAATTAATTGTGATCGATTGTGACATGACAGTACGATTCTGAATTCCCATGATTCCTTTGGGTGCGTCTGAGAACATACGTCATGTGACAACGGTGTCCGCTGAATAGTTTAGTTTATCTGCAGGATGATCCTCGGTGTCTCGAACAATGCATCTCGAATAGAGCCAAGAACAAATAGTTAGGATTGTTATCACTGCATGCTGGTGCGTGTGTGTGTGTTTGTATAATTACAGATCGTTTCAGGAACACTGTATCTAGGTATTAACCGCTAGAGATTCTACTATCATCCTCTTCAACTATGCTGAGGTACGAGGTGTTCGGAAAATCCTACAGGAACCCACCTGATACGCTCGTAAGCTACATACAGTTTGTGGCATACATGACGTATGTTGAGCCGCGGAATCGTTACCTTAGCCTGTAGCCTCTTGTAGGTGATGACAAAGCATAGTAGTCGATCTAAATTCTCTCAGCTATTGGTCCCGAAATCAACGCGACTCGACCATATATCAGTGCCAATCTATACTTCACCATCGGTACCAGATGTTCTGAAGGTCAGCCTAAACCCTTTCGCTCACGTTCGAAATCCTTCAAAGGAAGTAAATAAATAAATAAATAAATACAGTTCCTCATTTTGTGGTGTGTAATATTGCCGAAGTCATTCAACAATGGTAGTAGCTTGTTAATTCCCTTTGTGGATTAATCGTGCAATATATAATATAACAAATGGTTAAAATACATATTGACACTTTGATTCTCCATGATTATACCAGTTTATCGTATTCAAGAGCGAGCCCTGCAGCAAACGAGGTGGTTATCGTTCACATATAATTTTGAGTAATCATAAAGAGTCAAAACATATATTACAAATGCTGTAAAATAGTATGGTTATCAACAAAGGCATGCAAAAGAAACTCATCAAGATTCAAGCAGGTCCTCGCTGCCGACGTCCTTCTGGGCACCGACACACGTCTCCCGCGATAATATCCGGATCGAATAAATGGTCCGCCAACACTTTCGCGACGGTCGTAAGGTTATTGATCATCACTTTAACACATTAGATCAACTCCAACAACTGTCAACTCCCAACCGACCGGCACACGCGCGACCCCCTCGCATCAAGACGTCCCCCTCGTCCGCTTTAAGAACCACCTACAACTTTCCCTGTTTCAAAGCGACCCCTCAATTTCCCGATTCAAAAGTAACTCTCCAAAAGTGCGACCCCCCGCCCTCCCGAAACCGACTGCCTAGAGAAGCGTTTACAACCCCCTTCCTGTTATCTCATCCCCCGACCTGCTCTAGAAATTTCTCGGAATTTATATTTTTTATCAGTTGGTCATATGTCAATTTGGAACCAACTGAGCTGGCCGACTACAAAAAAGGTAGGTGCAGGTGAACCCGATCAAACGTCTGTCTATAAAATATCATCAAAATAGTTTTCAATCTTTTCGTAACAATAGGTAAATAGGTAAGTTAGTAAATTAGTAAACTATTTAAGCTGTTGTTGACGTAGTTAAACTAAATTTTATGTAAGTATATCACATTTTACGAAATGTTCTCACTTTTTTTGGGCCACCGTGTATATAAAATATCTACGTTCTGAATAATTACAACTTCACAATAAGAATGTATTTTCCTAATGATTATGATATTATTCTAAAAAGAGCACCATCTAGCTTAGTATGTTTAAAATATTAAAACGATTATTCCCTTATCCTGTAAACCTGTCCCGTAAATGAAGGGAGAAGTAGATTTTAAGTTAGAAGACACAGTTACTAAGACAACGCTTGTGTTATGTCAATCGCAGCGTACGCCGGTAGGTTATATGAAGTTATGTGTTAGTTCCATATGAATATTAACACTCTCTAGTGATGTAATTGAAACGGGTACTGTGTACACAGTTCCCACAAGTCTCGCGGAGCGTGTAAACACACATTAAGTAAAAAGTGGTAATTAACCCGTGGCGGCGGCTTCCGAAAGTGAAAAGTGAAGAAAAGAAGGAGCGCCCGAAGCGGCGTTCACACGACCCGGATTGTGCAAGTGAATTCAATAAAAATATTCGCGACTTACCCACGGAACGAAAGTGGTTCTGAAAAGACTTAATGTAATAAATGTTTTATTAATGTAAACCATCTTAACAATATTGATGGAAGGCAGTTCTATAGCGATAGTGTAGGAGAACGTTTATCTAAACAGTTTGGGAAACTAATCTAAACAAAAAGTATATTCAAATCAAAAATGCGTTCTTCCAATGATGACATACGACGCCGAAATATATTAACTACGATATGGAAAAAGCATAAGCAACAAAACAATCATAGATAAGAGAAATAATATAGTGCAGTCGTGGCTAATTTGTGAACTAAGTCAGGTGGAGGGAGTTAAACGCCATTTTCACATTTATATTTTTGTATGCTGAGAACAGGTTTTTGGTGTTATAATAGAAAAATGGTAAGATTTTTAAAAGGAGAATTTATTTAATTATGTAATGAATTCAACGATTTTATAAAACATGTCTGAAAGAAAACTGGTAATACATTTTAAAAACCGTAACAAAAAATTGTAATATTAACCAACAATTTATATCATTTAGATTAACTATAAATATTACTAATATAACTATAGGGTGTCCAGCGGAAAAAAATCAAGATTAAATTGTAATTGCTCGTAAACCATCAGAGTGAGGGAAGTGGGAGGGGTATTGTTCGACGCGTGTGATTTGCGGATTTGCCAGACTCAATGAGTCACTGGTTCGCGGTTGAGCAATATTTAAAGTGCGGTTCGTGCGCGTCGCACATTTTGTACTCACTTTAATATTTGAAGAGCAAGTGATGGGCCGAGCACGCAACTTATCCGGTGATGGGTTCAAAATTTTAAACAGAGAGGGACAATGATTAACTTAGCATCGTTAAATTCTATTTTGTATAAATAAAATATGAGAATAGCATTGTAGTTTTTTATTTATTTAATATTAAACTTGAAAATTTTCCGCTGGACACCCTTTAGTATGTATCTAACTTATAAATGATCATTTTTAATCAACTGTAGATCAACTTTTTAACTTTATCCATCTTCCGATCCACGTATTTATCTTATCTATAACTTCACGTCCACTGCATCACTATAAAAATATTAATATTACGCATAATGGAAATCAAGATAATAATAATTATTTTTCGGAACAAAGCTGTAACAGCAATGTCTTCTAAAAGCTTTCAAGCGGCCATATTTCTTTTCATTGTTATATGGATCGCGCGATGGAGGCGATTCGTTGAAGAACCAAAGTTATCGTCATTACTCAAAGAGAGAATGGACTATCACTGGTTGAAGAATGTATTAGTGTTCCGAACGGGAAAAAGAAGGGTGAGTCGCCCACCAGCTTGATAATCCGATGACATATAGGAGACTGGTGAACATTAGGAGAATACTATACCCAGCAGGAGGTGGACACGAATGATGACGTAGATGTTGATATCATGATGATAGGGAGCATCCGGTAGAGAAAATAATAGAAAAACAAACAAATCACTCTACACACTGCAGCCATATTTATATTTATTTATACATTCGTCCGCCAACGTCGTAACAGCCAAACGTTTCATTGCAAATAATTTTTTTATAAAATAAACTGCATTCAACTTCCCTTACTAAGCTCAACAAAATTTAAAAAAATTACTCCACGAGGTACAAACAATTTTCTTAAATAAATATTAAATATCTCATATGGGGGGTGATTACATTACGGCTTACGACCGGTCTTCGGCTGGCTTAAGTGATCACTTAATGTACATATATATATATATATATCACTAATTCTCACCCCTCAATCTACATATTTATCAAATTTTTGAAAATTCTATACATGTTATTACGTAGATTCGCTTCGAGTACCACTACAACATATTTTCTATATATTCCTTTAAAATATTATAAAATTGCTTTGTCTTTATGACATATCTGATATTTATTTAATAACAGTGCCTTTATAGATAAAATTATTTGTGCGTTCTTTAACATATTCAAATATTGCTAAAATTTTCTTAAGCACAAATATTTTTTTTTCTTTATTTTTACTTTCATAGTCGCTGACGAATAGAAGATACCGTCTTAACATCTCAATATTATGTACATCTCTTCAAATGGCATCAACTGTTAGTCCACCATTAGAATTACCCTCTTTAATATTCGTAGACATTATCCTGTACCACATACGCCGCGTATCCATCAGCTGAACATTATATTAAAAATCTATCGTATTTTGACCATTCCTCTACGATGATGTAAACTGAGTTGACATTGCCTCTAATTATGTGAATATCTCTGTAAATATACTAAATACAGAGTTCATATTTTAGATATTCCTTCGTAATATTTTTATGTTTTGTATAAAATAATTACCATAAGCAACAATAAAAAATGTTTTCTCGAAGAACCTGACGTGAATTTATCAATACGTATACGTGCAGAGTGATGCGAAAGGTGCAGTGCAAGGGGTACAGAGAGCCGGATGCCGATCGTCACTTTAGTTGCGAAGCGTGCGGCGGCCGAGTTAGACGTATCTCATGTGTCTTTATGCTGCCGTTATGATAAGCAATCTTGTTTCTCATTTTTAGCACTTTTACACAAAACTTGATACATATATTCAATTATATCAACTATTATTTGAATGATTAATATAAATACGTGTACACCGAGTTTACAGCACCACAGCGCGCGTTTTTATTTTAGCACCGCAAGGGAAAGGTTAATATAAAATGTTCCTCAACGTCACCTGGAATATTATGAGAATGGTAACTGCTCAGGCATAATACATCTAATAATAAATAAATAAATATATTTTTTGTGTGAAATGTTGTGATATGAAAATAATATTCAACAGAAAATATAAATGTGTATATTGAGATGTCCTGTATATTCCTATGAAGTGAGAAACTAATTAGAATAAAGAAATGTCCAAAGTTCTTTTTTGTTGAGAAATAAACTGAATAAATTTTTGGAACAATGTTGGATAACTCGGAGCGTAGCTTTGTTCCAACACTTTTAACATGGTACAATATACTGTCCTATTTTGATTATATTAATGATATATGATTTATTATTATCTTGTTATTCTTTGTCTCGAGTCTTTTTCAATTAAACGGAAAAAAATAACCTTAAATAACGTAACCTAACCTAATGTATCCACTTAAATGAATATTTACATGTTTTTTATCTATGCTTGTATTTTTAATTTTAGTATAAGTACATTATTTTCTGAAGATAGGTATCGATCATGTAGAAGTGTCAATAAATATTGGTTTTAAACAAAGTGTTTTCTTATTATTTATTCGAATAATGCCATGTATTGATATTTAAAATGTCGTACCATTAATACGTTGACAATTTTTTATATCTTATTTCTTTTTTATTTAGGAGAACACATTCTTATTGTGAAGTTGTAATTATTCAGAACATAGGTCTGTGATAAAGATATACATATAAAATCAATTTTATCGAAAAATATTGTTGTTGCGCCACCGGGATTCGAACCTGGATCTCTTTCCTAACCGGGGAAGGTTAGGTTAGGTTAGGTTAGGTTAGGTTAGGAAAGAGATCCAGGTTCGAATCCCGGTGGCGTAACAACAATATTTTTCGATGAAATTGATTTTATATGTATATCTTTATAATTAATATGTTTAATTCATATTTAAAATATCTTATTTCGTAAAATATTATTTTAAATCTTATTTCCCGTGTTATCGTGAGACATATTCTCGATAATGAATCAGATATACATTATATTCTTATCGTAATAGATGTAGATTCCAAGAAATATACTGATATTTCAATATCTATTACGAAAAGTATCACCTAATGAATATAGATAATAAGTATATTCCAAACAAATATATTTATTATCTACAAGATGGCTCAATACAAGTGACAATATCTGGTAACACATGAGTTATTTCAAAAAGAATATAATTAATTATAATTCTTTTTTTGCACAATATTTAGCTAATCAGAAATCATCAAAACACCCCATATTGCATTATCTACTGGGTTTAAATCTGGGCTGTTTAATGGCCACATGCCTGGCTCGATAAAACTAACATTCTCAGGACGAAGAAAATTGATTGTATTTTTGGCTATGTGAGATGGAGCTCCATCCTGCTGTAATGTCCAGTTATGTTGTAATGTTTAGCTATACTCCAAGCTTTGTTTTGAAACTCTTTGACCAGTGATTTTAAAAACCAAATATAAACAATGAGAATATTAATAATTAAAGATGGCGACCGGAAATTATCGAAACAAAACGTAATATAGGTAAATAGGTAAGTAAGTAAATTAGTAAACTATTTAATGTATTGTTGATATAGTTAAATTAATTTTGATATAATTAAATCACATTTTACGAAATGTTCTCTCTTTTTTTGGGCCACCCTGTATATCTATTAAGCCAGACAAATTGCGAAATACTTGTAGGTAATGAATGTTTGGAACAAGTTGATGGATTTGTGTATTTGGGAAGTATGTTGGATGGAAACGAAAAAGGAGGGTGATTTCAGGGAATAAGGTGAACGGCGTTTAGAATGAAATAATATCTAATGTGAATTTGTCAACCGAGACATGACTAGCGGTATAAAATAGAGTCCCGGTACCGATACTTATGTATGGAAGTGAGGCCATAAACTGGTAGAAGAGGAACGAAAGTAGACTGAATGCAGTGAAAATGAAAACACTTAGGTGTATATGTGGCAAATTTATTTATGATAGTGTAAACATTGAAGTAATTAGGAGACTTGACACGACCAGATAAACCTGATAATATAAGATGGTTCTGATAGATGCCTCAATAATCGACTATAGATGTATGAATGTGGATGAGGCAAGAATTGCGTGTCAAGACCAAAGAATGTGGCGCTCTATCTATACTCTACTATCTCTGTCTACTCCCATACTAAATTAGGTAGTCTATTAGGTACGTGATATATTTCAATCAAAATTCAACCAATTTTATTTAATGTCACATTATGTGTATTTTAGAAAGATTAAATATTTTATCTTTTTACTTCTAGTGATTAGAATTCGATCGAATTGAATTTATTAGAATTTATAAATTTTCACATCGTATTGCTTATCGTAAAATGATAAAAATATTTCGTCCACGCAAATTAAATGTTTAAACGATAATGCCTTTTTATAGAGGCCAGTTTATTATATTAATTTATATTTCAATATGTTTATAACATAATGTATAATCAAAAATAAATCTACCACATCACAACCTAACTTAACCCAATTTACGCGAGCGTGTACGCAATCTGGCATTAACGTAACATACCGTTCCGGCGCTAACACAATACACGTGCTCCACTTTCCATGGCCAAAGCTTGACTGACTACCTGGCGGCTTGGCGACAGAGATAATGTGGACCGTTGTTTATAGTGCAGTCTTGAATATTATATATATAAAACAATTGAAACAATTAATCGATGCGGAGACAAAGATTGACATATTTATCTTCCACAAAAAAATGTACAAATTGTAACGGAAATCTCTTGATGTAAACTTTAATTATAGTTTACTACATATTATTATTTTGTATTTATGTACGAGTATAACATTATGATAACACATACAATTATCAATTACCAACAAATAAATAAATCATAATACTCAAATAATTTATAAACTGGGTATTTGTATCTTAATATATTAAAAAAAATTATATAAATCTATAAATATTTTTATCTAATATAATTAATAATAATATCGAACATTAAGCGAGAATCAAACATTCGCGTAAACAAACATACAACAGAAATAGTTCTATTGTTTTGCAAAAAAAATATAACACTCTGATTTATTTTAAAACTCGTATTCCATTAAAAAGAAAAGAATGTTTCAATCATGCAAGAAAAGCGAAAAGTTTCCGAAAGTAACCTCCCTAAATGAAAGCATTTTCGAACATTATTTCTAATGATGAAAATTTTTACGCGATCGGAGTTTTATGCAAAAACTAATATCCATAAAAGCTTTGAAACTGCTATTGACACGATATTGTAAAGATAATTACCGTCTCGGTCTGTGTATTAACTTTTGTTGATAGTTCCCGCTCCAGATAAAGTCAGGTACTTATCCACAGTTTTTTTATCGACCGTATACCTGCCCCTAATCCACCCCTCTGTACCGCTTCCATCCGACCAATCACGGCAGCGTCTTTTACGCGGCACCGCGCGTTCGGCTTCGTTCGTGTTCCAATAAGAAACCAATCGGCAATGTCCGCTGCGTAAAGTTCCAGCACGAGACTGCCTCGGGTATGTTCGCTTATCAGTTACGAGCGCGTCCTCGCTGCGTTCGCTTTGAGTTGTGACGGGCGCTTTCTGCCGATTTGAAATTAGATAATCAAAAACAGCTGACAGTTGATTTTGTCTGTGGAATTATAGCCTTCGTTTATTCAGTATCGCCCCGGAATTTTGTGCATATCGCTGTGTTGAAGAATTAGTGAAAATAATGGTATATACCGCTGAATTTAACTCGTTTTTATGTCTACAAAACAATGTAGTTTACGTGCTTGCGAGATATTTGTTTTGTTGTCAACCTAACCTGTAGTGATAAGACGTCATAAAATCTGTGTTGTCTATCTAAACATTAATATTCCAATTGAATTATATTAATTCTGTGATTAAAGTCAGAGTTTAAGTCATGGTTGCGAAGCTCAACGTGATTTTTGTTTGATTTTCGTTGCATTCGTGCAAAGCTGCGCCAGTTTATATGTTGTTTGTTCGTGTTTTGTGCCGGTACTCGCGGTGTACTCGACTCCAACTCGCCAATCGGGTATTGGAATGTTACCAGATGACCATTGAGGAGCTGACGCACTTTTAAGTCGAGCCAAGGTAAGTGAGTGATTGGCTTTGGATGCACACGAACATGCATCGCGCGAACACAACAGCTATAATAAATACAGAACCTGATTTCGTTCCTCTGATGGTTCTGATCGCGGAGACGCGATGTTCCGATTAGATTTAGAAATTTGACATCAAAAGACATTAGATTATTTATTTAATATCACTCACCAAAGGATAAAACTAAACAATACACGTACTCTGCGCACAGCGTTTTGGAACGAGCATTATTACTTGTGTTTACATATTATAATTTTACGACATCTATGTAATTTAATAACAAGTCAAATATATAATGTATTATAAAGTTGGTAACTCCATGATCGTTTAGAAGTATCTTAATCACGAAGTTGAAATGGTTGTATTGCGGGGCTGGCAAGTAAAAGTTAGTTAGGGAAATTTTTGTTTTTAATATTCGATTGCCAAAAAGTAATATTTGTAATAATTTTATCTACCACTGATTAAGTTTATTAGTTTTCTTTTACATTTACTCTCGTCTGATTTCATATTCTTTCTTTATTTATTACTTTCTAGATCATTCTTCGTGCTCTTAACTTTTATATTTTCATTGCATTTCATCTGCTTTCATTTGACTTTTTCTATCTTTCGTTGATGTACATAAGTATAGGTCCTTCTATATAATGTAACACAAGTAGGTACCAATGTATATAAAACCGATTTTTTTTCCAATCGTTATTCTTTTTTAATATATTTTCGTGACAATTTTTATAACAGCAATGAACGTAATTTTTATACCGAGAATTCAACGTTACAAATTAAAATAAAATATACATTATAAATTAAAATCAAATACTATGCATACCACAAAAATTCTTTCATTAATACTCTGAAAAAAACGACAAATCCTAATATGTTACCGAAAAAGGAATTTTCTATCGTTTCAAGTCAATTCTAAATTGTTAATGTCAATTACTAAATAAGTATAAATTTAATATAAATAATTAGACAAAATACTTTGTTTATACCACTATTTATTGATTATTCTACATGTTTCGATACTTATGGTGTCTTCTTCAGGAAACAATGTATACTGAAATTAAAAATACAAGTATAGATAAAAACAAAACTATAAAGTGGTGAATAAGTAAAAACTAACACAAAAACAAATTTAAAAGGTGATAATTTGCAAAAAGGATTTGGTTATTTATAATATTTAGCTTGATATTAACACTTTTTCTTCTTTCTAAAATTTCAAATTTGTATACCACTAATATTTGTATGTATAATTTCTAAACCCTTGTTAACATCAAAAGAATGGTTTGTTTTCATAGGTATCGACTCATATAGAATAATCTAAGTAAATTGTGGTTTTAACAAAGTATTTTGCATAATTATTTATATAAAATGAGGCCACAAAATAATTTTGCTTTTAATGTTTATGGTGCGTGCACACGAATGAGACTTGCATCGAGGCTCGCATAAAGTTGATCGCGGAGCCAGCTGTCATTCGTTGCCTGTTATATTTTGTGCGCAGAGCAGAATTACCAGCTGATGTGTATTGACGCGAGATCAAAGTCTCGTTCGTCTGCACGCATTATTAGAAATAAGAACCCAGACGTTCTTGTGCACGATATTCCAATTCTAAAGACGTGAAATCTCTGCTTTAGAACTGGATACCGTTATATGAATACATTGTAACTAAAAATTGTACCTAAAATAAAAAATGTAATTTGTTCTGACAAATAAAAAAAATAGTACTACTGCATTATATACAATTATTATGTTATAATAAGTTTTAACCCATCCGTCTACCTTTCACTTTTAGAATTATCCTTCTTACTAGCTTTGATCTTGACCATTACACACTTTCAGGCCAACTGCCGTAACATTTGACACCATCTGCTACATTCACTGTATTTCATTATATGGACGGTTATATTGGCCGCTTCGTGGTCGATAGTGCTCGCGTACAGTCAGTGTCATGTACATACATAATGTAACGATCCAGCATTGCTGCGACATACGTGCGCTGCTTTCCACAATCAAAGGTATTGCCGAATGTTGAGCAAGCCTGGCAACACACTGTACTACATTTAGGGTATTATAATTAGAATAAACTATTGGTGGAAGCCTTCACTAGATCATGTTCAGTGTGTGGGTGAACCCCCCTGGCACTTAGTGAAGAATATAGAAGCTAGCTCTTCCTCAAAGGGTAGACACGTGGCCTGTCCGCAGTATGACCAATTATTATATCTAATAATTTCTGAATTAGAGTCGCAAGGAGAGTGAATTTATGTGAAGTGAAAAATGAAAGATTGCAACGATTTCTTTTTATGTATATAAAAGCTTTTTTGTTCGCTAAATTATGTTAACTTGCTAGGAATATTTTTCGCCTATAGTTCTTCGACAACAATTCCACGCAGCAACAATATTTACCTCAATTTTGATCACCTGCTTAACAATGTACTAATTAGAACATATAATTAAGGTGTCCCAACAAGAGCGCCTTTTTTAAATTTTTGAATTAAAACATATATTTTTTTGAAAAATGATAATATTTTTATTTCGTTGTAAAAATATAAATGTTCCTAAACAAATATCAGCTATCTCATAGAGACAAATCTATTTGTTGTTATATTTAATGAAAAATATATGGAACCTGTATTAGGCTGGCTTAAGTGATCACTTTATATATATATATATAACGTACACCAATTCTCACCCCTTAATCTCAACATTTATCAAAATTTTGAAAGTTGTGTATATGTTAATATCTGGAATCGCTTCGAGTACCACTACACCATCGCCATCTATGGACGAAATTTGATAATTCATTATTACATTTTTTTAAACAGCATATATGTCATCACTATGAGAATCTGATTGTTTTGAAATTATTTCAAAGCAATATTCTTCATGTGTAAAATGTTTTTTTAGCATGTTATACTAGAATACGCCTGAAAAATAAGAATACACAATTACCGGATTTTTACCTACAGTTTTATCTGATATTTGTTTAATAAGAGTGCCTTTGTAGGTAACAATCCAGTAATTGTGTGTTCTTGGATGTATTCAAATATTGCTAATACAAATGTTCCGGAATGAAATGTCTGACAGATTCATACCACGGCTCGCCTTGTAAACTCTTGTTCTTTTAATGAAATTTAAGATAACATCGTTGAATAATTGAGGTGTTATTGCAATAATAACACGTTGAATCTCGCTTTAAGCTCTTTGATTGTTAGTGGCTTATTGGCATACACACGTGACTTCAAAAATTCCCAAAGAAATAAGTCGCGTGGGTATGTCCAAATCACACGATCTCAGTTGTCAATTTCTCGAAATCACTCGCCGATGTTCAATCAACCAATTAATTAATTTAATTCTCTTCGCTTAAAATGGTCTGCTGGTTTGAGTTCTCGAGTCGATTGGATCTTGTCGGCCGTGCAGCTTCAGGTCTGTCACGAGAGGTGTTTCTCGTAACGCTTAAATCTTTAGAACGGTGACGAATTGACGCTTAGGAAATGTTTAATACGTATCGTTTCATCGATCGCAAGGTTGACAGATGAAAAATATTAAATTTTTTGATAGGCGCTCTTCTTGTTGGGGATACCCGTCATAACTGCATGTGCTTTGTCTGCCCCAACGCAGATCACTCTAGCGAGACAGGTATGCATAGAACAATATAAACATGTAGCGGATGGGGGCGGCGAGCATAATTTTTAAGAAATATATTCCCAGCTACTGTACTTAAATGCAAAATATTTTTTTACAGAATTTTTATAATGTGTAAGACATTTGGGACACCTTGTATATATATATATATTTATTTGTTTAATTTAGCGAAAATACAATGGCAAAATAAATTCAATTTTTAAATATATGGTTACATACATACGTGGTTGTTCTTTCGCTTACTTCTCCGAAAAAGAGACCAGCTCTTGTGCTCGGCGAGGGAGTTACACTACAATAATTTTATTTTTATTTTATATATATATATATAGATAGTAAGATATACAATTAATATATATATGAAGTGGGGTTTGTGACGCCCTTTTAAACGTCTGCTCTTACGGAAAGGTGCTTCGTGTCATTTTAAAAACATACCATTATGTTTGCCAAGGCGGCATTAAGCAATAAACCTTTAGAAATTAGGATTAAATCCGTAATAAACGCGAAGCTCTTTATTATATTTCTATTCATCGTTCAGTTTTAATAAAGTCTAGTGGGCAATATTTCATAAACACCTGTTCAAGTAATCCCATTCGCGAGATACGCCTTTGTGAGGCGAAACGGTCTATTGTGTCGGCAAGGGCGTTGATCTTCGCCGGCTTTATTGGCCCTCAGGTTCAAACGGTTTCGGGTGAAACGTTTGTATTATTTTATTTGCCTGTGTAGGCACTCACTTTGTTCCTCTCCGTTTAATCATACCATTCCGAGCGGCGATACCCCCCATCTGCTGTGCAGATATTGGACTGTTTATTGTTATGGAGCTGGGATAAAGGAGGCCTGCTGCTCCCCTGGCCTGCCGGGCGCCCGATCGATTGACCTGACCGACTACTACTCCTTGCTAAACGCTCGTGCTATGAAAATAGGACTGACTTGATGGGTTTCTGGAACCTCCGTCTACTAGATTACTTGGCGAGTATCTTAACCACTAGACCACATCCAAAGATTTATAATGTTGATATATTTATTGATGTCTCACAGAGACGAAGCTATTATTTATATGGGAAGGTAAGTATGGAAGTCTCGGTCATTAGAGGGCTTACGAACTGTTATCAGCTGGCTTAAGTGATCACTTTACACAATGTAACGTTCACCAATTCTACCCATGCTCGACTACCACACGTATCAAATTTTGTAAGTTGTATATATGTTATCATGTAGAAACCTTTCAATTATTTTTTACTACTTTTTATCTATGGTTGAAAATTTGATATTAGTTCCCATTTAACAATATAGATGTCACAGAAGCTGAGACTCTTTTCGACAGTAGATGGGGTTATATTCTTTATGCGTATATTTGAAAATTCATCCGAATTATTAACGCATGTACTAGAATACGCCCGAAAAGTCTGTGAGACATCTATAAATATATCTTGATGACAATGCCTCTGGGGATAAAACCCAGTAATTTGTTCTTACAAAGATTTGTCATTCTTAAAATAGGCATAATATTTGTAAGCAATGTCCTTTAATTTTGGATCACGATGAGCACATAAAATTTTTTTTCAGCAATTTTAAGGAGTAATACGTTTATGAGTTGGTGGAGAAAATAAGAAAAACATTACCCTACCAGTATAAGGCTACTGATATAGCATGAGTTGACAAAGTTACTAATGGAGATGTATTAAGACGCATACATTAGTCAAGAGAACTATTAACAACCATTAAAGAAAGTTGTATACTTCACATATTATATATTCATATTTTACAACTCATTAAAATCTCTTGACTGTGTAAAATCAAAAAGTTATGTAAAGTTCAAAATGTTGGTGATCTTATATATAATAAATCAACATAAAAATTGTGCGCGCGCTATATTTTTTTTGTGCACTATGATGCCAAACCGTGTGCGCGCGCACACCCGCACGTTGGTAAGTAGTTCACTTAGGCTTATGTAATGCACCAACATTAATATTATTTTGGTGTTAGGTGAGTGGTGGGAACAGATTCCGTGGACTGTATCGATTAAAATTAATGTTTAATTGACGCAACCCGAATTGGATTCAGAAAGGAATAATGGCAGATGGATCTGGCCTACCTTGATCTGGGTTGGACGGCAATTTTCACCTCCACTTGACTCGCACTTTTGTTGTGAAGGACGGAGATATCACTGCACTTCCGGATGCTGTAGAATACCGCTTCTTTTTCGTGGTCCGAATTTTTAAGCGCGGCGACACTTTCGATCCATAAAAAAAAACCTCTTGACAGGTCCGCGTCGAAATGCAATTAGTAGATGGCCAGAGCGGGACAGGTATGTTAAGGTCGAATTGTGTAAACATGTAGTTTTGACAAAGTTTGGTTCATGACTAAAACTAAAAAATTATCTTTATAATAAATTCAATTTATTGTCATGGCTAGTTCCCAGGCTTCTTGGAGAACTGTTTACATATTTGGAAGGGAAATAATCAATTCAATACCCTCAACTCTTTGTTCAGCCGACGTCTGCGAGCAAATTAAATCGTTGTTGACATGACCGCATGCAAAGTAGTAGGTTTATATTTTATACCATCAAAACATTAATTTAATGACGAAAAAAGGGTTTTCATGTCAAAACATGGTTGCTAATGGTGAGATATACTCGCAAGACAGGGTCATTGAATTATTAAAAATACGTGAAAAGCATCAACATCTCGAGAGCATTTAGTGCCGATAAATCGGCGTTTATTTTAATGCACAGCTTGTAACATTTTTTTAAATGCATAACAACACATATCACCCAAATACAGGGTTATCCACAGACCAATAAATAAATAAACATTAAATAATGTGTACATATATGATAAGGGTTTGAAACATTAGTTGCGGGACGGGGGGCATTCTACACACATTTTTTGTGGAAATATATATCTGGTAAATATAAATTTTCGTTCCAATCTAGACATATATTTAAATAAAGTCACGGAGCTATTTAGTTGCGTGTGTGTGACACGTGAGTGACACTAAAATCAAAATATTGAAACGGGGAATTTGCGTTAGTTCATGTTTATATATTTGGCAGTCTGTTGGGTTATCCAATAAATGTTGACAGCTCGACTCCTTGGAATAACATGGGTCTAACTGACATTTTGGGCTAATTTAAGTTATTGCATGAGATGGGTTTGAAATGCATTATTCTTTATTTTTTTCATACACACCAACTCTATTTAAATAGCAAGAGCTGAAAGTTCTAACTAGATCATTTGTTTATTAAAATTTATGGATTATTATTGTTATTTTACAATGTTTTTATTTATTTTTAATTTCCCTCATCTCATAGTGGTCATTGATAATACTAAAAGCAAGTGACAAGACCTCAGAACTCAATACTCAAAACAACAATACTCGAAACAAAATATACATGAATATAATATTAGGAGAACACATTCTTATTGTGAAGTTGTAATTATTCAGAACAGACGGTCTGTGATATTTTAAATATGAATTAAATATATTAATTAGAAAGATATACATATAAAATCAATTTTATCGAAAAATATTGTTGTTGCGCCACCGGGATTCGAACCTGGATCTCTTTCCTAACCGGGGAAGGTGCATTATCCAACTATGCTACAGCGACAATTTTCAAACCTATATGTTACCTTTTTGATATTAATACATTTAATCGTTCCATTATTTGAAAGAGCCATCTACCTTATTTTTAATGTATATTAATACTCTTGTATTAATCAATTCTATGTTCTGAGTAATTAAAACTTCACAATAAAAATGTGTTCTCCTTAATAAATAAAAAATAATTGATATCATACTTGGTTTTCTAAATTTAATTCAATTTTTAAAGTTCTATCACACTTGTTGGATAAACCCTGTACATATAGCGAATTTATAAAAAATTGCAAGCCTATCAGCCACTTGCTGCCTTACTAGGTAGATTATACTATATCGTGATTGATATATGGATTATACAATACCGTGACAGATAAGACAACTGAATATTGACAGTTTATATTCCGTTTTGTAATGTAAATATTATATTTGTATCTCTTTTTAGATTTTTAATAAAAAATACAAAGTCTTGGGTAGCATTCTTATAAATTAAAAAATATGTTTAAAGTTTATTTTTACTGCTAGAAAATAATTTTCCTATCCTTGTAAAATATCCAACGCACAATTTACGAGACCTTTATAATATACCTAACTGCCATAGTATATAAAACAAATTGCTAAACGTTAATATTTGTATATACGGAGCAGAAGCCTAAACACTGATCAACTCTCAAAAGAGTTTGAGCGGGAAATTCTGAGAATATTGGTCCGATTTACGATGATAACAACTTCAAGTTTACATGCTCCACGTTTGAGAGTCTGACGTCATTAAATTAAAATCCAACAACTTTGATAGGCCAGGCATCTGGCTTCGTTGGAAGACTCTTATCTTAGATGTATCCGTAGACCGCGATTCGACGTATCTGTAGATTCCATCTAGATGGGATCCAGATCCTGTGACGATGTTGATAAAATTGGAATATGAATCTTTAGGAATCAATTTATAAAAAAAATTAATGTCAGTATTTCAGATTCATTTTACCTAGTTAAATCTATTGCAAAATTTCATAAATAACGTTCAAATTTTTTTTACTTGCAACAGGTATTATTTATCTCGATGCATTGCATTTTTGATGTCAATCCTGTCTAGCACGTTCCAGTCGTTCTTGAATCATTGTCATTTAGTGTTGTCTAAAACGGAAAATGATCGTTGCCAAATTCTCCGAAATTCCTCTTCATGGTATGTCTATCTTCTACAGTATAGATCGCCAACACAATCTAGAGCTTTTATACTAGACTATTTATTATGCGAAGAGACGAATGCGAAAAATGATCTACAAGTCCCATTTTAATGGTATACTATAGTACACGGCCTGTCAAATCTTCGGTTTTCGATACCCTTTTCTATACACAAATATAACATACATAATTATTTATCTATATGTATAAAATTTAAATACTACATTCACGTTATATTCGTAATTAAAATGGGCCTGATCCCTTGCTCTTACTTGAGTATGCTATACTAATTCAAGCCTTAACAAAACTAACCAGTATTTGTGTACATCGCATTGTTCCGTTAATTTGCAAATACCTGATGTTCGAATATTTTACTGCCCGACTAACGATGGTGACATCATAAGATTTTTGTTTATTAAAGACATACATCGCCTGCTCGGTGTATTTCAGAGATATCACGCCGTCTGATAACTATGCGTGTCTATCAATATTATTATTATTAGTGATAAATACAGTTTGAATGTTAATAATTTTTCTGAAATCAGTAAAAAGGTGAGTTGTTGAGCGACACTTTAAACTTTTGATTATTTTTTAATGACTAATGTCTATCATATTTAGGTATTATTTACAATAAGCGATATTAAACAATACGCATTTAAATCATAGCTGCATCAAAATTACGAGAATTAGGTATGGGAGAAAGATAAATGTGTAGAAATTGTACGGGAAGAGGAAGAGAACAAATATTAATTATTTTTCGATTTCTATTGGTAGTTCACTATATATCATTCAATTTTGTAATTATTTCCTTTTCTTAACTTTTCTCTATCTGCTGATCGATGTTAATTTTTAGAATTCATAATTATGAAATTTACTCCTTGACTATTTCTTTTTAACATAATTTGATTTAGTTTCCTTTGAAATATTATTAATTTTTACGTATCGTCTTCATTGGCTATGAATAAAATGCTGCAAAAATAACAATATTGACTCGTACACAAATTTAATCACACAAATTCCTAATAACTATATCATTAACGGACCGTGTTTTTCATTTCTTGTCTCGTTACGACAACGGCCAAATTATTTTAAACCTATAAGCAAGATGACAAATGTATTAATGTATTATTATATTTGTCATTATAATGAAAAAAAAATTCTTCACAAGCGACAACTTTTAACATATTACGATATGTTACCAAACATGTCTTAAGAACTGACTCACCAACACGGGGCGGTGTTGGAAAATAAATAAATTACTAGTTTAATCCCAGAAGTCTTTCGAAAATATATTTATATTGTTAGCAAGAAATCAAATACCAATCTTCATAGAATTCAATTCAAATAGCCGCTTGTGAGGTCTTTTCGAACATCCTGAGGCGACGAGTGCCATCGTATTTGTTTTCCACGAAACAGCAGTAGTAAATTTCTACTTTGATATATTATTCCAGAATTTATAAGGCTCATGTCAATGTTTAAGAATATTCAGTGTTATTCTGAACACAAATATAATACTATAAATGTATAAAATATTAAAAATTGATCACGGAGACCAAACGCGCCGCGACAATTATTTTCCCGGGCGGTATTATATGGAGCGCGTTACGGTTTATCATTTCACGAGATCGATTTTGAAACTACAATTACTCTTTTTTCAAAAACTCAATTTTTGAATTCCTCTAACTGAATACAATAATACGCTAAAAGTTATTTTTCATTTGATTATAATTAAATAAAAAAAGTTTACGTTTCTCTCGTAAACAGTTTCCCTTGGATTTCTATTCGTTCAATAATTTTATACAACACTCTTTTCTCACCTGTGTTTGATGATCCAATCGTAAAAGGTAATGACAGGTATGACACCAGTTCTGTCTAGAATTGAACTGGACCTGTGTCGGTGCATCTATCTGCACTTTCTCATCTGCATCGCCGCACAGCCGGATGCTTTTATTTGAGGTCATATCAACAGCAGGTTGGTATTGAAAATTATTTTAGCCTAACTGAATTTATTTTTTAACCTATTGAATGCTGCAGACACTCAAATTTAAACAATTGACTAATAAGCCGGGGACGAGCTGCAATTTTTTTATTTTTTTTATTAGTAAAATATACAGTTAATCGTTGAAAATAACAATTATAATGAAAGTGTAAGAATAATTTAAACTAATAACATGTTTTTTTTTCTGAAATTATAATATGCTTTATACAGTGAAGACAACAATTGAAAAGGACTTATGAAATGTATAAATTAGGAAATGTCGTTTATGCTGCAAAAAATTAAATTAAGAAGTAATAAACAAATATCAGTAAAAATTAGAGAAGTAAGAAAAAATGTAGAAAATAGGAATATAAACAGAGGAAAAAAAACATTTTCTTGGGGAACGGGAGAGTGAGGGGAAAGAAAAGTGGGATAGGGAATAAAATCTGTGAATTAAAAATAAAATGAACGCCATCAGGGTTAATATATTGATTTTAGATTTAATTGAGGTAACTGAAGTATTCAAAATGTCTAGAAAAATGAGTTCTGTATGGCATTGGTTTTGCAATGTGGAAGGTTAAATGTGACATTAGTTCTGGTTGACCTAGATGACACTCGAATGAATATGCGTCTGAGTAAATCAGGACAGTCTACTTTGGAGTTGGCCATTTTGTGTAGTTGTTCCTAAATTGAGCCCTTTTATTCAACTATTCCATTCTTTGGCTTAATGCAGTTATCAGCGATGTTACGAGTGAAGAATCTGCAGCACTCTTCATTTAGCCGGTCCAGCAGGTTGGGAGGTCTGCCGCTCCCTCTGGATCCATCCATGTAGCCAACCACTACAATCTCCTCCAGCGTGAGAGGCGGAAGAATCCGTCTAAGATACACAGTAAAATGTTTAACATGCATAATTAAATCCTACAATTTGGAGATATTAATGCCTAATATTCTTGATACGTGTTTCCAGCGTCATATTTTTAAGGCATCGAATTTTTTTATTTGTTTCTTTCTTGTTTTATTTCCCTTATCTTGCCTGGTAAAGCAAGCATAAAAAAAAACAAACCTCTTCATATGTCTCAGACACATGTGTCATATCACCCCTGCATATAATATGTTTTTTTCTAGATCGAAAAATATGTTTATAAATTCAACAGTATAGCAGTTTACAAATATCTTAAGCTTTTTATTAATACCAGTTTCTTTTAATATTGAACAGAGTAACATTAGTATATATATTATGGTAATATTAGTATTAAAATATAATGATAAAAATATTAATCAATACATTAAATTCTAATACAAAAAAATCAGCATATATATTTAGTTAACAATTTGATTAGTATGTGAGAGATACTAGATATGTAAATACTCAGAGCCTTCAAAATCTAGTCGATTTAAAAAAAAATTGGATGCATCTGGTGTCGATCCTGGTACCGCAAAACAGACTTCACTGAGGTACTCGCTGAATAAGCATATTCTATATAAGCATGTTATAAAATTATTGAACATGAAATAACATTGTTTTGGAAAATGTAAATATATTAAAAAAAAACTCTTATTTAATTAATTTACACTTAAAATACTCATCAGATCTGTGAAAACTAATCACCGCCAACAAGTAATTATGTTAAAAATGACAAACATATAATAAATTTCAGATAAATTGTGACACATTTTCGGAGATCAAGGTTTAAATTAACCCGGGCCGCTTACACTGAACCCATTGTATGAATTCAAAAACTGTCACATTCCGATCACACAATAATTGTTTAATTTCTAAGTAACACCGAAATCATCAGCAACATATGTAATTGCATAATTGCGTATAAACGTTATATTCACACTTCTATTGTACATTCAGTACATTCTGAATTTTGAAAGATTAATGAATTAATTAATGCTTTTATATCCATATAAAAAGCGCCGTGAAATGCGATTTCATCTGTTAAGAAGATGCAGTGTGAACAAAGGTATGCATAACTTGACTATTCAGAACTGTGTTCTCGCAGCAAGGCAATAAATAAGTATATTATCTTTAATTCATGACAAGAGATAGAAAATATAGTAGAGGTGGCCCATTGCGTGACACCCATCCAACTAATGTCTGCGCCCGATAATGTTTAATATGAAATGTGTTGATCTGGCACGCCAGCCGACTACGCTACTGAATCGCACGACACAAATGATATTTGAAAAAAATAAGATTCTACATTGAATAAAATAAAAATGTTGTGATATAATTAAAAAAACCCAGTGTCATCCATATAAGATTAATATTATCTAGAAATAATAACAAATCTCTGACGACAAAAATCATCATAATGCGAAATTGTAAAATCTAAAAATAATTCTTGATTTTGAAATTTTTGACAGTGAAAGTAGTCGTTTGTTGTTCTATTTGAAATTCATTGAATTTTGTGATTTTTTCCTTTTCTTACCTTTTCTCTTTCTGCTGATCGATATCAATTTTTAGAATATATCTACTTATATCATTTATAATTATGAAATGATATCTATATATTTACTCATTAAATATTAATCTGATTCTTTTTAATATAATTGATTTAGTTTTATTATTATTTATTATTATATTAGTATTATTAAGTATTATTAATTTTTTCGTATCGTCTCTTACGTAGATAGGCAGAGAGGATAGAATGCTACACCACTCTTGCCTCGTCCACCTTCAAACATCTTCTCATACATGTGCTTCGGATGTTGAAACTTTTGACAGGGACAATCTCCAAATTAGATTTATCTGATAATGATCTTTCGCGGATGCCCTCTGCTTCTGTTGTTCTTATTTAAATGAACAAAAAGGTTAGCTAATGAAAACTGATACTGCATTCCAATATAATTAATGTATAAGTTTCTTATTAAATTTACATACAAATAAAGCTTAGTTCACGATGACACAAAGACAAAGACAGAGGCTCGTCTGATACTTGGTGCGGGAGGTTGTACGTGATGCATGCGGTTAAATTAGATTAGGTTAGGTTGGATTAAAGTAAATTTTTATTTTTTTATTTATTTCATGTCATATGTTGTTTTATATTTTATTATCTGCCTCACTGGGCTTCGCCCGTGCAAAGGCAAACGTTTGTTCTGCGCTCATCCTATTTTGTACCTAAGATCTTCCTTGATGTATTTTTCGATTATCTATAACATACATATTATAAAATACATATTATGATAGTAATTTGTTAAATGCCCAGCTTGCACTTCGTACTCTTTTCCTGTTAGCAGTCTACGTAGGTGTCAATAAGTGAATGTTATTTTACACAAGGTTAATTTTATCTATTTATTGTCGTACTCTAATCATCTATGGCCGAGGTATTGCAAAAATGCGATGACGTCACGTCATATTCAATGCCACACATGCGAGGCGTAATTTTTTCTGCATTCTTTCATATTTCAGACAAGTTATTATTGTATGGTTTCGGGTTCATTCACGTCTCTTATTCGGTGGCGAGTTTTTTAGTTGTTTTTTTTTTTTTTTGATGATACGTCGATTCACCTGGCGATGACGGACTACGGTCATGTGGAGATGTGCGTGTGTCGGGGATTCTGGGTAAAAAGTGCCCGTCTCGGGTCACTGAACCCCGGGGACCCGTTTGCTAAAAACCTCAGGCCGCGTTCACAGAACGGCACCAGCTCTGGCGCAACAGCTAATGCTTCTGCTCTGATGGATGTGCTAAATTGCTTAAATGCTTAAAACCATCATCATCATCATGATCATCAATATCATCATCATCATCATGATCATCATTATCATCATCATCATCATCATCATCATCATCATGATTATCATCATCATCCTCATCATCATCATCATCCTCATCATCATCATCATCATCATCATCATCATAATCATCATCATCATCATCATCATCATGATCATCATCATGATCATCATCATCATCATGATCATCATCGTCATGATCATCATCGTCATGATCATCATCATCATCATCATGATCGTCATCATCATCATCATCATCATCATCATGGTCATCATGATCATAATTGTAATCATTATCCCCATCAAGGTATTCATATTCATTACACATATTTATTTATCTAATTCTTAACATAGTGCATACATAAGGACTCCTATATGTGATCTAATGTAAACAAGATTAAAGTCTTTTTTTTTTTACTAAAACTTATCTTTTACATATCTGGCCAGTTTCACTTTAATTCTATTCAGTTTCTCCTCCTTTCTTATGCTTTCTGGCATTTCATTAAAAATCTTTATCGCACTATACATCATCGATCTCTAAGATTTGGCCTTCTATCAATCTATCCCTTCCTCTTGTACGATGCTCGTGCTCATGTTGATTTGCATCAATTTTTCTTTGATTTTCTTATTGAGAATTTTATAAATTAACACCATTATATTAAAATATATTATCTGCTTAAAGATCATTTCAGCATTGCACTGATCAGAGTATATCTATTTTTTCTGAGTGTTATTATCAAAGCTTTATTCTGCAACACTGACAATTGTTGCACTTGTTTTTCATTAGCCAAAAACAAAATGCCATTATCACCATTATAATCAATATCACATAATCATCATAACCTCGAATCCACCAAGTCCACGTCGTAATTGAAATGGGAAATGTGCGTACACAGTGGTCTTGAAATTATTGTCCTTTTTTTTCTAGAAAAATATTAACCCTCAATTCGCATCACACGGTTTGGTAAATCGAATTTTATCTTTCATATGAAGTGAACTTTGAGAAAAGAGAATGTCGGGTGTTCAAAAAAATACTTGATTAACAGGTGTGCTTCTTTTGCAATTTTAAATCATTCTTCGCATCTTATTCTGTACATAGATGTGTACAAACGGTCTCTCGTCACAGGATACTAAACGAAAGATGACACCAATATTAACTTATTTAGTTTGGTCTCTTTTGATTTTAACTATACATAAAATAATCATGACATGACACAAATGCCCAACTTACCCAAGATCGTGTGGCTCGATGACTCGTAGGCTATCTTCATGCAGAGCAGGAACGATTTACAGCCGATGGATTATTCACATCTTTTGTAAATTTTCCGCTAAGGTAGGTTTAGTTGGGTGACATGCTGTGTGGATCCTGTTCTTAAAGCCTTTTATATTTGCATGATTTCCTGGACGAATTCTGACCAGACTACGAAACAAGATAAGTTGTAAAGGCTTGCTCAGATCATTTACTTTTTTTTACGGAATCGACGATAGCGTCTGAGTTATGCGAGACGGAGAGGTTGCAGATAAATCTTCAGGTCGAAAGATTTTGTAGGTGCCGCAAAGGATATTTTCATTAATTTTTAACTAAATTCTTAACTTTGAAAAAATTAATTAATTATTAAAATAAAACATAACGATGTTTACTTCCTTACCTTACCTTACTTTACTTACCGCGTCATCTTCAGTAATAAACTAAAGCTTAAACTAGAAGACAGGCTATCACCTACAACGTTACCTTTTATTGAAGATCATTCCTATATAATCGTTAGGATGCATTTCTTTTCGGTAGAATCTCCTTCGTGTATCGTTCTATAATTCGGTCACCAGGATCAGGGATGCCTTGATGGCTGGAGCTCCAAATTTCAGGCATCAGACATAAGTAATAGCTGAAACGGCTGTAAATTTTTCTCTCTCTATACGGGAATGTCCCAGTGGTGCGAGAGACAGACCTAAAGAATCTTTATAAAGTAGTTTTGTAATAATAAAAATAAATAATATCCAGCTATTTGAATGCCTGCTAATTGTGTATATTAGGTAACATATAGTAAGGTTGCGTGTTCAAATCACGTAGGGGTTAATCAAATACAGGGTCACGGTGTATGTGGCCAGAGCAGGTGGAACAGATAGGTAAGATATGAGCAGTGAAGTCGTGAAGCGTCTTCTGGTGAACTGTTGGAGATGCCGGCTGCGAGAGAAGTGAATCGCTATGGCCGGCTATGTATTATCGTCAGTTTGTGGGTCAAAATAATAATCAATTGAATTTCAAAAATTTTTATATTATGTTTTGGCCAATACTAATAATAAAAAACAGCTTATTTATGATAATAAATTCATTACTATTAACTGTGTATAAAAATAAAACCATTTTTTTTTTAGGATTAATTTTAATGGAAGACCTACTCTATATGTCAATATAACTAATTTATCGTATAATACTTTCATGTGCATTATATTATCCAGACTATCCATGGTCCAAATTAGACTGGATTTTACTGTATCAAATAACGGTAATAATTTCAGACTACTACAATTTACCTTGCTAAAAATATCGATAATTTAACAGATAACCAAAGCAGAATAACTAAATACACACTACATACCGCACCACCTCACTCGAAAAAACAAGTCTCAATACTGATCCGACAGTTTTAGGACATCTCTTTGATGGTCGGCGTCTTTTGTCTGTTTAAGTGCCGGCCGAGTGCATCGGTTCCTTTCATGAAGGCGTTATCTCTTTAAATCACTTTTTAAAAACCATCACTTAGTAGTCATTAGTCTGTGATCGTAACAATATTTTATTTTTATACCATATTTAAAATACGGAATTTTCTATAAAATTTTCTAAATTCTATATTATATTTCTTATGCAATCCCCAATATTAGGTGTATCTTTAAGATTGATGGGAGCTTATTGTTTGCATCCATGTATATTCAGAGTGTGTGCACATTGCGGAGGCGACAGACCTCTATAAATATGTTTAACTGCTTCTAATATTAAAGACACGAAGAAAAAAAAGTATTTTGTTTTGGTCTCTTCAAACAATTTTATTTCAATTTGAGATGGTGTTCTTTTATATCTACACATTTTATACATTATCAAATGTATTCTACCGGCGAGAGCAGTCAGTACATTAATATAGGGAGTATGATATATATTTCGAGAAATAAAATATCTGACAGAATACTATGATTTATTATAATGTGAATTATATGATAATAATTGTGATACATATTTTATTTCGAATGATTTCGCAGAAATTCTATTTAAGTATAGATTTTTTCAAAGTACTGTATTCTCTATGATCAGACCGTGTTTCTTCCTCGTTAGTCTACAAATATATAAATTAAATCGTAACAATGATTTTTATAAAACTTTCACATGAAACACTTGAACTCATTGTGGTTAGACAAAATTATGATTTAATTAAAAGTCCATTTTATTTTGACACCTTTTTATTTTAATATATAACCCTGATGAAGGTTCAAGCCTGAACCGAAACTAATTGGTTATGTATTCAAATAAAGTGGTGTTAAAACAAAATAATGTTTTTATATATAATATTATATATATGTACCACCATCATTTATGAAATGCTACATACTTTTCTAATGGAGTTTTGTGATACATTTTATTCGGAAAGCCACTTAAAATACATGTTCTTTGTTAAAATTAAAACGTTACATATGTAAAGGATTATCGTTGATTTATACACTGTTCACAGGGGAAGGGTTAGATTTATTGGGATGTCAAGATGTTGGACATTTACGTGAGACGATGCAGATACCAGGTTTGTGAAAGCATCTGAAGCGGGCCAGCACTTTTTTAGTGACTGTCAAGTCCAATACCAAAGCGCACTTCCCGCAGAACCGCGATCAGCTGGAAACCTTCTACAGAATGCCGTTTCACTAGCTGTTGCTTCATTTTAATATTGTAAACATTCCTTTGATTGCGTTTTTTTGGTCACCTTCAGCATCTGCCGCTATACTCAGAAGTCTATGTCAATGTGTCTTTATCTTTAAAAGCTCACATCACGTGTAATTTAGAGATAACAATAATTACATATGGATTATAAGGATATTTTTATTTATTATCTTTGTTTTTTTAACCACTAAATTGAGTTTAAGTACATCTACCGGTTTCGTAAAATATCATTTTCTTCTTCAGGATGTCATAACTAACTCATAATTAATGTCATAATTAATGGTTAAAAAAACAAAGATAATAAATTAAAATATGAATTTTAACCACAAAGATAATATTGCTAATTTTAAAAGTATGGATTATAAGGTTTAAAAAAAGAGCTACAAATCGTATCACGACTGAGCGGTTGCACACTGAAGTATACGCTGGGCATGAAAATCCAAGGGACGCTGCTCCTCAAAGCATTTATCATTCAATACCGGTAGAAAATATACAAAAACCTGATATTCCACTCCATTCCTCCAGAGACGTGAATCTGTCAATAAACTGATGCGTTGTTCTTTGCACCGAACCCAGCAGATTTGAAGCACTAAACTATGGATGCCTGCCAAATTTGAGACATTGAATATTGTTTGAACAAGAGTTTGGGGAAATGGAATGTTGGAAAGGTTGAACAAATTTGGGAGAGGGACAGGAATAAGGAACAGAGGAGTTGAAGGACTAATCAGAAATAGGAAAAAAACACGACCTACCTGAGAGGTGCTCCTCTAGGTATCTGTATTTGCTTCTTCCACTGGAGCCACAGGTCTTCTGGCTTCAGAACACGTATTACGGTATTCCGCACGAAGTACTCTTGAACACACATTTCGGTGATGGCGCAAAGTGTCATACAGGCAGCTTGGCACCTTGCACAATAGAAAGATGTACAGGTTTCGGTGCGCACAGCGAGAAATTGAACACACGAACAGCCCCGATAATTCACTCAGTTTTCAATGCGTAACGTGTATTACTGTCAACTCAAATTCCTCAACTGGTCCAAAACCATAGAGAATACCACAGAAAAAAGTCGTGTTCTGGGTATAGGGAGGGGAAAATGAAGTTCTAAATACACTGATAGCTGATGACTTCTTTAGTGCATGGAATTGAAATACAATACTTTTACCTATTTTATTATTTTGTAAAACACTTTTTTTAGTGCTTTTAGAATTTTTTTATCATTTCCAATGCATGATGGGTTCCGAATATTTCCTTATTGAAAATGGTACAACTGAATAGAAAATGTTCCGCATCTTGGCATGGCAAGGAAGCGAAGCATTTTAATGGATTTTCTGAAGCCGATCGCATCAGGGAACCTTGCTGATCGCAAGAGGTACTTGAATATTCCCTTGCAAAGTAAAATTTTGAATTTCTAATATTTGAACTAGTATCTTTTTGGTTTAAAAATTTAAATGTAAAATAATTCCAATTTTTAAATAAAATTTTATTTTATTTGTGACGTTACGATTTTTCGGATTGATAATTATATCAAAAAAATAAAAATAAACTGAGCTGTCAATCTCGGCACCGCATAGTGGGTTCTACTCGATGGTTTTTGAGAAAAAATGTACCTAATTAAAAAATATGGTCGTTTCTAACGGAAAAAAATAGATGTCTCACTAATAAGGTAATATATGAAGAAGGAATCTGACGACATCTTAATTGTTTAGCAATAGCAGGTTCCGTGTTCGAGTCCCGGTGGTGGCTATATTTGTTTTAAAATAACTTTGTATGTACTCATTAATTTTATTGATTAAAAGTAATCGGTTTCAGAAGAACGTCTCGGTTATTTTAGGTGAATTATTAAAGGTTAATATTAATAATACAATAAAATACTTTGTGTTGACACAAGTTTAGTATCTACTCCCTGTGCATTTTGTCTTTCCAATATACCTTAATATACTTATCCCGCTCTGACCAACTAATGACTTAGGGATTTCGCCGACGTGAGAACAGATTGCCTTCTGATACCGAATTGTCAAGATCTGTGTTATTTTAACGTCCGAAAGTAGGACCATGAAGAGGCGGTGTTGTAAACAGTTACGGAAGTGCAGTAATATCTCGGTTCTTCACTCAAAAAAGTGCGAGTCAATTGGAGGTGAAAACTTGACGTCCAATCTAGGATCGAGATCAAGGTAGGCCAGATCCATTTGCCAATATTCCTCTCTTGAATACGATTTGGATTGCGCCAACTAATCATTATTGTAATCGATACAGTCCACGGGATCTTATCCCATGACTTTGTTTAAACCACTGTTTATTGATAAATCAACACGTTTCGAAACCTATGGTATCTTCTTCAGGAAACAATGTATACTAAAATTAAAAATGCAAGTATAGATAAAAACAAAACTATATATGTTTAAACCACTATTTATCAATAAATGTTTTAAATATGAATTAAATATATTAATTATAAAGATATACATATAAAATCAATTTAATCGAAAAATGTTGTTGTTGCGCCACCGGGATTCGAACCTGGATCTCTTTCCTAACCGGGGAAGGTGCTTTATCCAACTAAGCTACAGCGACATTATTTTTAGCGACAATTTTCGACCCTATATGTTACCTTTTTGATATTAATACATTTAATCGTTCCATCATTTGACAGAGCCATCTACCTTATTTTTACAGAATCTCAAATACCTTTGAGTAAACTGATAGCAGACGCCAGAATTATCAATTCATCAAATGATGGAACGATTAAATGTATTAATATCAAAAAGGTAACATATAGGGTTGAAAATTGTCGCTAAAAATAATGTCGCTGTAGCTTAGTTGGATAAAGCACCTTCCCCGGTTAGGAAAGAGATCCACTTTCGAATCCCGGTGGCGCAACAACAATATTTTTCGATAAAATTGATTTTATATGTATATCTTTATAATTAATATATTTAATTCATATTTAAAATATCACAGACCTATGTTCTGAATAATTACAACTTCACAATAAGAATGTGTTCTCCTAAAAAAAAAAATGTTTTATCTAATTTTTTATATAATATGTGGCTACAAAGTAATATTACCAATATGGAAAAAGTAATGACTAATAGTTTGCAATTGTATATAATAAACATAGTTGTATTATAATATTTTTTTGGCTAATTAACTGTGTCGAGTTTTTCCGATTTCGTGCAAATGATAAGAATTCAGATAAGGTTTTTACGATTAGATATGATAAACTACATGAAACATTACATTAGGCTTATAAGTACGCCCCAAGTAATAATATGTTTATATCTAATCAGATTTACCGTTTTTAAGGTTATCAGTATAAACGATTTGTACTAGTTTTTATGGTGTTCTGCCAATTAACACCATAAAACCAGAGTGATTGCGAAGAGTAAATAATTATAAATAGAAAGAGCAGAAGGCTTGTTTGGACAGGTCACTTCAATGAGCACAGCTTCTCTCGGAGTGCATCAGCAATCCAACTACAGTATAAGTCGATCTAGGGAGTGACGTGATGAAGGAAGCCTACTGTGCCCAGGGTACAGCTACAGCTTCCCAGCTTTTCACACAGGACTGGCCTGACTACGCCACTAGCCAAGGCACATTTGTATACTATCGACTACCGTTACGTAGGGTCTGGACCCCGCTTGATCCATGCAGTTCTCTGCACAGTTCAGGCAGTCTTTTTTTAGCTACTCATCAGTGAACTAGTCGACAAACTCATTAATCAAAATAGCTAAATATCAGCAGTACAACGATTTATATTTCAAATACTAATTAAATGTATTAATTAGAAAGATTTACACGTAAAATAAATTGTATCTAAAATATTGTTATTGCTACAGGGATTCGAACCTGGATCTCTTTGCTCTTGCTCTTTGAAGGAAGGTGCATCAATGTGTCAAAAATTTAATGAAAATGAATAGTTAATTCTGACATCTCTTATCGGACAACTCAAAGGTATTTGAGATTCCGTAAAAATAAAGTAGATGGCTTTCAAATAATGGAACGATAGATGTATTAATGTAAAAAATGTACAATACAAGATCATCAATGATATGATAGACTGCCCCCAGATTGTTGGTCTGCTTGACTTTCACGCACCATTGAGGTCATCGAGACACAATTCATTGTTTTATTACAGTGGTGATGTCAGAACTCGTGCACTAGCTAACTCCGCAGTCCTCAGAATGCATTCTTTGGGGAATGAATATGCGGAGGTAGTCTACCTCAACTCAAGTCTCAACTGAATGCTGACGTATAAATTGCTACTTCACATTTTATATTTATTTTTAATTATGTAATAACATGATGACACTGTGTAATTTTTTTTCTTTTTGTTTTGCACTTCTGTTGTAATTTTCTTTTATTTTATAAATTATGTTAATGCCTGATGTATAATAATAAATAAATATAGGTTCGAAAATTTGTCGTCAAAAGTACTGTGTATTTGAAAGCGATCCAGATTCGAATCCCGGTGGCAACAATAATATTTTTCGATAAAATTGATTAGTATTTAAAATATCACAGATCTGTGTTCTGAATAATTACAACTTCACAATAAGAATGTTTTCTCCTTAATGAGTTAGATTTCTTTTATGGGACAAATTTCTTTACAAGAACCCTGTTTTTAGAAGTCGTTTTAAATTAGGTATACTGAGTAAAACTATATATCATACTTTGTGATAATCTTATTTATTGATAAAAATTACAATTTTAATATTCGTGTTTAATGTGAACAATGGCCTTGCATTTCCTTGAAAAGTTTTGATAAGACAGGTTTGTATGTTTTTAATTTAAAGCACGATTCCGGGTTCTCATCAATTAGACGATTTCTCAATTTACTTCAAGCTTGAAATAGATTGTATTCATGAATATGTAGAGCCGAATGCTATATTTTTTTAACTGATCGTACGAGTCAGGAATACCATTCCAGGTGTTAAAAATCATCGTGTCTTCATTCTCTAGGTCTAGGTCAGCCATATTCAAACTTTTTTTTCTTCCGGCCACATATATAAGAGTTACGCGGATTTGTAACATTATACTGATATGACGAAAAAAAAAATTCACGTAGGAAAAATAGTATTGCTTGAAACTCGTTTGATTCAAGATTAGGACGCCGCCACTTAAAAAGTCAACAAATATTTTTTTAAATAATATATATCGCTTATCAGCATACCAGCCAATACCAGCTCAAATATTAACAGCAGTGTATTCTTCTATATGAATTTTTTTACTATACCTGTGTCTGTATACTATACCTCAAAGGTATTAGCTTACTTGAGAAATATATACACCATCTTGTTTGGTTTTTGTTACGATTGGAAAGTTATGCGATACTTGGTTTGATTGTTCGCGCGTATCGCAAGATATTCAATACATTTTTTGAATCACGTTCCTAATAATAAATGTGTTTCGGGCGGCACATGAGAGCTTGGCGGGCCGCAGGTTGAGTATGGCTGGTCTAGGTAGAAAATATCGATTTACAAACTTTCGACATCGATCAACACGAAGCACGTATTCCGTCATTTTGTAACGTCGTCTGATTCCTCAAACCTTCTTTGCTGGTTCTTCGTCTTCTAAACGCTGTGTATGACCCTGCCAGCGTAACAACCGACACCCGTAAGAAGATAAATACTCCATGTTAAAAATACCAAATATTAATTTTCCAGCAACCAGCTCAATTACCAGATAAGTGTTCTCCATGTTAATATGCTCGCTGGGAAAATGTCTTATATTCTGTAAAATGTATTTCTCGGGAAGATGTTTGCTCTCATGTACGCGGGGGTTGATGTTATTAAAACAGAATTTAATTAAATAATACCATGACAGTACAACACGGGGTATTATAATAGGTAAATTAAATAGATTCAAAAATTATTAAATAACCGTTTATACATAATAGACCCACTAAAATGTCGGCTGTCGTGTCTAATATTATATTTAAGTAGTCGACGTAACATGAAACACACAATTTAAATACATAATTTAACGTGTTATAATAATAATGTCAGTTGTCAAATATTCTCGGAACTACTTACATTAAAATTCCTTTAGTCATGAAAATTATTATGTTCGTGCATATTTATTTTATATATTCACACATGGGGGGTGTTTTTTTTTTAGAGGTTTGTTTTTCGAATTTTGATCTACAACCAATTTTTGGCAGCTGACAGCTGATTTGTGCTCAGTTTGGTTTGCCATTTCACCATGAATGGACATACGCTAGAACAACGCTTGCAAATTGTTCAAATTTATTTCGAAAATCGTGGTTCAGTTCGCGAAACTTACCGTGCGCTACGTCCATTTTACGGTCGATATAATCGTCTATCCAAGCAATTAATTCGAATAATCATGTATCGTTTTCGCACCATGCCTACTTTACGCATACGCACCGAAGAAGTCATTGTTTCTTCAAAACTGTTGCCGGCCAGAACGTTTAAGTTAATGGAGAGCGCTACAGATCTATGATTACTGACTTCTTTGTTTCCCAATTGAATGGTATTAATGTGGAAGAGCTATGGTTTCAACAAAATAGCGCAACACGCCACACAGCACGCATCACTATTAATTTATTAAAATAAATATTTGATGAGCGCATAATTTCGCGTAATGGACCTGTGAATTGGCCTCCAAGATCGTGTGATTTATTAGGTTTGGATTGTTTTCTGTAGAGATATGTAAATTCGCTAGTCTACACCGATAAACCAGATACTATAGGCGACTTGGAAGCCAATATTTGTCGAGTTATGCCGATATACGTCCCTAGCTGCTCCAAGAAGTGGTCGAAAATTGGACTTCAAGGTTGCGCTTGATTTTGTGTGTTTTATTTCATTTTAATGTTCTAAACTTCTAAAAGAAGCACCTTTTATAATATATAATTATATCTATATATTTATAATTATACCCATATATTTATTACTGGGCTATGCCCGCAAAGCTAACGCTTTAGAATGTGAAAATATTACAATATTAACTCTTTAAAGAAGATCAGAATTTTATTGAATTGATTGGTAAACGCGGATTATTTAGATTATTAAATCAATATTGTGACTGATTGTATCCGATTGGTAACTGATTATTTATAATTCTTCGAGCAATGACTGGTAGGTGCACTGGACAGTAAACCTCTAACAGCTAAATCATCGTTAAATCTCCGTTAATAGTTACATAACGGCTTAACATCACTAAATACAGACAGTCTGCTATCACCCAGTGAGCAGCATTGGGTCGTCTCCTATGTCTTTGCGGTTTTGTTTAATTATTTAATATAAAATTTACACACAAATTACAACATTTCAATCAATGGTGTAAATTCATTCCATTTTTCAACCAATTTGTCAATGCGTTTTATATAAAAAATTATAACCCAATTTCTAAGATCATCGTCGTTGTTAAACATGACGCCACGCATTTGATTGGAGAGCGACCGAAAGGTGATAATCTGACGGAGCGAGGCCGGGACTGTAGGGGGGATGCTGCAGAATTGAGCTCCTGGATGACCGTTTTGGAAGCATTATTATTTAAGCTAAAAGATCAAGAAAAACTATGAGATACAAGAACACGCCGTTTTAGAGCAGAAAAACTGCTATCAAATAGTATCTTATTTTTTTTTACAAAATAGTATTTAATAAAAAAACCACACACACTTATTAGACGATCCATTACCAGGGGCGTGCACTGCGTACAAGCAAAAAAGCTGCGCATTACTAAACATTTTGGGAAACAAATATACAATAAATAATTAATATGTTATAAACATGTAAAATAATTTATTTATTTTAATTACGCTAGTGCCGGTTGTGTACCAGTAGAATCTTTAATTGATTAGTTCTAAAAACTACAACGACTATCTCGCCGCTGAAACCGTAGGGCTGTAGTAGTCTTATTCTGCTTTATATTCTATTAAAATTGTTATCAGAAGATAGATAAGAAAACATAAGTTTTTAAGCTATCGTTCTACTCAAGCCATACAATTGGCCACCTACTGAATAGAAAATTTCTTTTGTCTGATTTATTTTGTACAGAGTCCTTACTTATGCTGTTTTTTTAAACAGAATAACATTTGAAAGGTTTGCAGCTTGGCTTACAGCTGCGTGCAAATCATTGAAGTATCTACTTCTTCTTTAACTAATTCCCATATTTTACTATTTCCTACGTTAACCTTTAATAAAAATAATAATTAGCTTTAGTTATTACCTGGAGGATTTTCAAACAGTACAACAATCATGTTCAATCGTAAAATGTTTCTACTAAACATACATATATTTTTTTAACGAATTTTATATGGGTTCTTACCTTCTTAGGTATAAACATTAAAAATTCCACGGATAGTAGGTTCTCAAAAATTATAAATAAATAAATGGTAGGGTCGTATAAACGACGAATTCATTTTGCCTAAAGACATTGGTTGAACGAATGTTCATAATCCTGTGTACAATACAACATATAATACATATATTATATATGATTGTATAATATTATTGGTAACAGCATAACCTAAATCTATACCTACTGCACGCCACTGCTTATTACATATAAGAGTAATAACGACCCATTAAATTATATTGCTTATTTTTAATATGTATGCCTATTTATAGCTGTCTTCATCACATTCTTCGCCATCAACGGTAAAAACAGAGTTCGGACGTAATTCATTCAGTCTGAAGTCAATGAAAGGTGAAAGTGGATTAGAGAATGTTTTCGTCTCCGGCTCTAGGACTGGTCATGGTGCCCACCGCTGGGCATCCACTCCGCTTGACTTGCTAATTCACCTCGATTCTGCTACCTACTCTCTTCGTCTTTACGCGGTGTGTATTCCGCGTGTCGACCGCCTCTGGAGAAAGTGAGATCGTCTGACATGGAAAGGTCTCCCGAGGTCAAATGAGCAGATATCGCTTCATTTACTCTTCACACTTGTGTACTTATGTTTTACAGTCCGGCTAACTTACAGCCCAATAACGATACATTATGATGGGCTGACCGCATAATGTTTAAACTGGATAAATCAACCTAAAATGATACTAACGTTAGTTTAATGTGTGCCTAGGAAGTAATGTATGCCGAGAAGAGTGGAGGAGGCTTAGTCAAGAGGGCGGGAGTTTAGGGAGATTATAATCCTTAGTCGATAGATTTAATATGTATATCTTTCTAATGGATTCATTTAATTTGTATTAAAAAGTTCATAGAACTACGTTCTGAAATCGTAACTTTACAACAAAGATGTGTTTTCATTAAAATTAAAAATGTATATATACATTTTCAATTTTTTATACATATATATATACATATATGTGCGGGAGTTTGGTTCTTAGAAAATTAGTCGCAATGAATCGCTTCATGGAAGAACAACGCGCGTTCTGCGTAAAATATTTTTTGCACTTTTGAAAATTCAGTACGCGCATTGTTCCCCCGTGAAGCGATTAATTGTCGCTGTCGCCCACGTGCCCCTTCTTCAAGCGGTTTCCGTTCAGAAACGATTTAAAAAATACAAAAACTTATGGTCAACTCTGTATTTTGTAACTGTTAAATTTGAGGTTTCAATGGGTTGAGTATAAAGTCAGAGGGAAAGTTTCTTGCTTATCCCGCGTCTGTTGATTCTGAGAAGGACCGTTGTTGTTCCAACGTTTCTGGTAAATCTCATTACACATCTTCAGGGAGTGCCTAAATACTTTTCAGCCCAACAGTTCACTAATTGGGATGTTTACGACCTAATTCATGGCCTCTGATAACTCTGAGGTAAAATATTATTTTTAAATACTAATTTAGTGTATTAATTATAAATATATACATATAAAATCAATTTTGTCGAAAAATATTGTTTTTGCGCTACCGGAATTCGAACCTGGATCTCTATTTCCGATCCGGGGAAGTACACTACGAATTGGGTTATAGCGCCAGTATTTTTCATGCCAAATTTCATTATTATTTGAAAGCCATCTACATTAACAATATTTTTCGACAAAATTGATTTTATATGTATATATTTATAATTAATACAACAAATTAGTATTTAAAACATCAAAGACCTATTGTTCTGAATAATTACAACTTCACAATAAGAATGTGTTCTCCTTAATAAAATATTATTGTCCGGGCGATAAATGTCGGGTTCGACAAAATTGATATACATTGTTTTTAATATAATAATGATAGATTTGAGATCTGAAAAACCTTTATTTGTATAGATTTGACAACTTGTGAACGCCAGACAAGGTGTCCTCGTAATTGAAAGATTTACCCAAATAATAAAAAAATAAATTGGAGATAGAAGAGATCCAATTTGACGCTTACAACAATTTTCTCATAAATATTAATTTTCTGTGTTTTTTTTTAATACTAAAGGTCTATATATATTTCTACAAAGTGAATTTTAATTTCGGTTTACAATATCTCGAATACTACCACGTTCGATATGCTAACATTTATCAAATGTTCATATTCCACGCAATTCATTCAAATTCACCATCATATTCACATATAATATAATCAGATTGCGTATTCTCGCTCTGCAACCATATTTTTTGGCTAGTTCATACAATTATCTAGACTCATGTTTAATATGTATGGTTTCATTACGCAACACTATATAACGAGGGATTATTAAAATAAAACACGATACGTAAATAATTGTAATGTCGAACCGTGATTGGGTATGACAAATCAATTCTTACACATAATAATAATAATAATAATAATAATGGATAATTTGTATAGCGCCATTTTCGTAAAAACTTTCACCTCAAGGGCGCTGTACACATAATATGTTTTTTAAAATTAAAAAATCGTTATTTTCACTTATGGAAATGATTTTTTGAAAAAGTGCGTTTTTAGTTTCTTCTTAAATAAAGTCTCTGATGCACTGTTTCTAATAACGGAGGGCAAAGAGTTCCACGCTTTTGGGCCTGCCACTGCGAATGCCCGTTCACTAAATTTAGACTTCTGGTAACGGCTGATCGGTTCTACAACCCTTCCTGCAGCTGAAGTAGAGGCTGACCTGAGAGTTTGACGTCTACCATTCAAATTGTCTGGGATACAAAGTTTTTAAAGATATAAAGGCGCCATACTGTACGTCTTTCGTGAAAAAATGCGTTTGCCTTTCTTTCCTCCTTTCTGCTAATCATTGACATATAGTGTATTATGTAACGCGCTGACACCGGTGGAATGAACGCCTGCGCTTTACGCCACCGACTTGGCTCAGTCTGCGGGTGTTTGTGTGTGCGGTGTCAGAGTGGCTGGCTCGGATGGATGGAAATGGTATCAAACAATAAAAACACTTCACTTACACGTTAATAACATTGTATAATTTATTTAAGTACCACAACAAAAACAGACATTCAAAATCAATTACACGAGTGTAGAGTCTTTCATCTTCTTTACAAGCTTTAGTTTTAACCACCGAGTGTGGACACGTGTTAGGTACGAGGTAGTAATGTTACTTGAATGACATATGACTACCATGGTATGATGTGGCAGCTGAGGTTCCGAATCGCTACGAGACCGGACCAAAGTTTCTCTCGCCCTCTAGAGGCTTCCAAAAGGTGCTAACTCAACGCTACTCGATTGCCTCCCGCTCGTTCCTGCGGAGAGTCTCCTTGACTTTCACGGGCATATCAAGGTCCAAATAATACTTAAATTCTGTTGCTGTCCGTCGCTATTTCTCAATTTTTTGGCGGAGCACCGTCCGGCGCTCGCTCCACGCATCTCGCCAGCCCGCGCAGAAGTCCCCCCTTTTTTTTGTTCAGCCTTCTCCTCCAATAGACACTGCGTCCATTCGGGTTGGTAAAGTAATTCCCAGCCGGCTCCGCCGCTCAAATTTCAAATGTCACAAGTGGCTTCAATTAGAGGATGAGACACTTTTAATGAACCTACACCAGTCCGGTCCTGGATTACTTACACAGCTGACTACTAGGTGATTTCTCAAGCAGTCCATCGCTGGGCACTCTTCCAGTTTTCTTGTTGTTCCCAGGATAATTTCCCTTTCTAGTCTGTTATATTGATGCACAGAGTGACCGAAGAATTGGAAGAATCTTTTGTTCATTGTTTTAGATAGGGCTGTGGTTTGATTTGTTGCTGGGTCGTGGCATTCAAATCATCGTGCTATTATTCACGGAATATTTCATCCTTCTCCACCAATACATTTCAAAGTAGCCTATTTTACGCTTGTTAGAAAGACAAGATTGTGAACCAACTTACTCCGTGCCCAAACAATATGTTGTTATTTTTATTAGGGAAGGTTGTTAAGGATTAATCAATTAAACACGAATTTTACTAATGAATAAAATAACATGCGAAAGAGAGATAGAATGTATATACAGTTAGACGGAACATTAATAGAGGGGAAAATACAGTCTTGATGGATATTAAATTGATTTTAAAGGAAACACCTAATATGGGGCTAATGGATAAATTAATTTGATTATTAAGAATTGACGTACCACTATTTATTACCTTTTTTATTTCAAGGGCTTCTAAATTATCCTACCGAGGCCAAATTCATTTTTATTGTTAGTTTTTAATACGTCCTGACGAAGCTTGAGCTAAGCGAAACTGGTTGGCGTGTAATAAAATTGTTTGTTTTCATACAAAGTGATTATATTTTATTTAATCTAATATATCAAACCACAAAGCGATTGCTTTTTACAAGAATAGATTCGTGATATTTTACGTTTTTGTTAGTGTACAAATGTACCACATCTTAACGAGAATACTAAAACTATGCCCGTGAAGAAATTTAGGTATATATTTATATAATGTGTGTAACAATCCATCATGCAGTCTTCGCTGGAGGGAATCCGTTATGAACGCGGAGAAGAAGATTGATCGTGAAAGGGATTCGGATAGATACAAAGATGTCATTTCTTATTCAGTGCTCATGAATCCGTGAGTACAGATCGTCTAGGATGTGGAGTTAGGCCGAGACATATCATCATTACACATAGTACCATGTAGGAACAACAAATTTCGATAACCTAGCTCTAGGTATGTATTAGTGATTTTATGAATTGAGGAAAGTCGTGTTAGCGATTATCTAAAACACGTCATTGCAATTCATTTTGGTTAGAAGAAAAAAAGAAAACGTTACATGGCACGCGGCATGTACATCACACACCACACATGCATGCAACATGTTTGTAAAAAATATTCATAAATCAATTAACTATAATTCTTATTATTTTTTAAATAACAAAAAAATAGAGAAGCGTACACGGAATACACGTCACGTCAATATTCTTACTATTGTAAAACTAAGCGCTTGTGCTATGAAAATATGACTAATTTGCTGGTTTCACAAACCCCGATTGTTAGATTATAAGGCCAGCGTTTTAACCACTAGACCAACAACTCTTGCAACAATACCCAATATCGGTTGGGCAGATGCCACAACGTTGTTTGTCTTCTTGGGCATCCAATGGTATATTGAACAACCATTTAAAACATATAAAAATACGATTAAATTTAATTTCTGTGTGATCTTTTCTGAAAAAACACTGTATATAGTCGACGCTTCATATTTGTAAAAAAACGATATACAGTGTTGTTGCAGGGGGGGGGGGAATGTACATAAATATTGTTTGGGGCTCATCACTAGAGTAATCATTTGAATTTAATATAAATAATAATAATAATATAAAATCAATTTTATCAAATAATATGTCATAGGCCGTCTGTTCTGAATAATTACAACTTGAAAATCAGAATGGGTTCTCCTTAATAATATGTAAGTTGTAGCAATGTGTCCAAAATTTAATAAAAATGAATTGTTAATTCTGGCGTCTGCTATCGGTTTACTCAAAGGTATTTGAGATTCCGTTAAAACAAAGTGGATGACTTTCAAAATAATGGAACGATAGATGTATTAATTTGAAAAGTGTAACATATGGGTTCGAAAATTTGTCGTCATAAATACTGTCTGCTGTGGCATAGTTGGTTAATGCGCCTTCCCCGGATTGGCAAGAAATGCAGGTTCGAATTCCAGTAGCAACAACAATATTTTTTCGATAAAATTGATTTTACATGAATGTATTTCTAATTGATACATTTAATTCGTAATTGATATTTTTTGGTTGCAGGATATTTTAATGCTCTCTATTGAGTCATTAAATATTTTGACAAATTTGTCACCAGTAATTTTTTCTTCACTGATTTTTTCCCTGATATTTCATAATTATTTATATTTTTTTCCCCTTCCCTATAAACTTAGCTCTTTACAAATACTCATCCATGTCAGTTCCTCATGACTGAGGATCGCGTTCTCCATAAACTCACGCCCTCTTGATTATGCTCCTCCACCAGAGAAGTTCCTGTTGCCCTTTCCACTTAGTTGGTCCAACAGGGGGGGGATCTTCCTCTTCCTCTTTGTCCTTCGAGATACCCCACCACAGCAAGCTTCTCCAAGCTATCTTCCCTCTTCACAAGATGCCCATAAATTGAATGATTCGTCTGAGGCAAATGTTTAAGAATCTGTCCTTGATCTTCAGTTCCTGCAGAATGGAGACATTCGCGCGTCTCGCAGTACAGCATTGCAATATTAATACTAGCTACAATTAAAACTCCACCAGTTGGCCGAAAAAGTTCATCAGGTCTATTAAATAAAATTAAAGATTAGTATTTAATTTGTATGTAAAGAACGTGTATCGCACAGAATTGCGAGGTCGCAGGCGCCAATTAATTGATGTGATAATACACGTGTCAGTAATTTAAAGGTGTAATCATCGTCATGGGGCTGATTTCAGGAAAATAAAGACATCATTCTTAGTAAAACGTCACAGCGGCGGCCTGGCGGCCTGTCGCTACACATGTAGGTACTTGCAAATATGATGGGAAAATATTATTATATGAGTATATGTGTTTATGTAAATGCCTTCGATTTTGCTGCCTCTCTGGTCCGATGTTGTTGATCTTTTAGCTGGGTTATCTTCTTTAGATTTTGACCGACCGAAGCGCACACTGGTGGCTTATTTGGTCCGCTGGACTGGTCGAGGCACGGTATGTAATTGAATAACGCCTGTCGGTTACCGTCTTCTTAGCTTTCCGAAAAAGGGCGGCAATACTCACATGTACATTATTATAAACCGAGAGACTCAGTGGTGCCAATCGAAGTAACAAGGCGCGTAAACAGTATGTATTGCATGTATCTGAATAAAAACAGGGTATTTTGCTGGTGGGAAGCTTTTCTCGATTGTATCGTGTCGCCGTAGTGACCAATATTAAACATCTTTCGTGTTTCATTTCTTTCGATCTCATAATCATCATCATCATCGCCGGTTGAGAGAAGCTGAGATCGGCGAACAATAAATTATATCGTAGATGCTGCATATCTCGTGGACCGCAAGATGCACAAATATTTCCGTTCTCCAGGAGTTAAAGATTACACATTGTAAGTGTAAGATTTTTGATAGTGCGGGAGAAGGATTCTCTGTTAGAAGTAACGATGTGAGTCTTGTGATCACATGGTCAGTTGAGATTCCTGCAAAATGGATAACTCAAGGTCAAACTGGTTGCGATCAACGTGGCTCAAGACCGTGAGGAGGAATGGAGACGTATTGTGCATCAAGTTTTAGACATGTCAGGGGACCCTGACCGCTCCTCAGAAGTCGAAGAAGAATATGAGATGAATATCAAAAATATAAATTAATCTAATGTGATGTTATTGAGATTGAGAGTGTGTCAGCGTAGCCAGCACCCCCGATTCTAGATGTATGTGGGTGTGTGTATGACGGGCTTAAAATGATGATGCGCGTCGAGCGCGGTCTCTTTTCTCTACCGTTTGTCTCCTTGAGTAGTTGTAACATAACAGTATTATTATTGTAATACACATAATAATTGGCACATACAAGATTTCTTATTAGACTACAAACGATCTTCGGTGAGGTATACAACTGTGGTAAGTACGTGACATATAATAAATTTTACCGCAAAAATAAAAACCCTTTTCAAGATTCAATATAATTGACGGTCATTGTAACTAGTAGGGTGACGTATTCAGTAGAAGCAGTGGTAATAGGAAATATATTTTTTAAATAAAGGTGAATACAAAATGCATAATTCTAGTGAGAGTAAAAATTTTACTGGTTAATATAATATAATTATTCGTCTATTTTTACAAAGTTGATACCGTGTTGTGGGTATCCCGTAAATAATATCACGCTATCTTAACTGCGCGCGTGTGCGGTTAAAAATGTAACACGAATAGATTATTTTAACAGGTGTAAATCTCGACTAAGTGACACCCGGGTATTCGACCGATCCAAAGAATGTTCCCGGGGACTTAGTGCACAATATCACACACACATACCTGCGCAGAGGTGTTTGTGTGTGCGCATAGGTGCATACGCTGGCGCCGCGACGGGTGTCGGTCGGGGTGACCCCAGGAATTCCAATCTCTGTCGCAATCAGTGACGTCATAGGCAATCGCTTATCAGAAATAGAAGACATAGAAATCATGTTTGTAATGGGGTGAGATAGGCTTCATGCGGATTCAACGAGGTTTACACAAATGAGAAATTCATTTACGACTGCCGCATTGAAACGTTGGCTTTCATGTACAATATGAGTTGCGAATGCGAATGATCAGATGCTATGAGTTTTCGATGTTATTTTGTGGAATGTAAGCATGCACACTTATATAATAAGAAATAAGACTACTTGAAGTATTTCAGATGTATCATTTTAAATTTACAGAAGAATGCTCAAAGTAAGCTTGATGGATAGAGGTATAAATTAAGATTATGGTTCGAATGTATTGCATAAAGAAAAATTAGTATTTAAAACAATAAAAATCGCGTTAAGAAGAACATTTATTTACAATGATGATATTCGAGAAGGAGGAAAGCAAGACAACGTGCAAAATACATGTAGCTAATGAATGTTTGGAACAAGTAGATGAGTTTGTGTATTTGTTAGAAACGTAAAGGCTGAGAAAGATTTAGAAATGAGGGTGACTGCAGGGTACAAAGTGAACGGCGTTTTGAATGAAATTATAGCTAATGGGAACTTGTTAACTGAGGCAAGATTTGCGGTACACAATGGATTCTTGGTGCCGACACTTATGTATGGAAGTGAGGCCTGGTGATGGCAGAGGAGGAACGAAAGTGGACTGAATGCAGTGTTAATGAGATCACTTAGGCGTACATATGACAGACTTATTTTATATAAGGGATTTATTCGGGTATGGGTGACACATTGGAGCTTCTTAGGTGGGTAGTAAAACCGGCCTGCGTGGGTGGGACTCCACCTACGCGCCTACCCCTCACATTCCATACCTCGTGTTTTGCAACTCCGTTAGTCAGTTCGTGTAAGTGTGACTCAATCCATTTTGTGTCTCGTCCACTGTCCCTCTTTTGGGAGTGATTTTTGACGAGTGGATCTCTGAGTTTTTGCCTTGAACTACTGCACCTTAATTTTCCATCTGTATGTAAAACTATGTTCTATGGATTTGTGTTATATGATTTTTTATGAATAAAGACAGCACTTAAGGGACGCTGGAGGGTTTAAATTTTAAATCTTAATTGCTAAAAACCACATTGAACTTCTTCTCATTTTTCGTTTTGCCTATACTTAAATATGAAATTGAATTAAAGTCGCGTATTTTTATTAGTTTTGTTGAGTAGGACCGACAAGGAAGCCCTAGTTTCTAAACCTGTACTGGGAAAAGGTGGATCCCTCCCCTCCAGCTGTTCTTTAAAAAAAAAAGATCTATTTGTGACAGAGTAAAGAATGAATGTAAAGCTGATATTAGTATAGTGAGTAAGATTAGAAAAAGATCACTTAGGTGGTTTGTCATATGGAACGGATGGATGAGGAGTGAATGATGAGAAATATATATAACGCAAGTGTTGATGCCACCGGAAGTAGAGGTTGTCGACGGAAGATTTGGCACGACCTGGTAAACCAGATACTGAATGATGGTCCTGTTAGAAGCCTCAATAATCGGTGAGAATGCGGGGAAATGGCTTGATGGTAAGTTAGTTAGTTAATAAGTTTGTTACATCAAAAATATTCTATTTATCAGTGATTATGTATTTTGATTGTATACTGCAGGATGATTTAAATAAATAAATAAATTTTATGTAAACGAGGTCTAAACCACTAGTTTATCTAATACGCTAAATGTCAATCGCTGCCAGCATGTGTGACAGGAAATGTCAGACTTGTATACAAAACAGGACAAATTGACTAGACGTAACATGCATAGAAAATATATTTGGTTTACAAAGTAACTGGGCTTCTCGGTGTATAAAAATGTGACTTTCAGGGTTGTGTGAAAAATACTAACTCATCGGTTCAGTAAGTTAGTAAATCACTATGAAATTTTTAAAATATGAATGTATTCATTGCAAGTCGGCAGTGTTTTGGCCATCCTCAATATTCACAATGTTCAGATAGAGTGAAAACTGTTTTACCGTATTTTGATCCGAAATGCAAACAGGCCAATCGGTGAAAGCATAATTTGATCAGTAGGTGCGTTGTAGAGTGGGTTAGGAATCTAATGATGAATCTACTCCCATCATTTATGTTCGAGGTGATACGATACTCAACTTGGTTTAACAGTGAGGAAAGAGATGTGGCGTGAATAAAAAAAGTACTAACATACTTGATTTATGCAACAAAGAATACTGAAGCGGTGGAAAGTTAGAGTGAGCGATGTTACAGATGCAAGGTGCACTTCGCGGCGTGCAGCGTCATCATACTGTACTGTCGATGACGTAATGCATCGCCGTCGTTCTGCATTTAGGATTAATAAAGATACCTACTCGTAAAATTATTACAATTGCTTTTTTTTGAACTTTGGATAATGTGAAATAGCCGATGCCTGTTTCCCGTTTTCACTATGTGATTATGTCAATCGGTCAAAACGCAATCGATGTGATATTGATTTTCCACTTCTTCTGCTTCTTCTTGTGGCCTATCCAATTAATGAACGTTGGCTGTCATGTTGGCTATCATCGCTTTGTTTGCCTTGTCCAAACTATTGTCTCAGGTTCTTCAGCCACGATGTTTTTCCTCTTCCAGGGCCCCGATTTACGGCAATATTTCCCTGAAGATCTCGTACTTCTCGGAGATATTAAAGTTTTCTGATTTTTATTGTTTTAAATACTTATTTTTCTTTATATTCTTATTGAAAGCATGGAGACTTACTATTTCTTTGGTAAGTCTCCATGCTTTCATTCCATACAATAATATTGAGAACACATTGCATGTGATCATTCGCATGCGTAATTTTAGGTTGAAAACTGCAAAACATTTGATTTCAACAAAAGGATCCTATTTTAAATTTATATTAATTATAATAATAAATGAATGGCTTTGTTCAACATGATCGTGTCGTATATGTAAGTGATATTTTTATCGTATTTTCTTTGGAGCCTACGAACCTACTTTGCACACATCTCTCATCATTAAACGCGAACATTAAATACTTAGAATGCGAGTAACGTACTCGGAATGGTATTGAATAAATTATTACGCTCGTGAGTTTTATATATCATCTCCTCTACTAATCACTATTCCCGTCACAGGTCTACATTGTAGGCTACGAGATGAATGAGTCGTATATTCACCGAACTCCTCTATAGGAATTCCCTACTTTGCATAATATACGGTAGTATAATATTACTGTATTATTACACACGACAGGAGCGAACAGTATCGTTATTGTCTTATATCAGGAGAGACCTAGCGCTATCTTTAAGAAACTAATTAATTTGTATTTTTATTAAATACAGTGCTATTACCTATCCTAGAACGTCGAGATTAATAAAATGTATGAAAATTGTTGAATCAATTAAAAATAGAATTTATACCAGGTTTCATAACTGTTAGATTTGTATTTCAAACATCTAATTGAAAATTCCATGTAAATTAACATACGTCTCTCTGAAGCTGCCCTTTTATGTGGGTTTGCTATTATGTGGTTTAGATTTCTTGGATCATTTTGAATGCAAATGGCTATTTTGTATGAATGATTGCAATGATAATTTTAAAAATTGCGTCAATCTTTTCTATTGTAAGTTCAGAACCAAAAAGTTTTCTTCTTCTTTCACGGTACTACATTCGAGGGTGGAGTTTGGCCTCATCCCCAAGTGCTCTCCACCGTCCTATCTTTAGCCATTCTTGTCCAGTTTCCAGACCCTCCCATCCTGCTTCAGTTGGGCTCCTTCCCCAGGTGCTTCCACTGGGGTATCCACTTGTTCATGATCTTTGGTGTCCTGTTATCTGGCATTCTTTCGATACGGCTCAACCAAAAGGATATAAATCAATTTAATTCGTATTCCAAAAAAAGTTGACACTTCACTCTGTTGCATTACAATTAGTCTTTATTTATATTCGTGTAAACCAGTCAATTAATTTAAAAATGGGCATGTTTCCCGCTTGGAATTTTTGTTCTGTTGTCGCGCATATCAAAAACCAACTTTTACCACTAGTGACAATTCGGCGGCGACAAAATAAGTCATGTGACTAAACAAATATCATTTAACGTTCTTCAAAAATATCTGAGTTTATGAAAATGTCCATTGCGTAGGTAATTTATATCACCCGCGAGTTTCTTTTACTTGACGATGTCTGTATTTGGATATTACGCGATTGTTTTGCTTCTGCATTTATAATATTGTTAATGTGTCAGTTTTATTCGGAGACGGAACTATTTATCATCATATCATCAAGTATGCTTATTTTTATAGACTGACTATTGCCATATATTAGTTAGTTTAGTCTGTTCTCCACGCTAAATGCTATAGATAATATTTAAATACTCTCGGTCGATGTGTTCATGACAGAATTGCGGTGCTCTATTACTTACTCTTCGCGATCTTGGGCCGTGCTTAATGCAATGTGTAGTGAGACTATGGTCATTTTTCAGACTTGTTTTCTTCCGTTTTATCGGTGATCGCCCTTCGTTCTTGTACATTTCCCGTGATCATTATATATCATATGTCTCCAGGATATCTTTATCTTTTTCAGCAACTTACCCAAGGTATCAAAGGATTATTTTTCTACATGTTTCTTTACTGTGTTCCAGAAAAATGGAGACATTCGTTCATGTGGCGTCACATCTCGAAGGCCTCGAGCCTGTTTCTTTCTTTCCTTATCAAGGTTCGTGTTGATGCAGGTCGAGACTTCCTGTACATTCTGTCTTTCTAATAAACCTTAATATACTTTTCCTGCTCTGGCCAACTAATTACTTAGGGATTTCGCCGACGTGGGAAGAGATAGCATTTCGACGCGGAGCGGCTTTTTTTGTGGATCGAAAGTATCGCCGTGCGTAAAAATACGGACCACGAAAAAAAGCGGTTTTCTCCAGCATCCATAAAGTGCAGTGGTATCTCCGTTCTTCACAACAAAAGTGCGAGTCAAGTGGAGGTGAAAATTGCCGTCCAGCCCAGGACTTAGATCAAGGTAGGCCAGATCCATCTGCCATTATTTCTCTCTGAATCCAATTCGAGTTGCGTCAACTAAAGCACCATTTTAATCGATTCAGTTATGGAATACATTTAAAATAAAGGTAATTGCTTTACTAGACTGGTCTGTTCTAAAGGAATTACCTGTATAGATTTTTCAAGTTAAACTAAAATCATAATTTATACAAAAATACTTATCTATAATATAGTTGGAGACAAAAATGTGTAGGTAGCTAGATTAACATAAATGTCAAAATACTTTCATTTTGTTTTCTACCCACATCAAGCAATCACTTTGTTATTTTTAGTTTTAATTCATTCATCACTTTTGACCCTTTGAGATCTAGTGGCAATTTATTATAGAATCGCGGTGCGCAAAATAAGAAAGATCGTTGCCCAAATTTTGTATTCATTTTTGGTATTAAAAAGTTTCCAAAGGTTTCGCTTCTTGTTTCCTTCACTTGGGGTCGTGGATATGAAGTTGAATTTTTAAAAAAATATTTTTGGATTGATCTGGTATAAAGTTGTATTTTGTCCAAAACATAAAAAATTCTTCAGAGTTATATCTAAATGGCCTCTTGTTTATCACTCTGATGATCCATTTCTGAGCCTTAATTAGCGAATCCATAATTAGTAAGAGCTGCACCGCCCCATGCGCATATTGCGTAACTGATGTATAAGTTTTGCCATTTCATCTTCGCTGGCAGTAATCAGTGTGGTATCATCTATAATACAAATCGAAGGTTGAAAAGCTTTTTGTCGCCTATTGAAACACCATACCATCCGTCTTGTACTCTCATTATATATTCCTCAAAGACGTTGAAAAGATCCGGAGACAGCACATATCCTTGTCGGACCCCTTTGTACACTTTGAAGGGTTGCGATGAGAGATTATTAACCCTCGCGGTCGGGGTATTGTGTACAAATAATTAAATACATTATTATTGTGAAGTCACAGTTTTTCAGAACATAGTTCTGTAGTATTTTTAATACAAATTAAATGAATCAACTAGAAAGATACACAGACAAAATAAATTTATCGAAAAAATAATTATGTTGCTACCGAGATTCTAACCAGTAGCAAACTTAAGTTCTCCTTAAAAATATTTGAGTTGTTTATTTATACTTTGAGCATTTGAGATGTTTGAACAATAGTGGGTTTTCAGAATTTGCTAATCATTTGATAGAAAATGGTCATGATTTTGATAAAAAATTGGGATTGTCAATTTTGCATATAAACGGTGTTGGTCACAAATTAAATAATTTGGAATCGTTGGAGATAAATAAAGCGTGTAAAACTAATCAAAAAATTATAAACAACCAAATTTAACTACGAGTCCCATTCTAAAATTTTTTCCTAAAAATTATTCTAGTAAATTTGTATTAAGATTTGAGTTAGGTACTAAAAAAAAAAATTTTTTTTAAAAATAGATTTTTTAAAAATAGATTCTGTCAAAGAAACAATATATGTTTTAGTTAGTTATGACATCCTGAAGAAGAAAATGGTATTTTTCGAAACCGGTAGATGTATTTAAACTCATTTTAGTGGTTAATAAAACAAAGATAATAAATAAAAATATTATTTAATTGTTGTTACTTAAATGTCACAATATAAAGATGATTGAAAGAGTTGCAGCATATAAGTTCAAAAATTTGTCGTCAACCTGCCCAGTTAACGTAGCGATAGGAAACGATCCAGATTCGAATGCCGGCAGCAACCAAAATATTTTTTCCATAAATTGATCTTTTCTGAATATATTTCTAGTTGGTTCATTTAATTTGTATGAAAAATTAAAAACATACTATTAATTATATACGTAGTGGCTTACATCACTGTCCTTTGCATAACTTTTTTTTATCCATAGATAAGAGTTGAAAATCTTACTTTCTTAACCAGTTTATTTCTAAAGTAAACTATCCCTTTTTTTAAAAATTTAAATGCATTAATATGCCAATAGATATGCTGGCGGGATGAGAAATGTGCGAAAAAACGCGGAACATAAGAACACGGCTGGCGACTTGCGGGTGTTCTAATAAATGACAATCTATAAAGAACATGGTAGGTTCAAAACAGCTGACGGTCCCAAGAGTGTGTATTAAGGATAAACACTCGATCAGTAGTAAATTTTTACTATAGTAACTTTTAACTATCGCCCCCGTGTTAAAAAATATTTGCGGATTGTTCGAACGTCAAATTTATTATTGTCATAATATATAGTCAAGATAATCTCGTCTAATAGTGTGGCATTACCTTACACTCCTGCGTTCTGCGAAATCTGTTACATTGCTGGCGAAAATTTTTCGGTAATATAAATTAAACAGCGAGATCATCATTGGACGAACTCTCGTCACTCAAATAGCGGGATGTTGGATGATTCCTTGTCGTGTTCTGCAATTTTCATAGTATTAATATTTCAGATGACTTTTGAAATGTAACATGACTATTAACGGTTGCTTCCATCCGATATTGAGGTGTAAAATTATTTTTCTATTGAATGTGCATGCGTTCGATGAGAAAATTCACGTTTTCGCATTTTTTTTATACTAAAGTAAAAATTTACCCCTGATGACGCAACCGGGCTTTAGAGAATAACATTTTTTTTTTCAGAGGCCCAGAAGTGATGAAATGAGAGTGGACACGTGATATTGGATCGAACGGACGCACTTGTCATTGTGTTCTTGAATTTTAAGAGACACTGACCTTGCTCATGTTTACAGACTGCTTACGAGTCGCAAAGAGCTATCGCAATACCGAGTAGTCTCGGAAGCTGCTGACTCCTTGAAGCGTTCTCGTGGGAGATCGGGTCAGAACCAATTCCAAGAATCAAATCCCATATTAGTCGCTCATGTTCAACATAATATAATAACCTGCTGCAGAAATAATTTTATATTATTATATTTTTTTTGCATGGCACATCATAATGTATAGCCAACGCTAATTTCACGTTTCAATATATGCATTTTGGTGTCACTTACACAATCACATAACTCCGCGACTTTTTAAAAAAATATATGATTCGATTAAAACGAAAATTCAAACTAATAATTATACAAACTACTTTGAACCACTATTTATTAATTAGTCTACATGTGTCGATACCTATGGTATCATCTTCAGAAAAACTATGTATACTGAAATTAAAAATATAAGCATAGATAAAAATAAAACTGTAAAATGGTGAATAAGTGAGAACTAATTTTTAATTATTTTAATAATAAGAAAAAAATAGTTTTTAGGAAAACACTGACATGAGCGGCATTAAGCTAGTGAAATATATTTGTCTATTTCGAGCGATAGGTAAATGGTTGAACGAGATAATTAATTTTAAATATTGAAATGAAAATATTCACGGAATCGCTCGGAAAATTGTAATAAATGAACGGACATGTATTTAGCCTTTTGAATGGAATGAAAGTTATTCCGACATATACATATTTAATATAATACATATTACCGCGGGTGCTTCAACTTTCCGAGTTGTTTAATTAACGCAGCCATTTTATCTCCGGATGTGTCGCTGATTAGTTTTTCGTATTACTGATAGTTACTTCCGCAAACACACGTCACTTCGATGGGAGAAAATTTGTGTTTCTATTTGCAGCCGAGTTTACAGCATTATCAATGTATGGAGATTCTTGGGTATTGAGTGAAATTACCGAGTGGGAAATGGAATTTTTTGCCATCCGATCCACGATATTAATTTCATATTTACACCGTAGGCATTAAGTATTTTTTTAAGTATTAAATATTGTGTAGGGTTTTATTACGCAATTTATGAAATATTTCAATGTTCTTTCTTCGATCGTGTCTACGATTTCCTGTAAACCATACTCCGTTAAAAAGTGTATCTATGTACAATATATCGACGTCTAAAAAGCATCTTGACCTAACTCATTTTACAATAAAAATTGAGTTATGGCACGATTCGGTCGACTGCACAACTAAAATTATATAGCGTCATTTTAGTTATTTTTTATGTATTTAATCCTTAAAAACTAAAGATTTTTTAATACATTCCTAAAATAAAACTATAATTAGGCCTTAAGATTATAAATGGAAAGACTATATACATGCTTAGATAATATTAATTTTTTTAAACATATTTTTTAGTTTAAAATACTAATTAAATGTATTAATTAGAAAGATATACATATAAAAACAATTTTATCGAAAAATATTGTTGTAGCGCTACCGGGATTCGAACCTGGATCTCTTTCCAAACTGGGGAAGGTGCATTATCAAACTATGCTACAGCGACATTATTTTTGACGACAAATTTTCGAACCTATACGTTACACCTTTTCAAATGAATAAATCTATCGTTCCATTATTTGAAAGCCATCTACTTTGTTTTACAACAATATTTTTCGATAAAATTGATTTTATATGTATGTCTTTCTAATTACTACAATTAATTAGTATTTAAAATATCACAGACATATGTTTTGAATAATTACAACATCACAATTAGAATGTGTTCTCCTTAATAACATTAATTTTGTATAATTTTTAATGTTTATTATTATTTTTATATTCGTGTATGTTATTCGTTTGCATTGTAATTTGTTCTGATATGTACTGTAACACTTCATTTTTATATATTATCAATAATAATATTGCGTATCCCCATCTATTTTCATATATTTCTATGACTTTCTGGACGTCTTGCAAGTCTTGGATGTTGTTTCATTATGGCTATGTAATGCTTGATTAAACGGCCAGGTTTGTGAGACGCCAGCGGGGCAAAAAATAATGTGTTTTTTAAGTGAGGTTAAGATAAGTTTTCTCTTTTATATATTCAATAACAGTACGTAAATATATATTTGCGAAATCTAGCGTGTGTCATCTCATCTATGTCTCATGGACAATACGAAAGTTTTGTTCATATTTTCCAATAATGTTTTTAGGTAGATACATATATTTCAAAGTTAATACGTAAAAACACCATTTGTACAATTCCAGGGACAGTAATACAGAATGCTATATAATATCAGTTATAGCAGATTGCATCTCTGTCTGTGCAAAAAGCAGGCCACAATAGCCGCCCGTATATATAAGAATATTTTTTTGTCAATGCATTATTTATATTCTCTGTAGTATCTGTAGGCTACGGAGAGTAGACGCGCAGTACATAATGGGCATTTTTAAGAGGTTTAATTACCATATTATGAATGTAGCTCATTTACGTATGATATCATTAAACTGTTAATACTAATATTAAAAAAAAAAAAATGATTACAAGTATATATTGAACGAATATTGATTATCTCAGAATGTCGCTTTTTGACCCGGGCGGTTTAAAAAAGTCACTCTTCAAATATCTCCGATACATTATGGTAATTTGGCAGTTCATACTTTAAACTGGCTAGTTAATATTTTAAACCTAAACGACATTATATAGATTGCGGCGTATACCCCGGTATGAAAAAAATGACAAGAAAAACAGCCCGAGTTCAAATACGCAATTATATACCGATTCCAGCATGTACAAGTTTAAAAGTTATTTTATATTGTAATTTCCCCCGAGAGATTGGGGGTGGGATCTAATTTATTAAAATTTCCACGTAATAACCATGTACGTTGTTTTTTTTATATCACCATTTAGGTTGTTTATCTAATGTGACAGTTTTGAGTGATTAAAATTATCGTTGAAGCTCTTTATACAGACACGTGACGTATTTTAGCCGTGGCGGTATCGTCGTGTTTGAATAATTAAAAAAAATTGTAACATTATTGGTATCAATTGGAATAATGAAAAATGTAAATTAGTGTACGGTTTTAAATTACGTGTTGAATTTAATGGTCTTTTAGGTGAAATTCGATAGAAATTTCACCCATGCAATTTTGTTTTAACCCTTCCTAAACCACACAGGTCTACCATCCTAATTAAACCTGTAATATTTCGGTAAATACATTAAACATAAAATTCATATTTAAGATAATCCTAAAGAAAATATTAGCGCTTAGGGATGACTAGTGAAAAGCCAATTATGAAAAGGGAATCGCACAAACACAATTATTTTTTTCCATTCAATCCGTTGGTAAAAATATAATTTGTGATATGAAAGACAGAGAGAATCACACACTATTTTCATAGTGAAAAGAACAACAAACATAAAAATATAATTGTCTCTTTCTCACTAATTAAATGAAGAGAGATGAGAAGGAAGGACACATTGTATATGACTTAATGAATGCTCTAAATTATGTTATTAATCATTTTTTCAAAATTGAATGCTCAATATTTAGAGTAAATTCGTGCCATTAAAGCCATTTAAGCTAATAAAAACATTTTTGCTAACAGTTTACGGTAACACGAGTTGACAGCATGGCTGCGTTTGGGTATTTTATATCATGGTATGGTAAAGGTTAATAATGTGCAGGACACTCCGAAACGACCGTCCTTTAAACGGATTACGTGAGCACGATAACTCCAATAGTTATCAGATTTCGATAAAATTTATCTTGTAAATGTTTCAACTACGCTTGTAAGCCATCCAACATTATCCGTCAATATTGTTTCAAAATTTATACACGATTTGTGTCAAGTGAATTGACACTCATCTTTCCCTGTGCAATCTCCGGGCTGCATGTTCCATGGAGAGGATACCACAACTCCGGTTTGTAAGCCAGAATTACCGCTAGGTGAGGAAGAAAATTGACAGATGGTTATAAGATGGTTAGTGGGGTTAAAGGATTATATATCAATCGAAGGACCAGTGGCCTTGGGTGATCGAGATTTGAAAGGAACGCTCGCCTTACCTCAAGTAGTCGTTGTCAAAACCGCACTAACTGTCTCCGCTCCTGATGAAGCCGGTGACCTTTATCCAAGGCACACATGCAATTCACAAAACAATATATCCACAATATCAAATCCTAATTCTGACTTTGTGACTGTGTGATAAGGCCGGTATTCAAATCTATATTCTTGATATATTGACCGCACGATAGTGCCAAGAGTCAAATTCATACTAGGGTGGAGCACGAGGATAGTATCGCGAGGTATGTTCCGGACATGTGACAATTACATTCTTCGCGATCGATACCAAAGCGCGCCAAAAGCGTGTTACCTACAAAAACGAAACACTTCCATACACACGTTTTTATTATTTTTTCTTCTTTCCCCCTTCATTTCATTATTGGCTCGCAATGCACCTTCACAAGTTCCGGTTCTGGTTCGCCCTCACGTCTGACTCCATGTCAACTTCTTCTAGATCTTCTTCGGCCCATGGTTGTGTCTCATTTTCTCAGTCACTTTGACGTGTAATGTGGCTAAAGAAATGGAAGAATCTTTTGTTCACTGTTGTAGTTAAAGCTTGACGTGGTCGGATTTGTTGTCCTGTAGGATTGAAGCATTCGTGCATTGTCCTCTCCTCGGTATACTTAACATCCCTTACGTTTTTATAATACAAAAATATATGACTGATGTAAATGAAGCACGATGTTGATCGGCGTGATGAAAATAATGGTGGCGTGCTGCTGATGTGGGGCAGAGAAAAATAATGAGTCGTTACGCACGAGTAACGCGAATATTATTATAAAAGTGAATGTTTTATATGCACAGGAATGTGAAATTCTTGCATATTGTTAACGTATTCCTTGAAAAGTTAATTTTTACTTGTAAAACCATATCCCTAGATCGAGATGGCAATATTTTAAACTGTGCGAAATTTTCATGTGTGATGTGATAATATTCTGCATTATACAGGTATGTTTATATACTTATCATGGATTGTGAGTTCATTTATATATAAGTTATCAATTATTTCAGCGGAGTCGAATATGTTTTTATGTGCTGGCAAATATTTCGCTGACATGACTATATTAATTAATCTGCTGTCCCAAGTGGCAGACAATGCAGAGCCAGACCACCATTGAGACAGTTTGAAGTGTATTGGCTCTCCGAGTGGGATTTCATATCGAATTTGTGTCAAATCAGATGCGGCTGTTAGTACTAATATCTCTTGACGTGCTCTTAATCTATAATGCTCTTCTTCTCATACTTCTTTAACCATTTCCGCTCTGAAGTTGATCGATGCAAGAAAAGTAGTGAATTCGAACTGTAAATCCGGATCGATAGGATCTAAATGAACGAATTGCGTAAATCTCAGGGTCACAGGACCCGCGGAATGGAATACGACAATTCCGGTCGTAAATCGGAATCACCGCAAGGTATGGGAGGAAGTAAGGAAACCTAGGTACAAGATGAGGTCGGTTAGGGGATAAGGGTTCTAGTCAAAAGACTGCTCGCCTTACTTTGTATATGAGGGCTTCGTAATCCCCGCAGTCACACAAATGGCACGCGGTTGAGCCGATCTCCGATCCGATAAAGAAGATGGTTTTCAAATAATGGAACGATAGATGTATTAATTTGAAAAAGTGTAACATACAAGTTCGAAAAAATATCTTCTATGCACTTTGTTGCCGTAGCATAATCGGTTAATGCAATATCCCCGGAAAGGAAGAGATTTTATATGTATATCTTTCTAATTAATACATTTAATTATTATTTAAAATTGCACAGACCTATGTTCTGAATAATTACAAATTCACAATAAGAATGTGTTCTCCTTAATTAATTATTGATATTTGAAATACACCGTATTGTCTGAATCTTGAAGTATAATAAAATATACCGTTAAATTTTAAAGTCAAGAAATCTTCTTCGTCTTCATTTTACATTCAATAAGTGTGGTAGATCGTGGGTCCTGTGGCTGATATATATGGATGACGATGTGGATGCTTTGTCTCTACCAATTCCGATGGCACGTCTTGCGGTCCAGTGATGGACTCACATCCTTACAGACTGTTCAAGTCGATCTTTCACATAATTTGGTACCTCTCTGGGATCACTTATTTTTCTATGGTATCCTCGTTGCTAGCGATATGGTTTATTTACAAAAAATATCGAAATGAACGTTATCCACACGCTGAGATATCCAGATCTCGAAGGATCAAAAATGTTTGGACAAGTAGTTGAGGAAATATGGGATGTAAGAAGGGTGGAAGGGATTTGGGAGAGGGACAGGATTGGAGAACAGGGTGGGCTGAAGGACCAACGAAAACCAGGAAGCACGACCCACCTGTGAAATTCTTCTTTAGGAATCTGGATTTTCTTCTTCCACTAGATCTACAGCCAGAAACGTACTCCGTTGTTCCGAACAAAGTACTCTTGAACATACATTTCGGTGATAGCGCGAAGTGTCATGCAAAAAGCACCATGCACAATAGCAAGATATGCAGATTTCAGTACGCACAGTAGCGAAAAACCAAACACACACAATACATTCTTCATTCATTTATCATTCTCACACGGCAGGATGATAATTAACACAATTTTCATAATTAAATTATTCTCAGTTCCTTTATTTCGATGTGTCTCCACAATACGCTTCCAGGAACCTGTCGGTCACCGACCTCCTAACCTGTTGTTCTCAGGACATCATGGCATTCCGTAGCTTCTGCGCGTATAGTCTGCAAATATTCACCGTTGTATAATACATCCGAAGCGTCGTAAGTTCCATATATTTTTGGACTACTTCAGAAGCAAGTGCAAGCTAATGGAAACACATGTCTATTTTTCACTCCAGATGGTTTCATTACCGTTTACCTACGCTCAAAGGCATTTGGTACAAATAGAACGCGGCTGCATTGATCGATTTTCCGTGTAAAGCCAGAAGTCAAAAACTCGGTCAATCAGCACGCCGAAGTCAACATTGACATGCGAGAACGGACTAAGAGTTGTGCGATGAATATCGAAGCCATGGGTGAATGACCCACCGCGGCGGTCAAGTGCACACGCACCGGAGTACTTACGGCGAGCACTTTTATTGAACGTACCCACAACCAGTTATCAAACTCTTTTTATGAAAAAGATCAACGTAACCAGTAAAAATCTAAAAGTTGTGGCAAAAACGTTGTTCAAACGCAAATTTGTAGGTAAATTTGAAAGGGATGCGTATATTCCTTCTGAAATACGAATTAAATTAATAATATTTATAATATAAATATTTTTAAAAACGAAATACTGCTCAATTGTGACATTTCAAACATGTAAGTTTGTGTTTTATAGCTATAATCAATCGCGGAGATTGAAAGCGATTCGCTGTGGGAAAAGTACATCAATTTACATGGAATGCGATGTTCAATGAGATGTTTGAAATGTAATTTTAAATTATTCAAAAACTATCGCGTTACAAATACTATCGAGTGTAGTAAATTCATTTTTTATTATATTTGTAAAATTTTCACATATTTTAAATACTAATTAAATGTATTAATTATAAAGATATACATATAAAATCAATTTTATAGAAAAATATTGTTTTTGTACACCCTGGTTTTTTGTTTCCAATCTGGGGAAGGTGCATTACCAAATATGCTACAGCGCCAGTATCTTTGATGACAAATTCACGACCCTATATATTACACTTTTTTTCAAATTAATACATCTGTCGTTTCATTATTTGAAAACCATCTACACTAATAATAATGTGTTCTCCATAACAACTTTCTAGGATATATTAATTCCTATATATGTATATAATAAAATTGGAAATTAATTTGATTGTAAAAAAAATGTTGTTTTATTACTGGCAATCAATCGCGGATGTTCAATATATGGAAAATCAAACTGAAACGACATTATTATTTTTATTTAAGTAATACAAGTGAAATTCACACCAGGTATTCATATGATAGGCAGCCTATAAGGTGGACAGCTTCTGGGAGACGTACGTCAATTTATGTGGAACGTGATGTTCAATGAGATGTTTGAAATATGAGATAGACAATTTTTTTTATTTGTCTCTTTTCAAATACTAATTAAATGTATTAATTAGAATGATACACAATAAGTGTGGTCGTAAGTTGACAAAAATGCTGTTAGGGGTAAATTTATCATACATTTACCTTAATTAATGATTTTTTCAAATACTAATTAAATGTATTAATTAGAAAGGTATACATGTAAAATCAATTTTATCGAAAAATATTGTAATCCCGATAGCAACAATTTTTCTAATTAATACATTTAATTAGTATTTAAAATATCACAGATCTATGTTCTGAATAATTACAGCTTCACAATAAAAATGTGTTCTCCTTAATAATATTATTTTTTCACATATTTTATTATTCAAAACGTTCTATGATAATGCTAATACTTTATATAATAGAATTATCAAGCAATTCGATTCTAAAAGACTTAACAAGAAAGGAGAGGCTAACCTGTAATTCCAAGACAGCGGGAAACCATTTTTCACGATTGTATAAAATAATTAATTACTCGCAGATGATCGATTGTTCAGATTGTCTACGCAATACATCATTCTTGTTCACGCCTATCAAGAAAGTTAAGACAAATTATCAAAAAACCATGTTTTTACGAACCATCGTTTAGATTATTTTGAAGAAATCGGTGGTTAGGTGAATTTTGTACTAACCGTTGCGGTCATATTTATTATGTCACGTAATCGCTCAAATAATGGGACATAACAGCTATCTCAAGATTATTATTGAAGGAGACAGAATAACAGTAATTACATAACAGGAACGCAACTAGGACAATGAACTGCGTCAGATAAAAAAAAAAATGTACACCGACAAGAATATTTGTTAATCCATTATTCTTTAATGTATTAACAAGATAACTAATTGAATTAATTTATAGCTTTAAAGTGATATTTATTAAAAAAAAATCAATTAATATACAAGAACAATAATTTAAATATTATTTAATTTTATTACAAAAACGAAGTGAAGAGTTGTAGAACCAATCAACAATTACCACAAGACAAAATCATGTGATCGGCCATCTGGTGTGGTAAGACCAAAGGTGTGGAACTCTTTGCCCTCAGTAATAAGTACACCTTGAATGTTAAAAAAACCCTTAGTTCAGGTGACAACATTTTATTTTAAATACTAGTGTATGATGAAATGGCGCAATATAAATTTTCCAATTTTGCATTGAATTGCGCAATCTCCGAGTCGCGCGTCCTGTGAAATGGAATACGTCAATTTCGGTCGTAAATCGGAATCACCGCAGGTTAGTGGAGGGAAGTAAGGAAACGTGGTACAGGATGAGGTCGATGAGGGGATAGGCGTTCTAGTCGAAGGACCAGTGAATTTCGGGGAACCGGGATTCGGAAGAACTGATCGCCTTACCCTGTATATGACGCCTCCATTATCCCTGCAGTCGCCGCCGAGATCACACAAATGGCACGCGGATGAACCGATCTCCGATCCCAATTGATTACGGCGATGTTACAAGTTTACCCATGGCACACAAACAACAAAAAATACGTGAACAAAACACAATATCACGAAATACAGTGCTGGCGCACTGGAACTGAAAGGTTCACACCGCGAATGTTATCGCGATGTCGAAATCGAACAAATATCTGTCAAGTTGACGTTTGCTGGAGTTAAGGTTACAATTCACACTAAAAAGACGAACATTAGGAAATATATGGATGGGAATTTGGACGCGGAAATGTGTTAATAACTGTGGTCACGGCTAAATCGAAAAACGTGCTAAAAGTGTATTTTATGAATTCGGAACAATTATTATTATTTAATATAATATTAGTGAGTGACTTTCTGAAAATATATTAGTGATATTTTGTACAAGTGTACCCCAACCTACGTTGGTACTGAAGTCACGTGATGAGATACATACTTCTGAATAACATTTACTTTAGAACAAGTACTTGAGGTCTTCCTGTTAGAATACACCGGAAAAAATGAAATTTTAATACACTTTCAAATCTATAAAATTTCTAATTGAACATCTTGAAATATGGTAATATTTTTCTTTTCCATCTAATTTTACAGTAAGTAAGTACATTTGCATTAATACATTAGAATTGAGAATAAATACAGTCTCCAGATATTTTTAACAATATTTAGTGGATACACAAGTACCTACATATAAAGCTACAGACGCGATAACAGTCTAACATATTACATATACGCTATCACGCTAACATCCTCTACGCAGTACAAGCATAACCTACCTCTAGAGGTTAAACGTGGCTTTAACTTAGGTTGTACAACCTGTTTAATGTATATTCACAAACAGTTTATACCTCACATCTATACATTTATATATTAACAATCTCTAGAGGTTACAAATGGGTTACAAACTACATATATCACACAAAGCACAGGAAGATACCAATTTTTCTGTGATAATAAGGATTATAATGAGATTATTGTATTCCAAATACCAATATAGCAAAGTTGTATGTTGGTAAAATTAAGGTATAATAATATTTTTTTTATAGATGTCTCACAGGGACGAAGCTATTATTTTTACATGGGAAGTATGGAAGTCTTGGGCATTACAGGGCTTACGACCTGTCATCGGCTGGCTTAAGTGATCACTTTACACAATGTAACGTTCACCTATTTACTCATGCTATTACGTCTATCAAATTTTTTGAAGTTGTATATATGGTATCATGTTGGAACATTTCAATTATTTATTAAAAACTATGCTGTCGTTGTCTATGAGATTACCCTTAGTTTGTACAATTCACTGCTGGTAAGGTGAAACCTGTCACCAGGAGGAGTCAGCAGTGGATTGTGCAGAATAGGTTTAATTTTATTATTATGAATATTTACCAAGAAATTTTAGTGGGGTAATATAAAGTATTCAATAATTTAATACACCTGTTTGGGAGTTATAATTATGTATGATATACCTTGAACGAACTAATCTTCTGTGCCTCTGTGTCTTGTCCTTCGTTCTCCCCCCCCCCCATCGCCACTAGTGATCGGTCAGTCGTTCGGCGATCTTGAATTGGAACGGTTAAACGCTGTTATCACCCTCAGAGGCTGTAAAGTGCAATTCCACCAATACTTATACGGCAAACGAATACCGACAAAAAGTGAAATAATTGCACAGTGTTATGTGTTCGTAATTTTTATATATTATAATATTATCAAAATAACAATCCTCAAAATAATTAATTCGTTCAGACAATGCACGAGCAAACATACTGTTACTTACTTGATCCTCAAAATTACTGCATCCAGAGGCACAGTTTGCTGACCTCGCTGCTGACTGCGCGTTTTCAATGCCACCCAAGGGAAAGAGCTAAAGTATTTGTTTATAGAGCTCACCTTTCAGTAATGGAACTTGATTTCGTTTTACCACGTTCCTGTAATATGGGTATTTACCCGCTACCGCGGACCCTGATGCACAGCAGACTGCATGCGACGTGGTTTGCATTCTTAAACAGTATAATTTAGTCGGAATTGAAGGTGTGTTCTGATAAGCCGGTACACACATACTACATACCATCATGTTGTACCTCAATAGGTACTGTCATGAAATATTACATCTGAAACTATATTGCTTTTGATCCACTATTTTCTATTCTTATACCCTCACTCAAACGACACACGTGCGATTTATTTTATGAATTTTGTTCTAAATTAATTTCCCTTCCATAAACTCCCTCGGTCTATATGATCCCTCATCCGATCCCCATTTTACTTCTTTATCCTGTTCTTGGCCATATTGAACACAATTTATAATAAGATTCATTAAAAACTTTCACTAACGTTATTTTTTCGGTAAATTGATTTTATCTGTATATCTTTGTAATTGATTCATTTAATATGTATTAAAAAAGAATTACCAAAATATAAAATATATTTTATAAAAAAACTTTATCCATTTTTGCTATTACTTTATACAAAGTTAAAATTACCTGAAATTAAAAAAAAAAAAAAAAATTTCACAATTTTCCTCGTATAAACTCCCTTAAAAAAATCTTACGACATTGTTGTTACCTCATATGTTGGAAACAAGAGGGCTCAGCCCTTACCCCTCCCCCCTTTAAAAATTGTCTTATATATTTTTAATTCTTGGTACTAGTATGATAATGTGGTCCCTAAGTGCACGCGAGTATGGTAGTGTGTTGGTCCGTGATAATTGCCTGATAAGATAAATTAGCTTTGGAACTATTGACATACTTATACTGACGTACTGTGTTTCTGCGTTTATCTACCAATGTAATTGTGGGCGTACACACTAATAGGTCACATCCATTTGCCTCTAGATTACCAGCTTAATATTTATCATTACTGTACTGAAGGATTGATAAATATAACAGCTGGCGGAACAAAGCTGGCCTGGAGTACATTTTGTAACGTAAAGAGCTGCACGGTTGGCTACCAGACGAACAGACAGGAAAATAAATATGTGGATAATATGTAGACGAGATTAGTTGATATAATTGAATAAGCCAATCAAGTGAAATGGCAATAAGCATACCGCTCGGAAGACGGACAATCGCTGTATGATCACAGTCATCCAGCCGCTACTTGGCCGATATGCCACTAGACTGACGAATCAGCAGGATGCCACTTGGAGGATTGACTGGACTCAGATATCGCCCGCCTCTGGGCCTAATTAGTAATGGGCGAATCTTGTTTTATATAAGGAATTTATTCGGGTTTGGGTGACTCGTTGGAGCTCCTTAGGTGGGTAGTTAGGCCGGCCTGCGTGGGTGGGACTCCACCTACGCGCCTACGTCTCACTCTCCATACCTCGTGTTTTGAAACTCCGTTAGTCTGTCCGCGTAAGTGTGACTCGATCCATTTTGTGTCTCGTCCACTGTCCCTCTTTTGGGAGTGTTTTTTGATGAATGGATTCCCGAGTGTCTGCTTTGGACTATTGCACCTTAATTTTTCATCTGTATGTAAAACTATGTTCTATGGATTTGTGTTATATGATTTTTTATGAATAAAGACAGCGCTCAAGGGACGCTGGAGGGTCTAAATTTTAAATCTTAATTGCTAATAACCACATTGTCAAGTCTGGATATAGAACTTTTTGCCATACCTTTCCGTCGTTTAATTTCTGGCTCGCAATAACGATGGACAGAGAAAATTGGAGACACTCGGGGAGACTTTCATGAAAATGGCTGATAAAGATGATGATTACATTTCGACATGTAATAAAAATAGTTGCGGCCACCTGCGAACGATGTGTGACTACATACGCAATATGCATACAGCTATTGAGAATTGAGAAACTGACAACCGTCACTTTGAACTCTGCCGTTTAGTTGGAGTTTATTGTGGAGCCGTAACATGGAGTAAGATATTAATATGGCGTTTCATTACGTCATTACATTATGCAATTTATTCTACATCCTCGTACTCTGGCAGTTTCCTGGAACACGCACACAGCTTGTACCTTTTTAGTTAATAATTAGGTACTCGGTAGTTTAGCCTTACACGAGACTGATCTGTACACGACGGGATACATGACAGGGGAGGGACCGGTGCCGCAGCAGCCGCCGTGTCCATCGCGCCGGATCGAACAGGACGAGCTCAATTAGCGCTAATTTAAGAGGAATTATTATAAATATGTGGTCGTCGTGTGACTGCCATTTAACTGCGTTGATGGAATCGAATAGAAAAGTCGTAAAATCCTAGAAGACACGCCACCTTACGACATTCTTCCGGAAGTTATATTTTATTTGTCATTATTATTATATATGCAGGAGACACATGATGCGCACGCCATGGACGGCAAGATGCACTCAACACCATTACGCCTATCAAGATATATTTTTATTTTTTATTTTTTTATTAATATTAAAAATATAATACAATTTGATAAAATATATATATATATATTAACATTTGTTTCTTCTCTATGAGAGTAAGACTCGTGTATAGAGAAGTGTATACGAGTTAATTTCTGTTTCAGTTAGTCTGTGTACATATTTTTTTACTTCAGCTAAAAATTTATGATAGTCCGTAATTTTTCTAATTGTGATGGGGAGATTGTTAAAAAAATTTGAAGCCTTGATAAATATATTGATTTTGAGTTGCGGTATATTTTAGTTTTGGGATATCAATTTGATCTCTATATCTTGTAGATCGGAATTTGATTCTAAAATTGAATTGATTTTTAATTTTGAAAATTTGAATTATTGATTTTTTTTTTTTGTATATGTCTACTATTTTTGGCATTAATAATTACTAATAGTCTACTAATCATAAACCCTTCAAATCACAAATCAAACAATTATTTGAAAACTCCGACAGCAATTACGTTCTAATTTTTTTCAATGAATTTAGCATATCTTTTGATTACATATGTGTATGTGTATTTAGTAATTAGAAAAACATAACATTTCCTCTAGAATTATTAAATCGGCTATCAAAATATGTATACACTTATTTTTGCTAATCACAATTCTAGAACAAACTCTATATTTATATTTCTTACTTTTATTTTTATTTTTCTATTTTATAGATAGCGTTACTTTATGTTAACATCATTTATAACATAATATAACAAATACAAATTAAATGTATTAATTATAAAAATATACGTATAAAATCAATTTTATCGAATCTCTTCCATTATCTCTTCCAATCCGGGAAACGTGCATTAACCGATTATGCTATATATATGTGGAATGACGACAAATTTTCGAACCTATAAATTACACTTTTTAAATTAATACGTCTATCATTCCATCATTTGAAAGCCATACACTTTGTTTTTACGGAATCTCAAATACCTTTGAGTAAACCGATAGGAGACGCCAGAATTAACAATTCATTTTTATTAAATTTTATACACATTGATACAACTTATGTATATTATTAAGGAGAACACATTCTTATTGTGAAATTGTAATTATTCAGAATATGTGTTATTATTCTGTGATATTTTAAATACAAATTAAATGTATTAATTAGAATTAAAATTTGTCGTCAATCCACTGTGTTGGTATAGCATAATCGGATAATGCACGTTCCCCGGATTGCAAGAGATCCAGGTTCAAATTCCGGTAGCAACAACAATATTTTTCGATAAAATTGATTTTATATGTGTATCTTTCTAATTAATACATTTAATACTAATTTAAAATATTTTTGAATAATTACAACTTCACTATAAGAATGTGTTCTAGTTTAATAACAATATTACACTTTTTAAGTTTATTATTTACCTATATGTTATACCTTACTTCTATACTTAACTCTACCTTTTAAAACTATGTAAAATGATCGTGCTCCCTAATTCAAACACGAGAATTGATTTCTCTATTAAGTTAGGTAATATTGTAAAAAATATTTAATATTTTAAATAAAATTTCTATTCATTCTACATGACTATATAATTTTCTTATGTTCGTCTGTAAGTCCGTCCACGTCACGTAACTATATGAAAAAAAATATTGAAAATATAATACCAACGAGTTTTGCTGTCAATTCTGTTACGTAAAAGTGTGCGGTTGTCGCGTCAAATGAAAAATAATTTCTGGTCATTATTGTTGGATTATTTAAAGTAATCTAAGTATGTACATTAATATTTTATATGTCATTTTTTAATACGAGCTGCGAGCATAAGCCGCATACGCACATATTTCGGATGAGATAATTCCATAATCGTTTGAGAGTTTCATTTTTGAAAAATAATCAACTAAGCTTTTCGTATACTTACCTAAGTAAGAACCTACTTTCCATGTGTTAAAATTTAATTCGATACCAGAATGTACCTATCAGCCATTCTGGGAATAATTTGAAAATGTGATATTTTTCTTCATTTTTGACAAGCTATAGCTATTGCCATGTAAATATAAAATAATCCTTCACATTTTGGGAAAAACAGACTAATCTGTCGTTCTGGGAAAGCGTCCGCTGGCACGGTACCCATTCCACGAATACAGATATTTAATATTCCCAGTTGAAGATGTACTGGAAATAATAACAGGATGTCGGGAAAGGACAAATAGTCGGCCGGCAGGCTGGCGCCATCTGTTCTCTATCAGGTTCTCATTAGTCGACCGGCGCAGCTTCGCGGACGAAACGCTAAATCAGCGGAAGTCGGATGCATTAAGAAATCTCTGGTGTAGACAGATAGAAATGTGTTGGTAGAACAAAATGTCCATTTGAATGAGACTTGAGACGTTTCAAGTTGTATCTCTCTAGTGTAACATACGAAGGCTGACAATTAAGTTCGTATAATACTTTTTGTGCGCGTCTCTGGTCACAAAATAACACCGAAATTTATTCCTGAAAGACAAATCATTCATGTAGCATTTTATCTGTAAGTAATAAAGCGGTTACATCCAGCCTAAATTGTTTGCGAACGAAAGGTGGATGTTGCATCAGGACAATGTTCCAGTTGTTGTAAAAGACTTTTAGAAGTTATCCTGTTGTCAACTATCATAAGTCACCTATTCTAATTACCGATCTGCCCCATATGTGACTTTTTCAATTCCCTTAAATCAAGAAACACATGACTCCCAATATCATCATTGGGAGTCACGAGCGGACGTTGAACGGATTACGACGCGTGCTCTAAAAAAACTCATGGATACTGATTTTTGCAGTAAAAAACGTTGAAGCAAGAGCATTCATTGCTTTAGGAGGGGACCATGTACCAGATAATAATTAAGCATGTTCTGTAATTGTAATCCTTTTTTTTTCTACGAACTTAATTGTCAGTTTTCGTATGTTTCGCATATCGAGATTTCTCTGGATTGTTGCGACAAAAGATGGTCCATAATACATTTATGAATTCCCTAATGGATTTTTAGTAATTTGATTTCTTAGGATATATTTATGAAAACATGACGTCAAATTTTTTATTATTAATAAGTAATTGGAAATATTCTGTAATATAAAATAGGTTACTAAATATAATATAAATAAAATATTCCATAATTTCAAACATGTATATTTTTAGAGATCTAAAGTAAAATAGCTATATTTGTAAAGATTGTCATGAAAATTGTTTGAAAGAGACGAAAATATGACTAAATATGGTATTAATTACTAATTTAATGTATTATTTATAAATATATACATTAAATTAGTATTTAAATATCACATACCTATGTTTTGAATAATTACAACTTCACAATAAGAATGTGTTCTCCTTAAAAATATGGTAGTGTAACAGTAAGTATGTCTGCGTAGAACAAATTAACGATCTTGTATTTTGGATCACCGGGGTCGGTAAGGTTGACATTGATATCAAAAGGATAAAATGTGATCTAAAGTGATAATAGATGCTATGAACACTGTTAATATATGGTAAGTAAAGCCTACACTGGCAAAATAACAATGGAAAAAGATAAGATCGTCGCTTGAGTATGTGGAAAATCTGTGTAAAGAAGATCAATTCGATTGTAGTTAAGATTGTTTGGATATTTGGAACATAAGGCGAATTAAATTACGTGTGTTTTGGAGGTAACGAAGGACGTTTGCTAAAGTCTTGGTAATATTTGATAAACAAGAAGTTGGACATGCGATTGAGTATCATTGTAGTTGAGGCAAGAAGCAAAGCTAGGATAGAAAAATGAGATATAACATGCTCTATGACTGATGATCATGACTGGCATGATAGAGTACAGACCAGTAAATAAATGGACATGAAATTAAGTGAATATTGTGAGGCGTGTTCTGGCAGACTATCCTCCACCGACCAGAAGCAGCGGAGAGCATGAGTGTGAGAACGCGAATCAGAAGCTACCAACTTGCCATGATGTCGAGATCCACCTTAACCATCTTCTGAGAAAATAAACTTTACCAAAAATAGCAAAATTACGGAGCCACAAAATAGGCGGCGACGACAATAATAATTGTGCTTAAAAAGTACGTCGATCTTGGGCGATTCCTCTTGCGTCTGCCGTAAAAATCATCATAATCTTTTTGCATCCTTCCATATTGGTGTTCTGGAAGCAGCATCCATCGCTGTTTCCGAGTGCTTGGCAATTGATCAGGATACTCCTTCAACCGGACGTTAACGCACGAATCACGCACGCAAGATAGAAGTAAGAAGAAGAAGGAAAGAAGAAAAAAGGAAAATTAAATTGTTTCCTGCAATAATATATTTTTTTACGATACAATTAGGATTCGGAATGCTAGAAAATGAGTGCTTTGTAAGATTGATGAATTGCGTGGATTTTTACCCTTCAATTATTTTCCATCGCGAGAAGTACAAACGCTACTCCCTGGCGTTGGTTTTTCGTCTGGATTTGTAACGGGCTCCGTCCTCACTGTATTTCTAAATACGAATTCGACGGATAACGGTGGCAGCCGGACGGCTGCCCGCGGGCAAACCCCCTACGCTGTAGAAATGAATGATCCTGGCTAGCGCTGGTCCGTGACTCGAAATGCCGGTCGCGATCCTAGCGGCCAATATCGAAATTACTATTCGGCGATTACAGTCGAGTGCGAAATTATTTAACCAGGGTGTTACTAGTTAAATTAGGTACTAACGTTACATTCTCCTACTTCATAAAACTCGTAACGTTATAACACATAGGAGAGGAGCTTGTAACATTAGTTGCGGGACGAGAGGTATTCTACACACATTCTTTGTAGAAACATCAATCCGATAGTTTATGACACATTTATGAAACAGTAAAAGTATTTACTCTTTGAAAATTAAATCTTTTTGTGAACAAGACGTATTTTTTACATGAATGCATATTATATTATCGACGCTTAAATTTCCGTTAGTTCATGTCTACATATTTGGTAGTCTGTGAGTTAGTTACAATAGTCACCAGTGTCTACTTCATATATATCTGCTACTTGATTTGTCATTTTAAGAACTTCATATAACGTACACCTAGACTATTTAAAGTCTTAAGAACGGCCCAACTAGAAAACCGTTTTGCATTTGTGTTTAGAGCGATGGTACAGTGATCATAAAAGATTTTTGTCAAATATATGACTGATTTAATATAGTAAACACGTATTCTATCGGCGATTAAATATTTTTTTGATCGTGCAGATCTAAGATGTAATTTATAATGTTTTAGAACTAAGTTAATTTCGCTTTTTGACTCGCTTTGTTATTCTGTTTATTTGAAATAAAGAAAAAATTTACCTGAAAATCATGTTTTGTATTTAGCTGTTCCTTGCGGTTGAAACACCTGTTCTGTATGCATTGTACGTATCAACTGTGCAGTTGACATACGTGCCCAGTGACAGTTCATGTATTATCAACTAAAAATAATAAAATTCTTCTTTTTTTTTTTTTGCTTTGCTCCGCCCCTATATCTTTTGCGTTCTAATAATTCGTTACTCATTGTCCCACTTATTATATGTGGTGTTCAGTACACTGGACTGGTGGTATTGAGCGCACTAGACGGTTTGCGTCTTGTACGGTTGCACTTTGAGAATACTATTGTACAACTTCTTTTTGTGCGGATCCTGTCGACAGTTTTTCAGGTTCTTCTTGGTACACTGTGTTCTGGTTGTATGTAGTCAGTAGTTATCGAATGATTTCTTTCACATGTTTGTTAAAACGGGTTTATCTTAATATTTGATAATAAGCAGCTACAATTTGATGATTTTCTCATTTGTAAATAACATACAAGAACTACAGAGTCTAGTGAGTAGAATGTACGATGTATGCAAGGAAAGCGACCTTATTATGAATGTCAACAAGTCGAAAGTGATGGTGAAAGCATACTTTTAAAATAAGCAATGTTATCTTTGTGGTTAAGATTCATATTTTTATTTTTTATCTTTGTTTAATTAACCACTAAAATGAGTTTAAATACATCTACCGGTTTCGAAAAATACCATTTTCTTCTTCAGGATGTCATAACTATGTTTTTATTTATTTTATTTATTTAGACTTTATTGACACACATATTTTTGTTGTAAAAGAGGTGAATATATTATAAAATAACATGATAATCATAAGATATAATTATATTGCAATTAAATACTCGTAGTTTATTGTATGGGATGGAATAGACTCTACCTCTGATATATACAGCGTTGTCTTGGCTAATTTGCTAGACTGAAGTCTGTGTTAAAGTAGCAAGTTTTTTTCGTGCTGTTGTGGTGTTATTTAATAAAAATTTGACAGAAATAAAAATAAAGATAAAAAAAAATTTTTTTTTTAAAAATAAAAATGTAGTGGGAGTGTTTGGAACAAGTAGATGAGTTTTTGTGTTTGGAAAGTATGTTTGATAGAAATGAAAAGACTGAGAATAATATCGAAAGGAGAGTCACTGCAGGGAATAAAGTGAACGGCGCTTTGAATGGAATTATATCTAACGGGAATTCGTCAGTTGAGGCAAGACTAGTGGTGCACAATGGAATCCTGGTACCGAAACTGATGTATGGAAGTGAGGCCTGGAACTGGCAAAAGAGGAATGAAAGTAGATTGAATGTAGTGGAAATGAGATCACTTAAGCGTATATATGCCAAATCTATTTATGATAGAGTAAAGAATGAAGAAATAAGGAAAAAATATAGGTGGTTTGGTCATATGGAATGGATGAATGAGGAGAGAATGGTAAGAAAGATATATGACGCAAGTGTTGATGGCACCAGAAATACAGGACGTCCGCGGAAGACTTGGCTCAACCAGATAAACCAGATAACGGAGAATGGTTCTGTTAGAAGCCTCAATATTCGGCGAGCTCGTATGAGATGAGATGTATGAATGTGGATGAGGCGAGAATTGTGTGTCAGGACAGAGGAGTGTGGCGCTCTATCATCTATATCAACCCCCGAGAGGAAACGGCGTGATGGTAAGTGAGTAAATAACATTTCGAAATGATTACATTTGTCAAGTCATTCCCTGTGGTCAACATGACCCTAAAACAAGCAATATAGGAATGTATTGAGACGAGTACGATTGTTTTATGTTGTGATTTTGTGAGCATTTAAGGGTTGAGTCCAGAAATTGTGCGTCATTATTGCCCGGACGTAAAATGAAATAGAATTGATAAATTAATATTACACTGCGCAAAAGTTGAAGTAAATTCGGACCGTTTAGCCGGGACAGTATTGAAACGGAACTATTCTTTTCCCCAGAATAGCGCGGCTGTATTTTTCACTTATTACGTTTCTGGGGCTGCCGGGGCAAGGCGTGTAAGGCAATTTTACACCGTAAACTTTTATTATTATTATTATTATTATTATCGTATGTGTGTTTATTTGATGAAAAAAGTTATATTATTAGACTTTTTAAGCCATATTCTTTTTTATTATCATATTACAAATATATGGGCCGTACATTACACGGTGGCCTTCATCTAACCTTTTCAGGACGCCGACCAAAGTATTTTGAAGTGAAACATTTTTACCATACAATTTTTACATACTCTTTCATTGTTACACAAATGCATCCCGAGAGTCGTTTATTTGTTGCAAAAGTATGTCTTGGATGGTAGTACCTGGATTGTGTGATGAGTTATCTCGCCGTTTCATGAAACAATACAAAGAACAAAAAAAATATTATTTGCTGTCGAAAGGCACACAATCAAAATGCAGATATAAAATTGCAATGAAACTAAACTTAAATGTATAAAACTAACCATCACGCTGTTTCACCGTGGGGCTAGGCAGAGAGCCGCCCCATCCACATTAATACATCTTCTCATGCAAGTTCATCGATTTTTGAGACATCTAACATGGTTATCTTGTGGTAACTAGTTTACCTGGTCACGCCAAGTCTTCAACATCAACACTCGCATCGTATATGTTTCTAATTATCCTCTCCTCATTTGTATTATGATCAAATCTAATCAAACCCAACTTTTCTCAAAAGGTTCTATGAGCGAATGCTCCTATATCCGTACTTCCCATTCGACGCCACGTTGGCAACAGGGCGGCGATACACGGTTACAAAATGAAGTAAACTCCTCATTGTCCTCCGGCAAGAAGCCTCTTTATTATACAATATAATAGCATACATAGAACTACAATAATTTATACAATTAAGTAAAAAAGTTACATATAACATATATAAATACGATGGCATCGCGGTAGGCACAATCCAGGAAGGTCAGATGGGTAGGCTAGAGACTGGTTGTTGACTATAGATTGACTGGTGAGGATCTCAATTGTGTGATCGAATCAGAAGATTTTGTGCATGGTAAGATTGAAAACCCCAACTCACTTCTAGTCTCACGCGTGTTGGTGCATGTTGCAGTGTATATAAATGAGGTTGTGTGATTATTTATGCTGTGTCCAGAGCAAGGTATTAAAACAAAAGAGAACTTACAAAAGTTGGCGTTTATTGCGGAACGATTTACAATGGCGGGTACGAAAGAACGGTCTGCGGAGAAGTGGTCGGCTAGCTCTTAGGACTCGTCCGTCACAATGTAATTGACATCTGCTTATTGGTCAGTTTGTTTCGGCCCTGTGTGGCTATAGGGCGAGTCCTTACACGGCCATGTCGGCCTGTATTCTTATTATTATAGAACAATAACAATGAAGTCATAAATATCATTATTTTAAATTATTTTTTTTACTTGGGTGGCTTTGCCCGCCGGCCGTAGATTTATTTCCGTAATTTAGAATATTGTGCTAATGACCATTCATTGCCCCGAGTAGGTTCTTCCTCCGACATTTGATATTACCCAGAACGGCTCATATTCCCCGGGCGAGAGACGCCCTCTTTATGCCGTCAAATGTTTTATTTTTTTACATTAATATCGTACTCACTTAAAACAAATGGCATTTATAAATTAGCTTACATTTTTTTTGCGTCATAAATAATTATTCGACCAGTCTGTATATTTTATAAAATGTAATATGTGTCTGTTTGTTCTCTGTACCCTACATTCTACACATACTCTGATTAATTTAATGTAAATTTTTCTCGTGCACGCTCGTCAGCTGTTGTGGCGTCTACCTAGCGTGACAATGTTATTTGGATGATGATTATATTGTAACATAACCAAAAATGAAAACAAACGGAAAACATATTATGTACAATTATTGGTGAAAATATGAGTAAGAAAGATATGAAGAAAATTTGGTGATTCCTCTTCTTCACCACAAATACAAGCGTCGCGTGGTGTATACAAACACTCGCGAAAAGGATTATTATGTATAAGCGGGATTAAAGTAAGATTCATTGTAAATATTAGCGGAATGAAGCGACGGTAGTTATCCGTACAAATGTTTCAAGCGCACTGAACTTGCTGCAGTTGGTAGAAATTTAATCACCGCGACATCTTCTGTCTTCTTGGTGCTTTAGAATGGGTGAGGAAGGAAAGGAAAGAGATATGCAGCTTTAAATTTGGTAAACCGCGAATTGAATGTATGCATGTGGCAACAAATAAAACGACAAAAAACTTAATAGAATTTAATTGATTTTAAACGGCACTAACAATTATCATTCGATGACGTAGTCACCATAATCATGGACTGATCGATATTGAAGTTCTCAGCCGGCGTCCTAGAAAAGCCTGATCATCAAAATTCGATCATTGACCCTTTTCTGACTTGTCTATGCTGGTATCACCAGCTTTGAAGCGAACAAATCACTCTCGGCATGCCCTTTCGCTAATTCTATTAAATAATTATAAAATAATAAAAAAAACTAAACGGCGGATAATTATGCATCAACCTAATACAATATCTGGTTTAACTGGATTTTTTACGGAGATCCTCTATTTCTAGTGCCATTAGCACGCGCTTGTAGAGCTATTGTATTATCTTATTATCTTTTCATTTAATCATTTTACATGATCAGATCATAGAACTGAATTTACTACAGGACTACAGGCTTAAGGCCTCCAAATTGTTAAGGACCATTAGCAGAAAACGAAATTTAAAACTATTACGTTTTGACGAAATAAAGTGGTGTTCTGGTGATGCAAATAAGAAAATAAAGTTTTATTAATGATTTTTTTTGGGAGCCCCAATATGTGATGCCGAATTCAGCTCTGTTAAATCATCTAAGTAATTTTTAATAAATGTCAATAACACTATGTTAGACTTGTACGTGTATGTATACGTATAAGACTTTGGTCTCGGTAAAAGTTGGTGCGTATCAATTAAGTCATTATATTTTTCATCCAAAATATAACGATAATTGTGATTGGTGTTCTATTCGATAATTTCTAAGTACAATTTAACGAATAGAAATTTACGTACTAGTGTATCAATAATCAAAATCCGAAATGCCGAAATGTGCGTGAAATGGCCGCGCACGGCGTGTTGGGTGTTGGGCGGCAGAAGGAAGAACACAAGTACTTGATGCTTTGCTATCGGATCGCGATTGTAATCTGTCCCGGCGGCGAAATTGCAAGTAATGTAGACAGGTAATAGATTATTGTATGGACGAAAGGGGGACAGGGAATGAGTATTGGACTCGCGTCAACAAGAAGACTAACAAAATTACAATTGTGAAGTTGTAATTATTCAGAACTGACGGTCTGTGATATTTTAAATATGAATTAAATATATTAATTATAAAGATATACATATAAAATCAATTTTATCAAAAAATATTGTTGTTGCGCCACCGGGATTCGAACCTGGATCTCTTTCCTAACCGGGGAAGGTGCTTTATCCAACTAAGCTACAGCGACAATATTTTTAGCGACAATTTTCGACCCTATATGTTACCTTGTTGATATTAATACATTTAATCGTTCCATCATTTGACAGAGCCATCTACCTTATTTTTTATTTATTTCATCAATAATTCACAATTATTCATAGTTCACTCCGTACTCAAGTGCTAAGTCTCGTCCATATACAGACACCATTACTTTACATTATCTCCTATTTTGAAAACTATTTTTCACACAGATTTCGTCACATTTAGACCGATCTCATTGCATTCAGTCCGCATTACGTTATTAAGTCAACTTTGAGTTTATATGAGTGTCAGTAGCTGAACATTATATCGCTCGGGATGACACTTTTCCATTAGCGATTCCTTGTTTGTGAAAAAGTTGATTTCGATATCATACCGTGGAACTTTTTTTTATAAGGGTTCTCTTTGCAATTTCCTGTTGCCGTGATATATTCAGGTAACTTTCAGTATTAGCAGCTGTCGGGGATGCTGAAGGCTGAATAAATATTTATAAATACTCCACGACGGCTTACGCTTCGAGCGAGAGTTTCACACAATATAATCCGTTTTATAATAACAATGGATTTTGCGTTCCCATAGTTTGGAACGAAAGTTATTTAATATGTAACAAATATTTTCTCTACCGTTATGTCATATATGATAAGTGCTCACGTACACGTGCAGTGCCTAATTCCAAAACCCCCGTAAAATGGATTTGGGATAATTACCTAGAGTTAAATATGCAGTATTGTAGATTTTTTTTCAGCTACATGCAGAACGCATTGTTACTTAAATACATTGATATACATTATTCTAAATCAGGATTAATTCTAAAATATCCCTAAGCAGATAGAGTTGCTATTCAGTCAATCACAACGCTTGTTGATGATCACGTGATCTAAAATCCAGCATGGCTGCCAGAACCATATATACAGGAAAAAAAAATGTTTCTTTAAAAAATGGTGATGCAAAAACAAATGTATATTTGCTTTCAAAATATACATTTTCATTCATAACTCAAAAACACATAAAGTCGTTTCATGGGATTTTGGAATTAGGCGTTAAGTGTAGTAAATATTTTTAGGTTACTGTTGTGTCCTGTGGCGCCAGCTATATTTCGCTCCACCAGTTGTTGGAACTCTTCCCCGTGACGTGAATAATAATACTCGGAAGTATAGGTAACAATTTGATATTTATTCACAATCACAATATTACAGATTACAATAGTTCTTAGTTTCATCTGCGTTAGAAGACGTGGAGCGAAAGATACTATTCTCCCGCGGTCCGTCATACTTAAGCATTCTCCTTGACGTATCATTACATACGTACTTTCGTTCTGTATGAGCGTGTACCTCATTCTTCACCATTCCATAGACATCATAGGTACTTTCTTTATTGTATTTTTTTTTTAAATAAACACGTCATGTCGTAGCTGGGGCAGGCTTATGTGTTAGAATGCCACATTATCTTTTAGATGTTTATAACGTTAACTACATTTAAAATAATTTAAAAATATATGACTATTCTTTGTATAATACGAAACGGTTGAAAACAAATTAATCAAAGTGATATTTATAAAGTGGGCTATTTATCTTCAGAGATTTTCGATTCTCAACTGGATCAAAGCCTCTTCACTCTCTTCGATCCTCTCCTAAGCTTTGCTCCGAGTCTTTGGGCGTCATCTAGGTAATTTTTTGTCCCCTAGGAACCATTCAGGAATATTTTTAGTCCATTAATATTAAAAATGATAAACATTATTTTTGTTAGAATATAATATTGACAATAAAACATAATTAGTTTAATTTTAACAAAATAATTTATACCTCAAATCTGCGTTCAGTTTTGAGGTATAAATTATTTAAAAGTTTTAAAGTATATACATTTAAAAGTTGACAAGTTTTGATGAAATATGGATATTCAGTAGGGTGGAATGAAAACTGGGGTTCAAATATTTATTCTTAAATAGATGTTACCTTTTGGGACTTGGTTTAAGATCGTCAAATTTATTTTTTTGCAATGTCTAATGCTATTTTTACCTTTAACCACCATTATTAATATATTGATCTAATAAAATAACCTAATTTGTTATTTAATCAAACAATAGAAAGCTATGGAAGTATGGGTAATTACTTGTCTTGACTTGTCATCGACTGGCTTTCCATTAAATATAATAAAAATAGCTTCGTCTCTTGTGAGATATCTATTATTTGTTTAATAACAGTGCCTTTGTAGGTGAAAATCCAGTAATTGTGTATTTTTAGACATATTCAAATATTTCTAATACTGGTTAAAATAAGAAAATATATAAAAAATTGATTTGTATGTATTAATTATAAAAGTTTTGCTTTAAATAATTTCAAAATAATAAGATTCTCATTAGTGACATCTATGCTGTTTCAGAAAAATGAATATCAAATTTAGTCCATAGATGATGATAGTGTAGTTGTACTTGAAGTGTTTCTAAATAGTAACATATATACAACATCCAAAAATTTGATTGATATGGAGATTGATTAATGGGTAAGAATGATGAACGTTACATTTGTATATAGTGATCCCTTAAGCTCTGTAATTACCCATACTTCCATATATTTCCATAAAATATAATAAAAATAGCTTCGTCTCTACGAGATATCTATAATTTGTTTAATAAATATAGTAATTGTGTGTTCTTAGACACATTCAAGTATTATTATTTAATCCTTTAAAACTGTTCTAAGTAAACTTATTTACTTTATTATTTATTTGTGATTCATATTTTCGACCTCAATACTCAAAAACTCCAAATATATATGTTACTGATTATATATTTTGTACTTTCTGCAAAAATGTTTTTGCATTAGAAAATAAAAATAAAAATTTGTTTTAAGTAATGACAAAAAAGGAAAATATTATATATCTTTTAAATGTACAAATTTAAAATATAATTTTCTATGTTTTATCCCAATGTTCAATGATAACTGATATCGTTCCCATCGAAAATAGAAACAATTTTATTTTTGGATAAAACAGTAATTTTGATATGTCCGATTTCACAAGTCCGCAAAGGCTCTCCGGGGTAATATTATATTATTTTGGCTGTTTTCTCCTTGATAAATTTATAGAAAAGGTTTTTCATCATTTGTATTTTTTTTTCCGACAATGTCGACCAATATTTTTGTGTTGTTTCCAGAAGACCAATAATTCATCTGAATCGGTGCATTATTTTTATTTATTCGAGAAAGTTTTCCACAAGGGTGGGGCGGGGTGGGGTGGGGGCGGCGGTGGTGCCGGGTGGACCCGTTAACCTTGTTTATATAATTTATACGGATATTCCTGTTCCATTTATCGCACAACTGCGGCTGCTACGGCTGTTGAAAGTCATGCATTGTAACGCTACGCTGAATCCTCATAACTTTCGAAGCTTAGTGGTGACGTACCGTCTCAAGTGATGCTTTCAGTACAATAGAGTACTAAAAGTCTCGAGTGTTTAGATGAATGATTGCTAATATTTGTATAGATCAGAACAGAATCAGATTGAGAATATGGAATGATAAATCACCTGTAATTAACACTTATCACTTGTGTTCATATATTTATTGATAAAAAGAGGAAGGTAAATACTTGAAACAGCTTTATTTGCATGAGAAGTATTGAGCGAATGATATTTATGCGGTGAAATGCTAGTACAGAGGTCGGAGCGAAACGTTGTTGATCGGTTCAGGAGCGGAAAAAAATGGTGGTGCAAAGCGTTCGCCCGTTGTGGCGTCAGCTACGTCATATCACGCATCGTGGCGTACGTTGCACAGTGCCGGTTTGGTGTTGCTTCGTCAGGTCTAGCCCATCACTGCTAATACTTCCTGCGCCTGTAGAAAGCTATTACTACCTCGATTTTTCTGTCTCATTGATATTTTTTGTTATCTTAAAAAAAAAATTCTCGTTTTATCGTAATTATCGGTCAATGTATACATTTTGTTCTAATCATCTTTATATAGGTATATGATATTTGATTTTCAGCAAATAATTTTTAACAAGAATTACAGAGTCTAGTGAGTAGAATGTACGATGTATGCAAGGAAAGCGACCTTATTATGAATGTTAACAAATCGAAAGTGATGGTATTCGAGGAGGAAAGCAAGACAACGTTTAGAAAAAGTCGATAGATTTGTGTATTTGGAAAGTATGTTTGAAAGCAACGGAAAAGCTGAGAAAGATATCGAAAGGAGGATGACTGAAGGGAACAGAATGAACGGCGTTTTGAATAATAATAATAATTTATTTTTTGAGTCATAGTACAGTGTGTTATATTGTTATAATGGGATAAAACATTGCATCAAAGTAAGTCATATATTTCGGTGCTCTGCCTGCCACACTAGTATTTTACCGTATTATAGCAGACAGCGCTTTTCTGGTATAGTAGTAAACAAAGCGTAATGTTCAATGTACAAAATACAGGATGTCCCAAAAAATATATACACTGTTTAACGGGTCATAACTTTCTGATTTTTTTTTCTTTTCAGGGTGTAATTAATTGAAAATAATGAGTGGTTCAAGATTAATTTTTGTAAAAAGAAAATTTATTTTAAAATGCTATTGAAAATATGAAAATGTAGCAGAAGTACAAAGAAAAGATCGCAGGGAGTTTCAGGTAGATCCACCTATGCGACTAATAATTAATTGAATAAATGATACATTTAAAATGATTGGAACTATTCAGGATGTTCATAGACAACGTTCCGGAAGACAGAACATTAACGAGTTCCACCAGCCAATGAAGAGTACTAGAAAGTTATTGCGAAACATCAAAAAAATCTGTAAGACAAACAAGTTGTGAGATTGGCATCAGCAAATTAAGTGTCCATCGCATTTTAAGATGTTGTAAATGGAAAAGTTATATTCCAACAACGGTACATGCTATCAGTGAAGATGATCCGGACAGGACCGAGCACCTCCACACTATCATCGTGATTGAAGAGCATGTCTTGATGAAAATCTTTCAAACAGATGGCTTGGACGAAGGTGTCTCATAGAATACCCAGACTTGACGCCACTCGACTTTTTCTTCTGGGGATACCTTAAAAATAAAGCCTATGTTAGAAAACAGACGAGACTGAAAGAATTCAAAGCCGCAATTGGGCAAAAATGCTCCACAACACCAAAATGAAATGCTTGTTGAAGTTTGTGAATCAATAGCCCACCATTATCAGCAGTGTATTGACCAGAATGGTAATAATTTTGAATATCTGCGGTAAGAGGAAAAGCCTTATACATTTTATGCAGATTTAAATATAAATTATATGTGAATAAAAATTAATGTTATAATCATTCAAACTGTGTATACATTTTTTTGGGACACCCTGTATATATAAATAGTAAAAGAAGATGTAATTAGATAGCATATAATTACAAAGTAAATGCAATGTTCAATTTATAAAAATAAAAAACAGTATGTAAAGTAATAGTAAATAAGTCAATAATATACATATATGAAGTGAGCTTACGTGAAATTGTAATTTTCAATGTACAAAAAAGAGTGTGTACAATACGTAAATAACTTACAAATACGAAGTAAACATATGTAAAATTGTAATGTTCAATGTAAAAAGAGTAAAAAAAAGTTCAGTTAATTAACATACTAAGACAACTATAGTAATGCTATAAATGCAATATTCAGTAAGTATATAGGTACTGTTGTAGCAATTTTACTCTCAACTTTAAACTTTTAAAGTTCTCGGGCATAATTTCTCCCCTTTTTGTGGAGTCAAACTCTACTTTTCTTGAAAAATATGCAAGTCTATGTTTGCACTTGGAAACAAATGGAATCTTAGTACTAGCGGCTAACGATACACAATGGGGTCTTGGTACCGACACTGATATGTGGAAGTGATAAGAGGAACGAAAGTAGACAGAATGCAGTGAAAATGAGATCACTTATGTGGCAGATCCATCAGAGTAAAGAATGAAAAAATATGTAAAAGTAAGATTAAGAAAGGACCATGTTAAAAGTGTACTTTGGTGGTGCAGAGATCTCAATAAAATCTAAACACTTCTGTAGGTTCTTCAAGACTTTTATTATCGATGTTTATATTGCCACCAAAAACGGTTTCTAACTATGTCTACATCAGACGCCGACCTATTTCGATCTCCCTCCTAATTCCGGTGCTGTGCGCGCGCGACACCGGCACGCGCACCTGATACGAGTGTATGAGTCGGTTTTGCGTTGGAACGTATGAATGAGAGGAGAATGGTAAGAAAGATATATGACGCAGGTGTTTTGATGGCACCAGAAATAGACAACGTTCGCTGAAGATTTGGCACAACCAGGTAAACCAGATAACTGGAGGATGGTTCCGTTTTAAACCTCAATAATCGGCAAACTTGTATGAGAAGATGTATAAATGTGGATGAGGCGAGAATTGCGTGTCAGGACAAAATATTGTGTCGCTCTATTCTTTCTGCCTAACCCCGCGAGGAAACGGCGTGTGGTAAGTTAATTAATTAGTTGGTTAGTTAATTTTTAATTTTGTTTAAAATGTTAAGATTAATTTGTGTTATAAAGAGACATAATTATTATTTTTGAAATTAAGGATGCTAGATTTTCTTTCACATCAGAAGCGTATATATACAATATGTTTATTATTTTATCGATTATTATTATTATTATATTATTAATTAACACGTCAAATAAACGTCGGTATTATTTGTATGATTAATTTTCTGCGTGAAAAGTTTTGTCTATGCCCAAACTCGCCGCCTCGTTGAATTGGAGCCATCCCGTGGCTTATAGCTCCGGCTGACCGTGGCCGCGATGCTAGCAGTAATACCCCGACGTTTGTCGAGGGATTCAATTAAGGATTACTTTAATAACGATGTACTTGTATGATTGTATAATACAAACGGAGAAAATAGCAAACATCCACACAATAGAGGATTTTGACTGAATATATTAATACCTATATTATTGCTATGCTGTATTCGGATTGTATGATATCGTATACATCGTAGGTGTTTTCCTACTGGTCTACGACACCGCTGTCTGTAGCGAATTCCACCATAGGAAAAATAAATAACATATTAATTCATTTGACCAATGAACGTCTAAGATTTTTAGATATGCGTTTCTGTATTGAAATTTAAAAAAAATTAAGACAATGATCGATTAATAACAAATAGGACCTTGCCTCACACGTTCGTATACATTTAAAAAAAATATTTTTATATATTTGACATTTTTACAATTTTTTATAACACGAATTATTATTTTATTTATTGTCTATTTGTGTGCGTCTGAAGTGTTCTGTAATATTGTTTATTTTATAATTATGTGTTTTTGAAGTGTTCATTTAGTTTCTTTCTAAACTCTTATATATATATTTTATTTCTTTAATTTGTGTAGGGAGGCTATTGAAATTTTTTATCTCTAAATACAAACATACAAGTACTTGTTGGATAATGAAACTACATTTTAAAAATACTAATTAAATGTATTAATTAAAAAGATAAACATATAAAATCAATTTTATAGAAAAATATTGTTGTTGCGCCATCGGGATTCGAACCTGGATCTCTTTCCAATCCGGGGAAGGTGTATTAAATGCTACAGGTAGATAGTACTTTTGACGACAAATTTATATATCTATCGTTCCATTATTTGAAAGCCATCTACTTTATTTTTACGGTATCTCGAATAATTTTGAGTAGTCTGGTAGCAACAACATTATTTTTCGATAAAACTGATTTCATATGTATATATTTCTAATTAATACATTTAATTAGATTTTATAATTGTTGGTAGCCATATTTACTGTTGAAGATCGTACTGAAATTTGTGCAGACTATCTTGGAGTATTCCACACGAGATACGGATTTGTTTGCTTTCACATAAAATTAAATGCGGCACCCATCTAGTATAAAGGGATTTAAAAAATATATAATTTGTGTTTTTTTTTAATTTATAGCGAAAACATTTAGCCGGGCCCAAATACAATTTGCTCTCCGCCGGTCCGTCCTCTGTGCCACTTCCTGCCTACGTTTAAACAAATTTAATTTCCGTGGCGCGGTTTTCTTCCATTTATTTGGAGGGGGGGGGGGTGGGTAGCCCGCGGCCGGGGGTGGGCTGAGTTATGGCGGGAGTATGGTAATTTTAACCCTTCTAGATATCTAAATATTACATTTTTACTACTTTAAATGAGCATATTTCAATGTGATTTAATTCCATTCTTATAGCTGAGGAGTGACAAATTTCTTAATGTATACAATGCATGAAAATATTTTCTCTTGAGCGAATATTACAGGGTTTCTCCTGATGAAGTTTACATTACGTTTTTAACAATGTCTGTCTCTCTTTTCACTTCACTTCACTTGTTCTAACTATTTGGTGAATCCATCTACCTAAAATCAAACATAAGGCCGACATTTCTTATATGCCATATTTAACAGCTAAAAAAAACACCTGCTAGTCGATTATCCGTTATTTTTCACATTATTTCATGTATAGAAATACGTGTCCTTATATGTCACGTCCACCATACCCAGTAAATATTACGTAGGCAGAAATAATAATCTATCTACATAAGACGCTGTAAGCAGTTTTCTTCATAACTTGAGTTTTTATTTTGTTGTATTATCATTATTGAAAAACAAGCACCTGAGAAAAAATAAAAATAAAAGGAAATACATCCTGTTATTTGTCATACAAATATTCAAAGATGACGCTACTTCACCGGTTGTAATTCGCCTATTCGCTAGAACCATCTTTCGAGTTTACTGGATCTTATCGTCATCAGTGCCATCTACCGAACTTTCCGTAATTTGATTAGCGCCATCTATTGGAATCTGTTTTCGTTGGTAATTTTTATGCTAGCTTGCTGGTAACTTAATTTATTTAATTTTTTTTTTTCTAGAAATCTGTACGTATGTGCAGTAATTTTCTACTAATTATTATAATTATTTATACTAGAATATGTTTTTTACCCAAATGAAGTTTTAATAATATAAAAAATACGTTTTATTTATTTATTTCGTGTATTGTGATATCAGAAACTGTAATCAAATTCACAGTTTTCAATCACTGATATTATCGAACACCAATCACAATCACACCAGTGAGTCAAGAGTAGCATTTTTTTCTCATCACTACTGTCCCCGTATTGTGGTGAAAGTCTACGATGAAATTTAGCCCCTTTCACATCCTCCGACCAGAAATATCGGATCGTTGTTCCTACTTTGTGCAAACTGCTAGCGGAGCGAACATATTTATACTGTAATTTTCAGAAGGCAACTGATGCGATCGGAATCCAATTTCGTACACGTGATCGCAGTTTAGGTACGCATGCGTAGAAGGCAGTAAGAAGAACCTTGAAGGTTATGACGAAAGTGTAGATAATTTTTGACTCGCCCTCGTGTATGTGGCTCTTTATATATCCGGGTCCACATTATTTCGCACATCTTTATTCGTACACCGGTTGCTCTCAAAATATTCACCAGAGGATTTTCTCTGTTAGCTTCTATTCCTCACACTCTGTAAGACTATTAGTTTGATGGTAACGTCGTATAAGCGGAGTTTAGACTCCCTAGGCAGCCGTTCGGACTCATGCACGACAAAGCGGGCAGTATTTTTTCATCTTCATCTTGGATTTTTTTCGAAAGTTATCTCATTAGCCTTTTAAAAATTAGGCCTACCACTTGAAAGTTTTCAGGTGTCCTTTTTCTTAAAATATGGGGCCCTTTTCTCTTTTGAGAATTATCCTTCCTGGTGTTTATTTAAAGGGTGGTGAAAATTTATGTCTAGGTTTTTAAAAATGCCCCCAAATATTTAGATGTTACTATAAAATTATAAAACATTTAAAGTGATTAATTTTGCTTGGTGATTTTTAATATTACTAGGGAAAAACCAGTCAATAACGATCGGAGGAAAATATTTTTCCATATCATACCACGAGGCCCAATAACTGTAATGAAACACATTACAAAAACACCTAGGCTTGACGTAGAATCGAACGCAGAGGTCCCGGTACGAGAAGCCAGCGTCTCGAACACTGGACTATGAGGGCCGCCCATATTCTAAATATTCGCTCACGTGGCTCAAATTTTTAATAGTGTGTCTGACGTACAAATGGCGGGAATTATTTAAATATTGAATAGCATTCAATTAATATTTTCTAAAAGTAAAATAAATAAACAGAATGGCTGAATGTGTATGTGAGCGAGTAACGATCCAATCATGACACCTTTCAACGCGGTGTCACGATTGCGGCCTAGGGAGAAGGAGGAGAAGCCGCCAAGCTGCCAACTTTTCTTCTTTAAAAAAAACTACCGAGCGGTGTCTACAGGGGCACGCTCATCGATGCTCGCTAGACTGGAAGAACGTAAACATCATCATTTTGCTAGCACTTTAAAAAATATTTTTTTATTACATCATATTTTTTAATCTATTATAAATTATTTCCCTCGGATTATTCTGTCGGTTTTTCATTTTTGAAATGCTATCGTATGATTTTTACAGTACCAAGATGCTATACGATAACATTCTCCAGCGTATCTAGATAACGAGCTTATATGGTATAATTTAATATGTATCTACCGCAAGTACCATAAAGCGAAACTATTATATTATTGGTGTTTGTAGCATGAATTTTATGGTTAGATACTTCCTGTCAATCACCTCCCCACTCTTACCAACACTTCGTCTATACCCCGTAGTGGATGTCGTTTAAATTTTATGGAATAGTTCAGATGTATGCCAATCCTGGCGAAGACACGTTAGTATCGAAACCGGTTGATGTATAAATAATAAACAGTGGTCTAAACAAAGTTAAAAATAGATACAATTCGAAACTATTCTACCCTGTACTTATATATGAAACAGAAACAAGATGATTTATCAAACAAAAGTTAAGAGTAATGTATGGAAAGAAGAATATTGAGTACATCCCTTAGGCACTATAAGATAAACAAACACAGGAGGTAACAAACAAAAAATGTGATAGAGAGGGCAGCTCAGGTATAGTGTAACTGAGCGGCGTTATGAGATATGAGGGTGGCCGCTTATTGAAGATACTATCCGGTGGTGGTCGAGAACAGAATACAAAAGTTCGGGTCGTCCTAGAGATGCATACACGTTAACACATTTTACTATTTTCAAACTAACTTTAGATGCTTGTGCTATGAAAGTAGGACTAAATTGGTGGCCTCCTTGAACGAAGCTCGAATCCTCGACCACTGGGCGAGTATCGTAACCATTAGACCACAAGAATGTGAAGATAATATGATTAGACGACATTAAGTGGTGCAAAATAGACATGAGTGGATAAGAAAAGGGGAGGTCTGTGTCCAACACATGTAAATTGAAGGCTTAGGCTTTGTTGTTGAAAAAATAGTGCAGTTTGTTGGCATTTCGGAATTATACTCAGTTGTAACAAATGGATAAGTCTGTTAGAACAGTTGCAATGGCTGAAAAGTTACAATCTTCTGTAATTGTAATAATTAACCGCCTATCACGTAGAAGATAAAATAATATGAAAATGTGTGATTGATTCATAGAACAGGTGGTGTTCTAAGTAAAGGCTTGCGGTGAAAATAAAATCTTACGCAAGTACACCTAGAACGTGATGACCCCCAAGATATCTTGAGGATGATGTAGGCAAGGAGGCTGCTGTAAGTGTTAGAAAAGGTAGATGATTACCATAACATAACATGCACAAAGCTTTTTCACACAACAAGAAAAAGATAAGGAAAGACTGAGAACAGGGCGATGTCAAAAGATTGATGGAGCTCTGTAGGGAGATCGATCGTGGATTTTTAAAGAGTTATCATACTCTTGAAGAAGAAAATAATGCTCATGGTATGATGGTGGTACCAAGGGCGTGCACTGCATACAAGCAAAAAAGCTTTGCATTACTAAAATTTCTGGGAAATATAATAAATTAAATAATCTTTATATTATGAAAAGACCCTATAAAATTTTAACCGTTATTACCCGTATTAGCGTAACCTTGTCTATGACGTAACCCACGTCTAGCCGTGGATTATTTGCGAACCATTTGTAACAACTTGTTGTACATTCTGCTCCGCGATATGCCAGCACTTAGATCTTGAGTGAACATAACTTATTTTTTCAATCCTTATAATAATTGTACAGAACTAAATATTTTTTACTGAAACTATATCGGCATCTTGACGTCTGTGGATTTTCTGCATTTTTCAAACAATTTGTGCTTAAGGCAGCTGTTTTCGAAAAGGAATAATCCTTACTGAAAACTGCGTAGAATAACATTTCTACGTATTTGTTTTACTTAATAGACTAAACGTTTTATGTTTTTAGTGTATTCCAACCTATGATTCCATATTTCGGTGTTTGCGTAGATACAATTTGTAGTATTTGTATTGCAATTATTTCCTTAATTAGTTTTAAATTAAATAAATGTTTTTGAACACTGTTAATGAAATATTTTAAATCCGTTGTCCGAAGAAGATATTGTAGAAAATATTTTAAGCCAAATCGAAAGCAGAGTACAGTATCCAGCAATAAAAGAACTTGCCTTTTTTAAAATAGTAAATTTACAATTGTATTCTAAATTTAAGTTGATAGAATTATTCTCAAAATTAAAAAAAAATTAACATCGTCGGTAACAGCATAACCTAACTTTGTGCCTACTGCACGCCACTGGGTGGTACACATCACCTAATATCGTTAAAAATGTTATAATTTGTGTTGTTTTTCACCCTTGTTTCATGTGGGTAACTAGGGAATGGAATTGAAAAACAAAACGAATAAATATAATTAATGGTTTTTCTCGCCCACTTCTGAAAATGAATCGAAAGTGTTGCCGTCGCTGAGTGCGCTCTGCAAAGTACAAAGCAGTCTCCGCATTATTGTACCGCTCGCCGCTCACCACCCCCACCCCCACCCACACCCACACCCACCGTCGTCTGCTGACTCACTCCATGTCCTGCTCCCATTCTGTCCAGCCGCACTGTTTGTTTTCCGCTAGAAAAATAATGCATGTACTTGGGGTGATGAATGTACGTATTCATCTACCCGACTACAGGTGAAGGGAGGGATATTTAAGAACATATGTACGTTATGTACCGGGTGTATGTGTATACATTATTATTAAGGAGAACACATTCTTATTGTGGAGTTGTAATTATTAAGAGAATAGGTCTGTGATATTTTAAATACTAATTAAATATATTAATTAGAAAGATAAACATATAAAATCAATTTTATCGAAAAATATTGTTGTTAACTGTTGTAACTATAAGGGATGAAAACGGTATCGTATCCTCAGTTCTGCGTGCTCATAAAGGAATGGCTTTGCAAAATTGGAAGAAGTCAGCTGGAAGAGTACCTTAAATGATCAAAGCTACTCTTTTAATGTAATTCATTTTGTCCTTACATCCTACCTCGTACTTATCATGTTTTGTTTGCTCCCTGCTTGTTTCTTTTCTTTTAATTCTTACATATCTTTAGTCCGTATCAAAATTACTTTGTTCATTTTAATTTATTCTATTTGTCTCCTTTTTGATTTTTCTGTTATTTACCATTTAATTTGATTTGTTACCTTACTTCCAACTTATATTCTAGCTGATGGAACCTTATGGCTACCTACCTCAGAACACGTACTCTATATGTGCCTAACGAGATAGGAAGCGGCCAATAGGCTTGCGTGAAATGTAGTATTAATACTTGTACAAATTTTTATATTGATGCAAGCTGTAAATGAATGTTGTTATAAACATAAACGTCGATTTATCGGCACTGAAATTAATTATCATTCGACCCCTGGACGAAGGCTTCTATCTTCGGTCTTTATACTGTTTATTCTATTCCCATAGCTCCAATAATTTCATCTATTCAACGAGACCTTGGCCATCATTTGTTTGTGCATTTACAAAGATAGATTGAAAAGTTTCCGGAATGACAATGAAAAAAATCTGATATAATTTGTATTTTATTTTTAAGATAACCCCTTTAAAGCTCAATACACTTAGTTCAACGTTTCTCTATCTTTGTTATTTCTTCCTGTAAAAGATTTTCTTCAAAGTTTCCTAAATAATCGTTTTTAGTGTTGATCATCTCTTCGTTCAACCCAAATCTCTCTTCAACCGAGAACTTTTTTCGAACGAAGAGTTTCAGTAATAGGTAGAAATCCGAGAAAGCCAAACCACACGCTTTTGTCTCGACCATTTTCGGATGTTTTTCCTGAATTTCTGCTTTCAGCTTATTCAAAAACATTGTGTTGTATTGGCCAGTATTATTTTTTCCTGTTTCAGGATAACCAATTAGCAAAGTTTCTTTGGCATCCCAAAAAACTGACGCCGCCGCTTTTACGGCCGACTGAATGGTCTTTGCCTTCTTCAGAACCGATTCAACATATTATCCAATCAACTGTTTTGATTGCACTCTTGTTTCTGGTGTGTTATGGTGAATCCAGGTCTCATCCATGGTCAGAGTCTACTAAAGAGTTACCTTTGTATGTCCTCATACTTGAGTACCTTATCTATTACAGATTCACACTCAAAAATAAGAATACATTTTAATCAAACACGATTTAAATTCACGACGATGTGTGCGAGATTTATATTCAGGATCCATGCTTTTGCGGAGAGAATTCGCGCTATGTTTTGCCAGATCGCTCGCTCAGACAACAATTCTTCCACTTCGGTGCGCATCCTGACGAGATTGAAATCGAGCGCCGCCAACTCGCCCGCTAATTCTTCACGCTTCACTTCTTCTGAACTCTTCCTATCTTATTCCTGACTTATAATTGTTTCAATCCACCGTCAAAGCCTACAATTAATTTTGCCGATGCATAGAATTTATTATCTTAACACTTGAAAATTTTGTCTACTCGGGCAAGGCGTGTGAGAATAGGAAATATAAACAAAATGGTTGATTTAACCGTTTTTTGTATTATATAAAGTTGTTCATAATTTAATATACATTGTGTCTTGCATGCCAACACTTTTGAGCAAGTTGTCCTTACAAGTTATTCAAGCAATCATACTACTATATGAAGTTGTTTAGGTACATAATATATTTACCAATATTTGAATATGTCCAAGGACACACAATTACTCAATTTTCACCTACAAAGGCATCGTTATTAAACAGATAATAGATATCTATATAAGTATGGGTAGTTACAGGGCTTACGACCTGTCTTGGGCTGGTTTAAGTGATCGCTTTATATAAATATAACGTTCACCATTCTCACCCATCAAAATAAAAAATAGCTTCGTCTCTACGAGATATCTATTATTTGTTTAATAACAGAGCCTTTGTAGGTGCAAATTGTTGTCCAACCCAGGACTGAGATCAAAGTAGGCCAGATCCATCTGCCATTATTTATTTCTTGTTGTAATTTAAATCGATTCAGTCCACGGGATCTATTCCCACAGATATATTGTAAGATATCTTCAAGAATTTATTTTATGTGCAAATAAAAACGATAAGGTCGATAAAAAAATATATATTTTCGTAGAAAGCAATTACTTTATGGTTTGACATATTATATTAAATAAAATAACAATCACTGTGTACGAAACAACGAAATTTATTATGCGTCAACCGGTTTCGTTTATCTGAAGCTTCATCAGGACGTATTTAAAACTGATCGTAAATTCAAAAAGAGTACACTTATATATACATAAAGAGGGAGATATAATGTAAAATTACATGTGAAAGAGAGAGACAGAATACATATATAGTATATTAAATAGAACATGAAGGGAGACAGACAATAAAATTATATGCGCAAGAGAGAGATATAATACATATACAGATAGACGGAACATTAAGGGAGGGGAAAATACAGTTTTAAATACGTAAGCTTGAGATAAGCGAAACCGGTTGACGTATAATAATACATTTCGTGGTTTCATGCAAAGTGATTGTTATTTTTTTTTTTTTTTTATATGTATTATACATATTGTTTTATAACTTATTGCGCCTACCTTTATTTGTACTTGTAATCTTTAGACAATTTGCGTTAGTAATTTGTTTTCCATAAGCGCTTTGCTAGGAGAAAAGTGTGTACATAGCACATATACATACAAATGAATTGAAGTACTTTATTAAATAGATTTCAATGCCTAACAACAAAGTTATTTATTCAAATATTAATAACGAAATATTACATTTCTACATATAATCGTTAATCCATTTTGAATATGGGGTTTTTCATATTAATGCTTATAAAGAATTTAAAAAAAATAAAAATGAATCATTAACACATCCAGCCTAAAGCCCGCACCATATACTGATACGGATGTAATTTATACAATCGAGGATCTTCACATCCTCAGATGCGATAGTTTTGCTTATTAAAATATCCGCCGAGATGAAAATGGGCTTTGTTGCAGAATATGATTCAGCATCGCATGCTGCAGTGTGCTCTAGGATCCGATTGGCAAACACTCGGCCTATAAGTTCTTCACTTAAATGAATTTTGTATGCAAGCAGATCAAAAACTTTGATTAAAATTTGTTGTATAGAGCTTTAAAAACACAGCCTTGACGATTCTAGCAATATTTTCACTACAATCGCGCACTGGCTTTTTTGCGTCAATGACCTAACAATAATACGTCAAAAAATTTACCAATGAGGTTGTACAATTCTGTATCACATGTCACATGATAACGACCAAAAATAACACAATGTTTGCGAACCGTATTTACAACTGAATGAGAATTTTCATAAAAGGTTTGCAAGATTGATATACATCCTTCGGATTTGAGACGTTGCATGATGAATGTTGCCGTTCTCTAAATGATAAATGACGGATAAAACAATTTTTCTTTGGAAGGTTCAAAAATTGGTACAAAATGACACATCCTTTAATTGTTAATTTGAAACGAGCTTTGAGAGGTACATACCACAACCTATTGCCCATTACCTTTTCAGACAGTGTAAGCAGCGAACACAGCATGCCTGAGACAGATCCGCTCTCCTGCCGAGTCTTGGCAGCATCCACTCGACTAATAGCGATGGCAACTGTAACAAAGTGGCGCCTGGAGGAAAATACACATTATACATTGTATCTATCGTGTTCCTCGCAGGAAACGACATTTTGGATTGTAGTTACCTCACGAGTACACTAATAAATACATAACAATTTTTATAACGAGATCTAAACTTGCCAATCATTCTCTTAGTAAGATTCCATATTTAATGATTATATACCAAAGTGGACCTTAGAGTGGATTTTAAAAAACACCAAGATCTTTAACACTTTACTTTTTATTTTTTTAAATTTTAATATTAGAAAAAATAATACATTATAAAAATAATCAGTAGAATATAAATATATCATTTCTTTTAACATTTATTTCTTCTCTTTGAGCGTAAAACTCGTGTATAGAGAAGGCGTATATACGAGAATTTATGTTTCAGTTAGTCTGTGTATATATTTTTTTACTTCATATACAAATTTACAATAGTCTGCAATTTTTCTAATTGTGATAGGAAGATTGTTAAAAAATTTGATGCCTTGATAAATATAGTGATTTTGGGTTGCGGTATATATTAGTTTTGGAATAATAATTTGGTCTCTAAGTCTTGTAGATCGTAATTCGCTTCTAAAATTTAATTAATAATAATAATACATTTATTAGGTTCACATTTTACATGTATTATGTACTTACATTGATAAATAATGTCTAGTGATCTGACGTATTTCTCTTCCAAATTAATATTATACATTTTCACCTAGTTAATTATTATGAGTATTGCGTTATATTTCAAATATCGGACAAATGTATCGAGGGTATTTATATAAAATTTTACAAAGTAAATACAACATATCAGTAAGAAAGTCAGACATTTGTTTGGGTACCCTGCCTGCTACACTAGTAATTTACTGTATTATAGCAGACAGTGTTCCTCCGGTATAAGAGTAAGTAAAAATTATCAATGTACAAAAAATATATATATAAAACAGTTAATCAAGAGATACAATTAGGTAATTCAATATACTGTTGTAGCAGAAACTGATTTTTAATTTTGAAAATTTGAAATATTGAATTTTTTTTTACATGTCTATTATTTATGGTACTTTGAAATCTGTGAAGAGTTGTATACTTAAATGGTTTTTTTTTTAGGATAATTTTTATTATCATTTTTTTGAGTGATTTCTAATTGTGATATTAAAGTTTTATATGCTCCTCCTCATCCAATAATACCGTATTACAAACGTGACTGTACAAACGCGTTATATATCGTTTTCAGATTTGTGAGTGATGAGATATTTCCGAGTCTTAAAAATATGTAGGCAGCTTTCCTTATTTTGTTATCTATTATGATTCCTAAGTACTTGATACAGTATTTTTCTTCAATTGATGAACATTGGTCACAAAAGTCTGTTTAAGTACAGGTTTTGGTATGAATTTTAATATTAATTTGAGTGTTACCTTTCTGTTGAATAGAAATTCGCAGAAAGTATGTTTTATCAGTATTAATTAATAGTAGATTATCATGCGTTCACTTTTTTATGGTGTTGGCATCCTCATTTGCAGATATATTAGCGTCAGTCTAAGTTTTTTCATTAATTATTAGTACTGTATCGTCTGCATAAGATATTATATAGTTTAAATATATCACTGGAGTATAAAATAAATAACAATGGTCCAAGTACTGTGCCTTGTGGTACGCCAAAGTCAGTGGTTTTAGATGTGCTATTGTGTCAATTTATTTTTGTTTAGTAACTAATTAGCCAAGATAATATAATATAATTTACTCATTTATCATCGCATTATAAATATTAAAACAGCACTAGCAGAAATTCAAATTTGTTGAATACATATAAGTATGTCTTGTTGTTTTAAAGGCACATTTTATAAAGAGAAAGATAAATGACTTCAATTCCACTGTCATATATTTCACAATTATAATATTTTATCCTTATGGTTTTTGAATCCAACGTATATGTTTTTTTAAATATGAATAAAAAAATATATAACATATTTAAGGATATTTAATTAAAACATTTTTAATCTACCTTACCAGTTTATTAGGTTATTTAGATTTATGAAAATAATTTCATCATTTAAAGTAAAGGATTAAACTAAAGTCTTTTTGCAGCGTGAATCCTGCCATTCTTAAGCCTGTTAAATTACAAAAATATTTTTGTTATGCATTTAAAATCATTATAATGTACATTTTTAATTATTTTCAGCCGATCTGCATTCTTGAGTATATATTTGAATATTGTATTAAATTGTCATTATTTTCCAAGTCATCTCGTATCAGCTCTAAACCAAGTTCAAAACCTTTCAAATGTCATTCTGTTAGGAAACAGCATAAGTAAAGACTCAGTACAATATGGAACAGCTGATCCATTCCTGACTCTGCTGAGTGGAATTTGTAATTCAGTAGGTAGCAATTATATGGCTTGAATAGAACAATAGATTAAAATAGTGGCCATCAATGATAGTTGTAATAAATAAGGAATAACCCAGTAGAGAACTACAGGTGGCGTTGCGCGGTAGCATCCAGAACTACGAAACTAATGATTCTTCTGAAATACGGTGGGCGCTAGCGTAATTTAATTTATATTTATTTCCTAGAATTTTTAGTAAAGCACAGCTCTTTTAAAATTTATTCTGTTCATCTTCTTAATATACGTACATAGTATACATTATAAACATTCTTATAAATATACAAAAAAGGCGAACAAGCTTGATAATGTAAGAAATGTTCACCGCCCCCTTAACTAGACCGAAGTCTGTACTGAAGGAGACAGGTTCATCCGTTGTCTGTCATACAAATATGAAAACCATTATTATTATTAATATATATTTTTTTATCTAAACCAAAAATATTAGAGATGAATTAAACAGGGTTTTAAAAGAATTGTAATAACATAATAAATAAGTAAAATCCTCTCACTATCCCATGATTGAAACACTATGCAAAACCGAAAAATGAATATAAAGAAATGATTCCTTTCTGCCAATACTCAATAACCAGCTCCTGAGATGGTGTTTAAGTTTGTCCATTAAGAATTGACTTTTTTGTTTATATGCAGTGCACGTCCCCGGTTCGACTATCACTAACTCTTCGGTGTAATGTTTTTTTTTATTATCATATAATTAATTTATCAATAACAATAATAAATTATTCAATTCGTTTTTGATGGCAATATGAAGTGAATGTTGTATTGCGAGCACCCCTTCGAAGGTAAGCCAACTTTGCACGTTATTCGTTAACCGCGGCGCGCACAATGCACTCATTAAAATGCACTTTAAGTTAAATGCTCCTAAACGAGCTTATATAATGCTCCGGAGGCTGCTTTTGTCGGGGGACTGGATGTTGAGCTAAACTGTATCAACATTCTTTTGTCACGTGTGCGGTTCACACACGGCGTCAGCGGTCGTGACGGGGATATTAACGCGCGCTGGAGACGGTGCCTTTTGTATTTTAAAAAATATATTGTCGCAAATATTCCGACGTACCTTGACGAATATTTTGTAAGAGGTTAGAGCTTAGTTTAGAACTTTTAATTTTTTTGACATTTTTACAATTTTTTATAACAAGAATTAAGTATTTTACATTTTTAAAATTACATGGTTTTTCTTTCGCTTAACTCTCCAAAAAAGAGACCAGCTCTTGTGCTTGGAGAGGGAGTTACACTACAATAATTTTATATAATACCTTACATATTCTATTCAATGTCCATTTGTGTCCTTTTGAAGTGTTCTGTAATATTATTTATTTTCCAATTATGTGTTTTTGAATTGTTCATTTAGTTTCTTTTTAAACTCTTTTATATCCTTTATTTCTTTAATTTGTGTACTGAACTGGACGGTTGTTTAAAGTTTGATAAATAAAACCCGGTTCCGTGTATCATGTGTTATGTGAATATAATTAAACATGATATGAAATATTACAAGAATTTTACGGCTTATATACCTAATACGGATGCACTGCGAACAATTTAATATTTTTTCCGCGCCCGATGGCCACTCATATACTATATATATATATATATACTAAGTAATATTTTAAGTCCGCACGGTTTTGGCAAAACAACACCAAGACTAAATATATTTGCTATATACACGCTTTACTGCGCAGTTTTCACGCGCAGTCCACGCGAATTTCTCACTATGTAATTAAATCTGTCATGTACAACTTTCTATTTTTACCGCGTCCACACGGCACCACGTGGTCTGAGTAAGTATTATTTTAAACAACACGTGGCTCTATGAATTTGGCTATAAAAGGGAACGTTGTATATTTGTACAACTAGTTCGTACTAATAAATCGGAAGTTTCGCATATATAATTAATTAACCATATCCTGAATCGTGTCATCGCTCTACTTCATTTATTATTTTTAATTCTTCAAAATAATTTACCTGAAGATTGACGAAACCAGCGTTTAAAATTACAGAAAGGAAATGCTGCCTCATGTATATGAATAATAGTACTTACAAATACATCATTTTTTATTATTATTTCACTCACATCAAATTATATTTAGTTGCGAATAACATTCCCTCAAGAAAGGTAATAATTCATATAAAGAATATAGCCCCATACTTCTGTCAAAAAAAAAAGAGTCTCAGCTGTGACATCTATACAGTTACATGGGAAAGAATATCAAAATTTCAACTGTAGATGGCGACAGCGTAGTTTGTATAAATAATTGAAAGGTTTCTACATGATAACATATATACAACTTGCAAAAATTTGTGGTAGTCGAGCATGGGTAGAATTTGTGAACGTTACACTGAAAAGTGATGATGTGTAATGCCCAAGACTTCCATACTTACCTTCCCATATAAATAATGGCTTCGTCTCTGTGAGACGTCTATAATATACTGTAACAATTCAAATGACTATAATGTTCTGTACAGATCCTTCAACGATTCATGTTCCATTCTGGTTATGCTAAAATCACGGTCAACGTGTCGAATTCAAGGTTTGACATTATTAGTCAACTTTTTGTATCATGCAGATTTTAATAAACCTACGTTGTATTTCGTTCAAGTAATTATATGTAAAAAAATCAGATATATAGGGTGTTTTTTTTAAGAGGTATAGAACTTTAAATTGAAATAAAACACATAAAAATTGTGGTAATGGATATAGAATTAGCTTTATTAGAAATATAGTTTTATACCATTAGTGTTTAAATATGATTTCGCGCATACATACGCCGCGGCTGGCTCGAATAAAATGCAATCTGTAAGTCCAATTTTCGACCACTTTTTGGAGCAGCTGGGAACATATATTGGTAATAAAGCGACAAATGTTGGCTTCTAGGTCATCTATCGTCTTTGGTTTATCGGCGGAGACTATCGAATTCACATATTGCCACGGAAAATAATCCAATGGTGTTAAATCACGCGATTTTAGAGGCCAATTCATTCAATTAAAATTGAAATTATGCGCTCATTGAATGTTTCCTTAAATACATTAATTGTGGTGTGCTATGTATGAAATTTGCGCTGTTTTTTTATAACCATAGCTCTTTCACATGATTTCTTTTCAATTGGGGAACGAAAAGTCAGTAATCCTGAGTCCTCTTCAATATTACGCTTCACTGCAGCAACAGCTTCTTCAGTGTGCACTGTGCAACATCTCTGCGGATGCGTATTATCAATTAGAGTATGCGTGGTGCGAAAACGATTCATGGTTATTCGAATTACTTGCTCGGATGGACGATTATGTTGACCGTAAAATGGACGTAGTGCACGGTAAACTTCGCGAACTGAACCACGACTTAAGAAATAAATTTGCACAATTGGCTAGCGTTGGTGTTAGTCTATTTATAGTGAAATGGCAAACCAAACTGAGCTCAACTCAGCTATCAGCTATCAAATTGGCTGTCGCTGGAAAAAGTGTTGCCAATTCTAAAAACAAACATATAAAAAAACACCCTTTATAAGTCTTTCGATCACCTACCTTGTACGATTTAATTTTCACAATGTAGTCTGTGCACTATAATAAATAAATTTACGATCGGTAGTGTAAAGTAAATGTAACTATTAGTGTAAAATATGAATATTTAAGATGATAATGATGATAGCTCCTTTGGGCTACTTTGATCATTATCATCTTAACATTTTGCAACACGAATGAAAGGCAAATGAGTGAATATGAGCCAAACCGAACTCGAAAATAGCAAAATTGAAATGCGGGGGTGGGGAACCTGATGAGCCGAACGGTCAAGAGATAGATTAAAAAAGAAGGACGAAAGAGGACCATGGACCGGAAGGGATGATGTGGGGAGGCTGTATAAATATCCGCAATATCAGCAACATAAGAAGATGGGGAATGCATATGTTCTGTACTGGACACAAAGATAATGATGATCACAATGTAAAAGTGTGTTCTGTGGAACTAAAAACAAAGATTGAACAAATCAGAACTTGGTATCCATTTTTATAAAAAGTGTACTGCCGATGTGGATAGTATTGGTAGATCGTGTAGGTGGGTTATAGGAATTTAAAATGAAAATAATGTAAAGTAACTAAATGCTGTTGATATATATATATTAAAAAATTGCATCTCTATATATTAAAATAACAAGCCCTATTTTGAGAAGTTTGTTTATATATATGTATATATGTAGCGAAGATGTAACCAAACGTGTCACACCCAGAAATTGTAATTTCTCTCTTAATATCAACTATTACTACATTCTGACATTTTTCGCAGACGTGTGAAGGTTGACTGTATCTTTACAACCTTTTTTTCATTCTTCTTCTTCTCTTCTTCTTTTCTTTTATTTGTTACAACTCTTTTAGTTCGGTGATTTTTTGAAATATTATGCTTTTTAATTAGCCTAACTTTTCTTTCATTTGCTTATAAGTCTGCGAATTTAAGAGCTAAAATCATTTAAATATTTTTTAGCAATCGCCCCCGATGGACAGTATCATTACACACTTTTTTTTAAAATTATTTTTCTAATTTTTTTGTGAAGCCTGGTTTAGTGAAATTTCGTGTTTTTGAGCTTTTCTCTGCGAGTTTACGACCAAATAAAATTTTTTATAATTCACGTGAGAGGTAGCAATAGCACAAAATTTATTATGTTGTTTGTATACTTCCATCATTTCAATTGCATCAATTAAATGTTAAAAACGCAAAAAAAAAATCGATGTAACTTACCTACATACAAATTAAATGTAGAAAAAGCTTGATTTCTTGAAGAATATATTAACCCAACGCAACCATTTTTTTATAGAGTTAAAAAAACTAGCTGCTTTATCGGCAATTATTGGCGTTTTATATTGTTTAGAAAATGTCAAGCGAATCTTTTGGGAAATAACCAAATATTTTTAGATTATAGTATGAACGGACATCTCATTTACAGTATGAAATTGAACCGCTTTAATTGGCCAAAAAAATAAAATGGTCGACAAAAACATTTGTCCACATGATCATAAACATGGCGAATTTGAAAGAAAATGACACTATGTTTCTCAACTTTGTAATAAAGTTTGTTTAGTAAATAATATGAATTGATTATTTACAAGTACGTAGACACGAAGCTAAGGGTATTCGTGGATATATTAAACAATGAACAGGGACGTAACCATTGAAAAATGTTACAATATTTTATATTTCGTAATTTGAACCTAAAGAAACTAAATTTTTATTCGCTTGAATTTAGTTCACATGATTAGAACAACATGGTGGAATCAACAAACATCATGCGGCCATTGTTGTTTAGTTTTAAATTACGACAAAAGATGGCAGTAAGATGAAGAAATGCATATCTATGTTAATACATTATTTAATGGCCGTTTACATGGTAGATTAGAGACATCGATTTAAAACAAAAATGGTCACCTCTAGATCGGCCATTTTTGTTGTTTATTTCTGAAGAACGAGACAAAAACCATAGATGGCAGTACGATGTCGAAATGCTATAACATATTTGATAAAATGGTAGTTACGAGACTTTTTTAGTGTTAAAACTTAAAATGACAGATTGTTTATTACTAAATTATAAGAGATGGCCGACTTCGTGCCTTTTATCGACTTTTAAGCGGTAACTAGGTAAGTAAGGTATTTTATTAATTTAGTCGCAGTGTAACTATATAAAATGGCGTTTCTTATCGATAATTTTGGCGCGTTTTGCACATGTAAAAGTTCTGGTGATAGATACACGTGTAACACATGTACATTTTTATCTTTCTCTATACTTTTTCTTCTTCTTCTTTTCCTGTCACATCACTTTTTATGGTTTTGACATGGAGTATTAATTTTTTTTTTGTTATTTTAAAACCAGGAGACTAGGTTAGGTTAAGTTGGATTAGGTTACATAAAGTTAATGTTAGGTTAGGTTTGGTTAGGTTCTACTAAATGGTGTAGCGGGCGGGCTGTGAGTTTGTTTACATAGTATTCAGCATCAACACGGGAATTACAAATGTGTCCAGAATGACACAATATGTTTATTTTTAAATGCGTCTTTGAATTTACAAATAACTTTATTCTTTACAGGAAAATGGTTTGTCTCCCATCACATTTGTTTTAGTAGTTTTTCTCAGCCATTAATAGCTCAATATTTAAATTTAAAAGTTCTGGTGATAGATAAATGTGTAAAGCATATATATTTATATCTTTCACTCTTCTTATTTTTCTATCAAAACACTTTTAATGGTTTTATCAAAGTGAGTAAGCGATTTTTTTAAAATCTGGAGTAGATTGACAATAGAGTCTGCGTCTCTGCAGGATACGTCTGCTACCGTGCGGTAGCTGTGCGGGCAGGCTAGTCTATATTTAAGTTTGCACAAACCACTGTGAGTTTTTTTTACATCAACCGATTTTGATACTAACGTATCTTCGTCAGAACTGGCGTACAACGTAGGAATAGTTCAATTGAATTTATTTTTTAAAAATTTGAGATAGCTATTTAAAATTTTCCAACACGCTAGTACGAATGTATAACCGTATTATATTGTATGCAATGAGTCAAGTACGCAGGTAAAAGGGCCATATAGGGGATGTGTAGCTTACCTTGCTCATATTTTGAATTTTCATTGAAATTATATCCAGATATGATATTTTGAAAAAAAGTTAAAAAAAATAGATTTTCTTCGACCCAGGCAATTAAGTTTGAGTAGCCCTTTAAATATAACTTTATTATCACACTACTAGATAATTTGTCATGTTATTAATGAAAAATTATTGTCAAAATTTTGACCGAAATGTCAGATGATACCTTATTGTTTCAAGATGACGATATATTTGTGAGACATTTATTTTTCCCGTTATCAACCTGCAATATAAAGTTTTGGGTTCGTGTGCAAGTTGGCCATATTTTTTCTCTGTAACTTTCCACGCGATTCATTTATTTGTTTTAATTTTTTTGTCATGTCCATGGGATCCACGGGTAAGCTCAATTAAAATACGCCAGACGAGGTTCAACTCGTGTGCTGACCTCAGCAACGTCTCTCGAGACCGAAGTTTTTCCCTGAATGGGAGGGAAAGTGTGAGATCTTCACTCGAAATTAAATTTAGTAACTAATTGAGCTCGCATGCCGCAGATTTAATGTGTAATTAATGTCTGGTATCTCCGCTTGAACCGCATTGAAATTAATTCAGTCACTCCGAACCGGCGACTAATTGCTCAGATTTGATAAAACTTTAGTTCGGCTTTGCTGGTCGGCTTCGAGACTTGGAATAGTTTTCATATTCACCGCACATTGCGACCCTGGTCGGGTCGCATTGGGGGGACAGAGTTGTAATATAATGAAGAGTGTGGATTTTAAAGAAACTGACCAAGCAGAAACTAATCACAGTTTTACTAACCGAGTCAATTAACCAATTGCAGAATTATTATCCACGTCGGTCCCTGATGACTGAGGATAGCGATCTTTATAAACCTCTCCTCTTTTCTCAGCATCCTACAGATCAGCCTTTTGTCATTTCCACTTGATCGGTCCAACTGGTGGGGGATCTTTGATACGGTTCACCGTAACAAGGTTCTACAAGCTATCTTCCCTTCTCGCAATATGCCCAAAAAAGTCTCAGGCTTGAGAGTCTGTCTTTGATGTTCAATTCCTGCAGAATGTAGACATTCGTGCGTCTCGCCGTCCATGGAATGTGCAACATAGTGCAACAACCACATAATAACTAGGAGCAAAGCCTTAGGATACTTTCCAGTGCCAAAATTTAATACCAAATTCGCTCAACAAACTTTCTTATTTTGTGCTCAGCGAATATTTGACAAATTGCCATTATACCTTAAAGGGTCTTAAGTGATTAACGACTTCAAACCAAAAATAACAAAGTGGTTGCTTGATGTGGGTAGAAAGCAAAATGAATCTAATTTGTCATTTGTTCTAATCTAACTACCTACACATTTTTGTCTCCAACTATTGTATATTACAGACAATAAAATTTTTATTACTTTTTTAAAATAATATTTTATAACTTCAGATTGTATTTTTTTCACATAACTTTTTATAACTTACTTAACATTATACTTACTTACCTCTAAACAATTTCAAATTTTAATAACTGTACTAGACGTGGTCTGTTCTAAAGCAATTACCTGTAAAGTAATTACCTTTATTTTTTCATATTTACTATTTATGCTACAAAAAAAAAAATATTGAGTATTTTTTTCTTGCTTAATGCGGTGACCAAATTTTGTAGTATAGTTTACTACCTGTTTAATGTTAGTTATTATTTCACTGATATCAAAAACATGGTAAAGTTAGTTTGGCAATTGCATCTTAAATACCTAAATTGTATCTAAAACTAAATTGCTACTTTGGTGTTTTAAGTATAAGAGAATGACAATTAAAGCGTGATAGATGAAAAGTTCAATACCTTGGGTTTGTAGTTGCCTTAATCGTCCGCTGCAATAACACTATATTCAACTTGAGGTAGGTATGCAAATTTACACTTAATGCGACTTGTGGAAGACCCCAGCCACAAGAATAGAATGTCTGTCTCGTTCGCCGCGCCCGGCAGCCTAGCGGGATGCTCCCTTAGCGGGCGTCCGATACATCGCATCGTTACTCGGCCGGCTTGACAATAGGATCACCAGATGGACTATGATGCCTTTCACCATGCCACTTAATAAAAATATGTTTATCACAGGTAGAGCTATTTAGTTGTTTCATCATTTAATCATTTTAAGAAGATTATTGTTGAACTTGACGTAAGCGATAAAGTTCTATAGTTTGTTATTACCTCATGGCATTCGTAATACTTTTTATTGTATCTCCATTCGTAAGTCCATTTTAATTAACTTTTAACAAAATAATTAAAATAATTAAATAATAAATATTACCACACTTGAATTCAAAATTATAATATTTTAAACGTTAACGTTACGTCTGTATTCTAGTTTAATGATTTAGTTTATTACTGATGATGACGCATTAAGCGTCGAAAACGTTTTAATTTTTAATAAAAGTGTAGTGCAAAGTAAACGGCGTAGTGCTTTATTTGTAAATGATATCTAAACAGCACGAAAAAAACTGGTTACTCCATACCATACGGCAGTCAAACAATGTAGCCATGATAAGACTATCTATCAGAGGTGGATACCTTCTGCATCTCATTCAATAAATTCACCTCTGATTTAAAAAAAAAAGTCAATAAAGGTTTAAGGGATGGTGTCCGGATATAAAAGTGTTGTTCGTGGCGTTCTTGTATTTTGTAGGAAATATTCGTGTTTGTGGAGTAATGTCGATTACAACGAGGTATTTGTTTTGCTAAATTCTTTGATCATAGTTTTAATTATCACGGCAACGTTCTCACTTGTCGGTTTAAAAAGAATGCCTAAGAAATTTGAGCTAAATTTCTAAATCAAACTGGCTGTTTTTAAAGATGTTTACAGGTTCACTTTGATAAGTCACCAAATATGGATACTTACGGAGGGAGAGAGACTAAAAATTCAGTCTGCCGAAATAAGTGAATTCTCAAAATCTTCCGGGAGTTTGTTAGGGTGTGGGTGTCCAATTGGGAAATCCTCAGGGGCTTGTCAGCGAGAGAAGGCTGAGTGAACCTAGATGAAAGTCTGTCGGATTGCGGTTCTCCGTGACGCGAGTCAATTGTTTGTTTTCATTTTTGTCTTGTTCCCTGAGTGAAATAAATTACGCTAATACTAACTGTACCTCGGTCTTCCTGAACGAATTTGTATTATTTTATTAGTGACATTGTAACAGATAGGTATATAATACTAATAATTTTTAATGTTCTTATGTAATTTTTTATATAATGTTTACGGGGGCCAGTGAATGATTCTTGGTTGGCGGCCACGCCGTAAGCAAGACTTTACTGTAACAAAAGATTTCAACTATTCGAATATCGAATAGTAAAGCTAAAAATATTCATATAATTTCTAAAGTATAACAACAGTATCAAATTATTTTTAAATATTTCAAATAAATCGTTTACGTAAGTACATCAAAATTTATAAGAAAACGATCTAATTTACCATAAACTGTTTATTTATTGTAGTTTTAAAAATAACAATGCATTGGACGTTTCGTATTTTAAATTTGTTCTTAATTTTGTTTTTATCGTCGCTGCAGTTGTAAATACCCGCGCAGTGGCGGTTAACGTTTTTGTCCTTTTTTTGAAATTGTCCAAATATCTAAAATCTTGAACAAATCCTGAACAAACATTTGTAGTTTCTGCGAGGGATAATATATGGTGCTTCTTAATTCAGTCTGCAATTCGGGACGTTGATGAACTGTTCGAACCAGCACCAGGTATCTCTTTCACGTCCGAATCAGAATGTTTAATATTCCACCCTTAGAAATGAGTAGGAATACTATTTGAATAGCTGCATAAATATTCGAATATCGAATAGTAGAAAAATACCCAATATATTCGAATATTCGGATTGGAATCTCTAACTGGACATAGCAAGGGCTGCCATGCCATTAAAAAAAAATGTCAACCTGGCCGTTAATAAGTAGGACTGATATTGGAACCTTTGCTCGCAGAACGGTCCTGGGTAAGAGTAGGGTCACTATTCACCACCGAAATTAGTCATCTTAAGGGAGAAGCTGGAGTAACATAAAATTTGGTAGGTATTCATTTTTGGCACTGAAAAGTATCCCAAGATTTTTCTCCTAGTTTCGGATTGTGGAAGTAAAGTTAATTTTAAAAAAAAAATAGTTTTAAGATTGATCTGGTAAACAGTTGTCTTATATTTAAAACTTGAAAGGATTTAAAGAGTTCTTCAGAATTATGTCTAAATGGTCTCTCGTTTATTACTCTGATGATGCCTTAATTAGCACATATTGCGTAACTGATGAGACTCTTAACAAAGTGAAGTTCACTGAAATCAGTTCACATCAGAACTGAACATTCTATATAGTACGCGTACTTGCTAGTTTTTTCATACCTATTTATATTAAAATGTGTAAATAAGTGGCTAGAAAAAAAAACGGTCACAAAAATGTTATATTAAGGTTCGTTACTGTCTGCCAAAATCCATTAGATCCATTTTCAAACATTTCCACAGATGTGCGCTCAACGACCAGCTCCCCTCCTGCGTGAGGATACTTGCTGCATCGCGTGGTATCATTATTTGTTTGTTCATTTTTCTGCGTGCGAGCATTTAAGCGAAGTCACGTTTTTTAAATGTTAATTTTTACTTTTGAAATTATTGAACAACGTTACAGTAAAGTAACAAGTTGCTGACCGGTGGAACTTTGTGATGGGAATACTCTATAGAATTCAAACTACAGGGTGAATATTATGTTGTTTTTGAAAAACTAGAAAATGAAAAGTGGCCACCTCTGACATGTGCGCTCTTTTAACCAACTTTTCGTAACATTCTCGCACACTTCGCGCGTTATTTCAACAATTTCATTTCGAATATTGTCCCGTAGCATCGGAATTGTTGTTGGCTTTCCGGTGTAGACCTTTTTCATTCAAATATCTTTACATAAAATAGTCGGAAGCTATCAAATCAAGTGATAGAGGAGGCCAATTGATATAGCCACTTTTTGCCACGTGTGTTGCATGCCCAACCAAGAAGTTTTTTCAACATGTGACGATAGCGATCACCATTAATGGTTACAGCATTGCCATTATTATTTAGATAATATGTTTTAATGACTTCAACACATTGTTGAGACTATTATAATCAACTATTGTCTACGATTACCAAATATGAACTCACAAATATTTGCCAAACTAAAATAGCGGCCAAACAAAATCATAATATTCACCCTGTATTTCTTCGTATGTTTTGATATTTATTGTTTTAAAAGAAAATTAAGGGTGATTTATAAATTTGAGTTGCTTTCGTATTATTGTAGTTGATATATCGTCATCATCAATGGCGCAGTAGCCCGATGTGGGTTTTAGTCTTTTTCGTCAATTTCATCACTCCGATCTGTTTCCTATGCTGCTCTTTTCCATGTGTACTACATGAGCGTAACGCCATCCAACCACCTCAGCTTGGGTCTTCAATAGATTTTGATAATTGAAAAGAAAACATAGATCCCGCGCCCATAGGATCTACCCGTAACAAAAATTGCGCGATCTCCGAGTCGCGCGTCCCGCGGATTAGAATACAATGATTCCGATCGTAAATCGGAATCGCCGAAGGGGGGGCGGTAAAGGAAGGAAGGAAGGAAATAAGGGACTTGGATTAACGGGGATAAGGATCGATAATGGGATAGGGAGTCCAGTCGAAGGACCAGTGGATCTCGGGGAATCGGGAATCTGAAGGACCGCTCGCCTTACCTCGCGTATGACGCCTCCGTTACTCCCGCAGTCGCAGCCGAGATCAACACAAACAGCACGCGGACGGGCAAATCTCCGCTTCCAAGTGAAGACTGTGATATCAATCACGTCATCCGCAGCTCACACAATAATCCATGTGCCCACAAATCACAGGATCACAATATAACAGTGCTGATGCACCGGAGGTGAACAAAATCCACATCGCTACGCAACCGAACAAGTATCGCGTCGCATTAACGTCTGCTGACATCAAGGACACACTGGTCAAGCAGTAGGGAAAAAAAGATGGGTGGGAATTTGAACGTTGAAAGGTGTCAATAACGGTCGCGGCCGATTCGCAAAGAATACGAAACATTAATAATAAGAAAACATTTTGTTTATTGAAGAAAAAAACGTTTGTTCGCCGGTCGTTCTGAGTCCATTCGTTGAATACCTACATCAACCATGCTATCTTGACCATGTTGATTTCACCAAAATTTTCATTTATTATCTATTTTTCATTTACGGCACCAAATATCCTTTTTGGAACCTTACGTTCAAATATTAGAAGTGTATTTTCATTTTACAGTTGATACAGCTCAATCAACAGAACCTCTTGTTCATCATGTTTACCTAATCGTGCACTAGGACGTTCTTCATCTTAATCAAGATATTTGAGACACTTCCTCCCGCAACAACACTGTATATCGGTTTTTATAATTGCTGCTAAGATAAGGTAACATCACTTTGAAATGGTGTGGTTTATTTTATATGGTTGTTTATATATGTGCATAATGTATATGCATTCGTAACTCAGATCAGCCCAAAAACGAAATTCAATGTTATTGCAGGGGTGGTACCTCAGATTGTTTGTGGTTTTTTTCTTTACCTTCTACCAATGCTTATTCTTAGGGCGGTTTTGACGACATGGTCATCCGACACCTGCGCATTGCACGACATTACTATTTCAGCCTGCCCTTGTTTTATATTTTCTCCGACGGTTGTAACTTTAATACTTCACCTGACGTATTCATCCTGGACTATTTCCTGTCATTATAAAGCTCATCTGCCTTCTCGATTGTGCAGTACTCTAGCATTGCAGATACGGTCGGTCGTCTTATATAGTTGTTTGTTATTGGAACACCAATAAGTGATGCACCATTTTTGTCCATGCACTTTGAATTTTATGAATTATGGTTAAATTGATAATGCCCTCATAAGGCGAAACGCGTTCCACGAAATTAAACAAGTAGAACTTAAAAAGTGTTTTTTTTTTTTTTTACTTGTCTCCGAAACAATAAATACATTATATTATTGATAGAATCGGCATGAACTTTGTAGAGTTTCATCATAATGGTTGGATATAAATGAAACAATGTTATAACTCTACTTGAGTTTATTAGCACTACTCGAGTTTCGAGAGAAACGGTAACTCTCATCGACAGGTGATGTATCAAACTATTGTTTCTCTCAAAACTCGAGCAGTGCTAATAAACTCAAGTAGAGTTATAATGTTGTTTCATTTATATCCATCTATAATAAATACATTATTTGAGTTCGATCTGTTGAAACTGGGTTGAATTCGCAAATTATATGTTTGATTTTACACCTTGACTCGATTTTAGAGCGGTTTCAACGTTTCCTTGTCATAAGCGAAGTGAGTCATTATAATTTTCCGGTGGTTGCTTCATGAGACCCTATGCAATAGAGTGTTTATCGAAACCTACTAAGTAATAATTCATATTTAATTTTCGTTATTGTTTTATTTTCGACCAAATTGGCCGGAAAGCGCAAAAACCAAATCTAGTATACACCATTAATTTATTATAACTTGTGTAATATCGGCCTGGCTACATTGTAAATGAACTATAAATACAAATGGGTGCCGACCCGAAGCGCGATAATATTTTGTGACAATTTGATAATTGGACGCACTCATCCAATTAGTGACGTCCTTTGATAAAATATATTGTACAACAAATCATCCCTCCCGGTACGCATTTCACTAAATTACAACGCAATGGGGCGTGAAACCGCTGCAGAATGTGTTGGCGATAATTCAAATCAGCCATATTAAAAAAACTTTGATAATATCGATATAGAATGATATTGAACTGATTAGGAATTCATAAATGAAATTATCTAATCTTGAAACTCGCGTACTGGGTAGGGTGATTTTATATCCGTTTGATTGTACGTTGAGTCTTTTAATATTTTACAATTCGTATATTATTGTCTTTACATATTACAATGCCTGTCTAAACTAATCTGATTTGATCTGATGTGATCATGACACGGATGCATCTAAAAACAAGATCTGGTATTACCATAACGTGGTTGCGTCAAAATTGCATTTTAGCCAGTGCATAGTATTGCATTTCTCGCGTGTCTTTATTTCTATATAAGAAGAAGGTGCAGTTTAATACTTCATTCATTTTTCTTCAATAAAATATTAATGATAACAAATTGTTTTGTATCAAAAGTAATTTTAGTATAAAAATGGTATTTTCCTTATTAGCTTAATAAATCCAGATTTTTTTTTACTTTTCTCTAAAAATTGAATGTTCCTTCTTCTTCATCTTCCAAAGATTCTTCTCTAGACAGTTCTCTCATTACTTAAAATCGTGACCATTCGAGTTGTAACTTGTTCTTGACTATTCTTCTGCAGCCCGCAGATCGGAGAGCCGCTGCAATAGGATGAACATGGACAGAATCGGTCGGTCCATCGAGTTGGATGATGTTTGTTTCCTCTTCAATCATCCACCATCCTGTTCCCGTCTGTTTTTCTAGGTAATCATCCCCTATGGGGTCTAAAAAATTAAATGATGCATCTCAAACAGATCGTGGAATCTTAATAGTAAAACATTTTATATTCTTTCAACGATATCTAATAGGAAATCTAATCATTGTATCAATTGTAATCATTTCTGAATATTTTTTTTATTAATAATATCATTTAAATACGATATTGGTTGAAGAAGACAGCCTTGCGGAACACCTAATCTAACGTAAATATTACTCAAAAAATACAACTTATCTTACCATTACCGTCACAAATTAAAACACCTCATACAGAAATGAGGAAACGCGATGTAATTTTGGCGTGATGAAAGATTTCATGATTATTATAATTACTACATTAAAGGTTCAGCGAGGCTAACGCGATTTTTATATCATTATTTAGCGATTTTTCTTCGTGTATATTGCGTGCCATTTACGGGGAAAAACGCCGAAATAAAAAATGTAAAAAAATGAGTGTAATTCTATTTAATTAACCTGGCGACTTTGCCAGCTCGACGGCGCCGGCTGTCAGAACTATAAAATAGATATTCGCGTTACAATAAAGTCGAATCGCGCAACTTAATTAATTTAATGTTTCCGTTCGGTAATATCGCCCATTGTTGGATCGTTTTGATTTGTGGACGGCCATTTTATTTATTTGTGAAAATGTCGACTGTAATTTTTGAGCTTTGAACCGGTAAAATTGCCAATTTGCTATTGCTCCTATTCAATAGACAATGACTGGGAACATAGCAAGCATAATGAGTTGTTATTTTTAATGTATCAGATATTATTTTAAATGTATTTGTAAAAAAACAAATGGCTATGTTTACTCTATAGTGAGCCATACCACATATTACATATTTTAGAATGTCCGCGATACACGGTGAGATAAAAGTTTATAAGGGCATAGCAAAGAATTGATTAGGAATATATTTCCATTGCGTTACATTAACATTGACCTGGCAGGTGGTCGATGCGGGAAGTTATTGGATTAGATTAGATTAGGTTAGAAAAATTATTTAATATATTTGGTATTTTATGAGTAAGGTCTCACATTAGAGCATTGAATCATACAAGTTCGTATAAGCACATTACTGCCTATTAAAACTACTATTTTATGTATGTAGTCAAATCATGAAGAATACTAAAAAAAAGATGACACATTTGTGCAACAGTAAAAGTATTTACTCTTCAAAAATTAATTCTTTGTGTAAATTTTCATTCCGATCGAGTTATATATTTAAAAAAAGTCGAAGAGCTATTTGATTGCGTAAGTGGTACCAAAGTGATGATGTGTCAGTTCATGTTTATATATTTGGTAGTCTGTGAAAAAACCGAACTTTTCATCATTGTACTAAAGAATTTTGCAACTTTTTTTTACTACGTCGCAAGAATATGAATCGAAATGACGGTCTAGAGATTACCGAAAGGACAAAAACTTTTATTAGATGGCGATCATACAAATAGTTAGCGGAATCCACATGGAGCTATCCATCTTGTCAAAGACTGCGAAACCTGTAGAGTTTTGATCAATAATACGTGATGAGGAAATCCCCACCTTCACCGGATTCTGTTTATAAATAAAGCATCAGCTGATTGGTCTTCGGCAATTGGCTTCGATTTTTGTGGAAATTAAAATTTATGATGCAGCTTTTGCTGTCTAAGGTGGTCCAATCGCCGATCAGGTGTGAATGGTTGTTGTTTAATTGTCTTTGTTAAGTTTTAAAAGGCTCTGGCAAATTTCTCAGTATCTAATATGGTGAGTTGCTAATCTATATATATAAAAATGAATGTTTGTTTGTCCCGTATGCGTTCCTTTACTGTTCATAAGATTGCGATGAAACTTTGGTGAGTTGTTGTGCACACGCCCGCGAAGTTTTCTGAATTGGTACATCTATTTTACAATAGGTGGCGCGCGAGTCGTTTCAACAAATGTGTGTATTTCATACAGTTTATAGCCGAAAACGAAATACCACGCGAAGAGACAACGTATAATTTCCATCGATACTGTAATGAATCAAGACGAAGTTGTCAATTATCCAACTGAATTCTTAACTTCACTTGATTTGCCACGTTTTAACATTGAAAATTGGCGGACCTATCATTCTTCTCCGAAATATAAATCCACCACGACTTTGCAACGGGAGCAGGCTTTTAGTGAAAAAGATAATGGACAATATCATCGAAGCTACAGTTTAAATGGAAAATTTAAAGGAGAAGATGTACTGCTGCCGCGCATCCCGATGATTCCGACAGATATGCCATTCGAATTTAAACGTGTGCAGTTTGATACTATCAACAAAGCACAGGGACAATCGCTACAAGTGTGAGGACTAAATTAGGAAAATCCACGCTTCTCACATGGACAGCTGTGTGTGGGCTGCTCACGCGTTGGAAAACCTTCTGATTTATTCGTATACGCACCAGACGGAAAAACAATAAATGTTGTGTATCCAAAAGCACTTCAATAATCAGAATTCAAATACAAAATTTTTTCTTTCTTTGGGTGGCCATTGCAACGCAGACAATAAAATCCCACCGAGTGACTAAATGTAGTCATCTGAATGTATTGTGATATTATTTTTTAAACGATTTATCGAATACCGCATCGAAGTGAAGACACGGCGTGCACACGTGTACACGTGCACACGTGCACACGTGCATACGCGGTGGGAAATGAGAAATGGATCACTCGGACGGGCCCCGACTCGGGAAGTAGGCCCCCGGTGATTAATGGTTATGGCGGTGCCGCGATGCTTTGTTTAACGCGTTGTGATTTTTCCAAAAATATTTATCGTTTCCCGCCCATTTGCGAAAATAGCTCAGTTTCTATGTTTATACATACGTACCAGTTTAATTTATTATATTATGGACTTCGGAGTGTTCGACTCACCTAAATTAAGATCATTTTTTTACTCCGACGTACGGAACTCCGAAGTAGAGACTCCGTTTACTCGACTAGTAAAATCTTAAAATACTCGAGTAGTTTTCCAATGTACCGAAAAAGCTATTAATAAATCAAATTCATGCACGTATAATAAATATGAGAGAGTAAACTTAATTTATTTTTAATTTAAAAACATTAATGAATTAAATGTCTCATATTTCATATGCGTGTGTGCGTGGTTTTGTTTAAATAATTCCCGTTATTGAGAGCTGTTGACATCGGTCTTATTGTTAACATTAAATAATAAATATAATTTTACGTCCATCCTGAAATTACATTCTTTACGGCATTAACCTATTAGTTTTTTTTAAAAATATTTTATATTATTTTTTACAATAGATGAAACAAATCAGGAGGACACGAAGACATAAAATAAATCGTTCCGTTGTATCCCATCAGCATATACGGAAACTATGCAAATAATCATACCTGACAGTGACCGCTCTAACCCGGCCGGTAAATGCCGAACGCAGGATGCAGCTAAATATGTTTTTATTTATTTATTAATATTTCGTCATTTATAATTTACGAGTATTATTAGAGTATCGAGTACTCGAATTGGATGCTTGACTCTGAAGATCTCCCTTATTCCTCCATTTCTCATGCCGAGATAGGGTACACTTAACTTTGTGAATCAATTAATATTAATAAATATATAATCTGCGTCACTCACATCGTATTTTGCATCTGGGGTGTCTGGTCTAATTGTTTGCGAACGAAAGCTGGATGTTGCATTAGAGCAATGCTCCAACACGCATGGCTATTTTTGTCAAGATGTGAATAACCGTGTAGCTACACTACCTCTGTTTATCCGGTAAAAATCAAGAAATACATGAATCACCATCAATGAGAATCACGAGCGGAGGTGGAACAGATTACGATGCATGCTCTAAACTCCCTACTTTAACAACTGCTTCCTGCAATGAAAAAAAAAAAAGTTAAACCTGGTGCATTGCTTTAGGAGGGGGCAGTGTACCCGATAACAAATAAGTATGTTCTGTAACACTGTATTAAACATTTTCTATGAACTCAACTGTCAGTCCTCGTATACCATCCCTTAAGGTAATACAGTTTTATCATGAGCTCGCGTTTAACTACTTTGCGTCGTCAAAACTTCTTTCTCAACTGATTTGTATTCATTGTACATATTTTTCTCCTCGCTTTAAAGCGTTAATAATAACGGTACGGTGTTTACAGCACACGATCTGAATTGCACAGATTATATTTAATGTTTATATGATGTTGTCATCGTTAGCTGGCGGACTGTATACGCCAAGAACGCTATTTTTACAAAACTGCAAACGCAATATTGCTCGAACCAAAATACATTTTACAAGAAATTGTTTACGATAAATATGCGTAACGCTCCACGTGGGGCGTATGAACTGTAGTGGAAAACATTCGGTAATGTTTTCGCCACATATTAAGCCGTGTTAAATCTTCCCAGATTAAACGTTAGGTTTATACTTGATGTATATTAAAGATTCATCAGTGCGTGCGATGTGAGGTAAACATCTGGTTTATGTCTATAGATGTAAAAATAATTTTATAACTGATTATATCTTCTTATTCATGACGACTTATATCGAAGGTTGGCGATCAACATCCAGTATACTGATTACGTACAGTACAAATACTGTATTTCCATTCTGTATTTTCAGATACCGATTCTGTCACACAGTCGGCTCTTTATAGGCAAATTTTTGGTCCATGTGATGTTGAGCGTTGTACGTAGTAAATGTAATTACGCGTGTTGTTTTGAGAAATTCGCACGGACTGCGTACGAAAATTGAGCTTTAAAAAATTGGGAATTGTATACAGGAAATGTATTATATCTAGTACACGTGTTATTTTGACAAAATCGCGAGGACTAACGTAGAAAAATATTATTTACTTAGTTCTCGCGTTAAACGTGTGGTACCGGATACGGTAAAAATATTATGTTATTCATACTACGTTATACATACGCAAAAAAAAAATGCGTTGACAATAATACTCAGAAAAAATTGATGTATTCGGATCAGTGCAATGCTGAAAATGCAGAAAATATATTTCAATGTTGTGGTATTTATTTTTAAAATCCTCACTAAGAAAATATCGGTAGAATTTATAAGAAAATTTGATACAACACGAGCATAAACATCGTACAATAGGAAAATAGACTCTGCCATTCAGAAAGATGGCTAAATTTCAAAAATCGACGATGTTGGTACAGCAGTGCGATGAAGATTTTTAATGAAATGTTAGAAGATATAAGAAAGGTGGAAGATACTGCATAGATTCAAAATGAAACTAAACAAATATGTGCAAGATGGTTGTGGTAAAAAAATAACATAAATAGCATATGAATAAATAAATTAATTAATTAAACGTGTTCGTAACAAGCATTTTGGAGATTGAGACATTAATCTGAGATTAAAATAATCTTTTTATACCCACGTTTCTGCTGTCTTCCTCTATCTTTATAAACTGTATTGTACCTCATCATTAGTAATATGAACAATCTAGATCTTTAGCGTACGTCGAATAGATACAGCCACATTACAAAAAACCTCCAACCTTTATTCCGGCTTCTTTTAACAAAATTGAAAAATTTCAAATTCATAGGGCAAGAGTGTGAACATAACATTTTATTGCTTTCCAATGAATGCTCGTAGCTCGATGTAGAAATATACAATGCGCTTAACATGGATCTTATTTTTTTACATATATAATCAATAAGCGGTTTCCAGCAAAATTTTTCACCAATTATTAAACCTAAATATTTATATTGCTCCACTTTTTCAATTTTGTCACATTTACAACCTACCTAGTTACTATCTGACGGAACAACCAGATTGACACTAAAACAATACAGTATCCCAGGACTCACGTCAACCCTGTGGTGCGATACTTCTACGGGAAGCAACCGACCATTCATCCCCAAGGATTTCCGCGGTAGAGTATTGAATAACATACATGGAATCTGTCATCCGGTCATCGGCCCTATCTACAAGACAATAGTTTACAGATGGACGTAAAAGCCTTCGTAAACTCCTGCATCCAGTGCCAAAAAAGCAAAGTGCACAAGTACAACAGATGCCCAATACAGTCCATCACCAGATACCGACCATCGATTCACCGTGTGCTCACATATCCAGCACCGACTTACCGTATATTCACATCCAACAAGCATTGATTCACCGTGTGCTCACACATCTAGCACTGACTCACCGTATGCTCACATCTAACAAGCACAGCTTCACCGTATGCTTATATACAACAAGCACCGTCTCACGGTGTGGTCACACATCCAGCACCGACAAACCGTATACTCACATCCAACAAGCACCGACTCACCGTGTGCTCACACAACCAGCACCGACTCACCGTATGCTCACATCTAACAAGCACCGACTCACCGTGTGCTCACATATCCAGCACCGACTCACTCGGTGCTTATATTAATAAATCCTTCTGACACAAATCGCGAGTCAATAATATTAAACAACCACAACCCCTACTGCACCAAATAATATTCGCTTCAATTAGATTGAGATTAATTGTTTCATATTTGTATTGTTAGATATAACGCATGAACCTGTCTCCTTTAGCACAGACTCCAATCAAGTTACAGAGGCAGTGAACATCTTTGACATTATGTGCATATTACTGTATCAGAAAATTAAATGAACAACTAGGACTGCTCTGGAAAAGAATATAATTATAAAACAGATCTATTATATCTCTATTGATTTATTTATTTTGTTGAGATAAATCTAAGTATGTTGCAATTTTAATAAAAAAGAATTCCACGATCAACCCTTGATATTTGGTAGGAGAACAACTCTCATGGTCGCGTCCACGGCTTTCACTCTGAACAAGAACCATCGGAGCTTAATTAGCGGGGACACGTTTGCAGTTTGAAAGTTGACAGTGCAATGATTGTCAGTTACCAAATAAATAAACATGAACTAATGCGAAATCCCAAAATTATTATTTTGCTGTCACTCACGCAATCAAAAAGTTCGGTGAATTTTTAAAAAATATAACTCGATTGGAACGAAAAAAATTTAAACGCTTACAATATAATATGCATTATGTAAAAAATACGTTTTGTTTACACAAAGTTTTTATTTTGGAAGAGTAAATACTTTTATGTATCAGATTTATGTTTCGTTGGATAATTGTGTGTAGAATGCTCTTTACTCCGCAAATACTGTTCCAAACCCCTCTCCTATATATATATATATACCTCATATCATGTCTATTCATTTACTAGTCTGTGCATGCATGTCATAAGTTATTGATAAATTATTCAGACGATATTATTGATTTAGAATAATATTTTATTTTAAATACTAAATAAATTAGAAAGAAATACATATAAAATCAATTTTATCGAAAAATATTGTTGTTGCGCTACCGGGATTCGAACCTGGATCTCTTTCCAATCTGGAGAAGGTGTATTATCCAACTATGCTACAGCGACAGTACTTTTGACGACAAATCGTTCCATTATTTGATTATTATACATTATAGATGTATTAATTAAAAAAGTGTAACACATGGGTTCGAAAATTTGTCGTTAAAAGTACTGTCGCTGTAGCATAGTTGGATAATGCATCTTCCCCGGATTGGAAGGAGATATAGGTTCGAATTCCGGTAGCGCAACAACAATATTTTTAGATAAAATTGATTTTATATGTATATCTTTATAATTAATACATTTAATTAGTATTTAAAATATCACAGACCTATGTTCTGAATGTGTTTTCCTTAATAATTAATAATATTTTATTTACATATTTATTCATATAATTAGATTCAAGTGTAGGTACATGTTAGGTTGATCAGAATCATCTATTAATAAACCTTTTTAACATCATCCTGCCTGGTTTATTACGCTGGAGAAACAGTAGGTACACCGCAACTAAATAAAATTTAATCATATTTGAACGCAACAGCACACTTTTGCACTTCTTTAGTGCACTTAAATTCTACCATTTTATGTATCCCCTTCGGAGAGGTCAGCCCCACTGGCACAAACGTCCAGAGAGGGTTGCTTAATAATTTTTAAAGTGTACGAGATGACTCCGTGTATACGCGCTCTCTATATGATGCCAGATGATCCCAAAGGAAGACGGTATACGCGGAGGTCTGCAGCGATGCTGAGAATTGTACATAAACTGCATTGAATACATCCTATGTGGTCGAACAAATTATTTAAACTGAAACGTTGGCTGCGGAGATTTGGTGAGTCAATAGTGACGGAGAAGTGTAATATCATTTTTGACAATGATTTCTAGACAATCTTATGAATAGGTATATTTTGCATTATTGCAATAATTAAATCATATTGCTGCCCTAAATTAAATATTTAATGTTATGAACGGAATTATTTTTCCATAAAATTATCGCTATATTTTATTTTTGTTTTGCGAATTCAAATCCCCGTATGCTCGTATAACAATATATTTTTAAATGAATTCTTTGTAAAATTATATTGATGACATTAAAATATCGTTAGTGTTGAAACTGAATGGTTACTTAGAATAATTAGAAGCATTCAAAATGTATTGAAATCCTCAGAATTGCGATGAATCCCAATTGTCCCTTTTCATCTCATGAATATAAAATTGTATAGACGTCCCCCATTATAGTTATAAATACAAGTTGTTGAGTTAAATTGATAGATTGATAATGCCCTTAAAACGCGAAACGCGTCTCAAGTAAATTGAACGAGTAGAATAAAAAAAAAAGTTTTATTTTCACATATGTTAATTCCTTGAAGTGGTTCTTACTAAAAACAACACAGTTTCTTCAAAAAAGCGATATTTGAAACAAACTTATTTTTCTTTTTCACATTTGGATACTGCCAGCTTTGTTTCAATAACATTAGTAAGTGGTTTGACAATGCATATGTTACGAGTATAAGCATTCTATTATAAAAGTATTTGTAGCGTCCTGATTGGTTCTTTTAAAAAACTGCCGATTTTGTTTTGGAAAGAGGTGGATAATGTCGTGTTTATTATGGGTGCAAAACTTTTATACACGAAATTTATAGCTATAAGGTAAGGTTGTTAACATCTTTATCTGCAGTACTGCATATTAATCTTAAATTAGTCATTTTGTGAACACTGCCGATATTGTTTCTGCATGTAACACTTTATTAACACAATTAGCAATTAATCTACACATGTTGCACCTTGATAATGGCTACGTGTGGTCATTGATGTCCGACTGTCCATGGCATGCGACACAGATAATCGGATCGCTCGACCAGTTGCGGTCCATTACCACCCCCTACAGAATAAGGGTTGGCATAGTCATTAAGCACAACCAAACAATTATATTATCAAAGCGACAGTTGTATCGTGTATGTTATATACAATCAAAATAAGTATATTAAATCATTATATTTATTATGCTTATGTCATAAACATATTTTATCAGCTGTTTGTGTAGAGTGGTAACGTAAAATATCTGATGTCAACTTTATCATGTAAGAATGCGCGGTTTTCGCGTTAAATAAAGTGAGTAAATAATTTCGGATTATATAAATTATTAAATACAAATTAAATGTATTAATTAGAAAGATATACATATAGAATCATTTTTATCAAAAAATATTGTTGTTTCTACCGGGATTCGAACCTGGATCTCTTCCAATCCGGGGAACATGCATTATCCGATTATGTTATACCAACACATTCAAATTATCGAGCCTATATGTTACACTTTTCAAATGGATACATCTATCGTTCCATTATTTGAAAGCCATCCACTTTGTTTTTAGGGAATCTCAAATAACTTTGAGTAAACCGATAGAAGACGCGAGAATTAACAATTCATTTTTATTAAATTTTGGACACATTGATACAACTTATATATTATTATGGAGAACATATTCAAAGATCCAGATTCGAATTCGAGTAGCAACAACAATGTTCTTCAATAAAATTGAAAATACTGCATTTTCAGACGTATTCTAGTATATGTTAATAATTCGAATGAATTTCATATACACATAAAGGATATTACCCCATATTCATTAATAAGTCTCAACTTCAGCGACATCTATACTATTACATGAGAAAGAATATCAAATTTTCAAAAATATCAATAGATGGCGACAGCATAGTTGGTAATAAATAAGTGAAATGCTCCATCCTGATATAATATATACAATTTCCAAAAATTTGATAGATGTGGTAGCGTGGGTAAATAGGTGAACGTTACATTGTGTAAAGTGATCACTTAAGCCAGCCGATGACAGGTAGTAAGCCCCGTAATGCCCAAGACTTTCATACTTCTCATATAAAAAATAGTAGCTTCGTCTCTGTGAGACATCTTAATCTTAATAAATTTTTCATTTCTTTTCATTATTGATGGGTTAATTATATATATATATTTAAAGTTATATTGTTGGTTTATTTATTTAGACCATCACCTTACGCCACTGGTCGAATTCATTTCTATTTTCGCTCTTTGGCTATTAAATTTGAGACCCTCGAATCATCTAAATTATACGATGTAGAATCTGCTAGTAGAATGATTCATGAATGAGTACGATATATTCTTATTTTTCTGTCGTTTTCGCTCCCTAGCTGGAGTACTTCGAAGCAGCCCCAAGAGTGTCGACCACGTGAAAGACCTTAAAGAGGGTGGGGCGATAATAATGCATAGAAAAAAAGATTGAGCGTGAAAGATGCAAGAAAATTTGCGTCCACGACTGAAAGACTGACAATATAATTGACAGTGGTGAATGGTAAAGATCCTCAGAGGATTGTAGATACACGATGATGATGATTATGATTGATGTCGTGTCGTCTGCCGTCGCTTCTATAGTAAAACTGAAGAGAAAAAGAGATCCTTCCATATCCGGGCCGAGTACAATCTGTGTACAGTTGTTGTGCTGGACGTCCGGCACACCGGGTTCCCACTTATTCCCAGAGGCACGCTCGCTTTTGGCTTCCCGCACGCATTACAAAACGTGTCACAGCCGTGCGACTGTTGCGCATTTATGTTTACGATTAAGTAATTCAAACGTCATAATCTGGATGTACACTGCTCTTTTTTATGGGGTTTTGAAATTATGCCGTTTATATTTCAAGGGGCATTTTTTTTTAAAAATAACTATTTTAGTCCAATTTGACATTTTGAAAAGGTCAAAAATGAAGAACGAGCATTCAAGTTTCAACGCGAGTTTCAGAATTGCATTTCTGGATATCAGGAATTGTACAAAAAATTAGCAAAGTCATCGCAAAGTTTAATCACTGATTATATTGTCAAAAGGGAAAAATCAACATGCGAAGTTGAGGCTAATTTTATTTGTGAACAATCATTATCTCGACTCTATCTATCTCTTCTAGTGATGAACTGGTTTGCAAATTATGCCTATGATTGTCACATAGCGGTGATAATTATTAAGAAAAAATATGCAAAAAAGATAAACCTTTTCAAATATGAATTAAATATATTAGATATACATATAAAATCAATTTTATCGAAAAATATTGTTGTTGCGCCACCGGGATTTGAACCTGGATCTCTTTCCTAACCGGGGAAGGTGCTTTATCCAACTAAGCTACAGCGACATTATTTTTAACGACAATTTTTCGACCCCATATGTTACCTTTTTGATATTAATACATTTAATCGTTCCATCATTTGACAGAGCCATCTACCTTATTTTTACAGAATCTCAAATACCTTTGAGTAAACTGATAGCAGACGCCAGAATTATCAATTCATTTTTATTAAATTTTGGACACATTGATACAACTTCACAATAAGAATGTGTTCTCCTAAATAATAAACCTTTTCGTATAAAATTTTTATACATAAATTTGGAAGAAATATTTTTCTGAAATTTAATAAACTTTTTTATGCATTTTTCGGTATATTTTAACTTATCGAATTAGTTTTACGTAATTTTATAAAATTATGGAACTTATCCTTTATTTTTATACCGTGGGTCTAGTCTTTTTTTATGCGTTTTCCTGTGGAACGTATCTACCGCATAAAAAGAGACTTGAGTGTACCTCTAAATGACGAGGTTAAACTCACTTTTGTTGAACTGTCGTGTTGTATTTGATAGTGTTTAAAATAAACTTTTAAGTAATTTTTAACATAGTTTTATACATTTAAGCTTAACGAATAAGTATTTCAAGTCGGTCGAAAGGCCGCGATTGGTTAAAACTAGCGTTGCCCGCGTAATTTTATAAAATAGTTGAAATGTTAAAAGCAGATAAACCTTAAAGTTTAAACAAGATAATTAAGCTCGCCTCTTCAGACGAATATTTGTAACATGCGTAAATCTCCCGGCGGGGCTGGGAGCCCCGCACGGGGGAAGGGCGAGGGTGAGGGTGACGAAAGTGAAACGTACGAGTGACTTACCTACTTTGGATAAGAATGGGATAAATCTGTCGCGACAACAAGCGGGCGGGGGGGTGGGGGGGTGGGGGGTGGTAGCGGGTGGCTGCCGTGTTGTTTCTTGTAAATAATTGTATCCGGCGTTTTCCCGCAGCTTTACAATCACCGGGCTCTCTCGCCTGGGGTGGGTTATTTTTCGACGAAAAACTTTTTCTCTCGACTCTCTCTCATCTGCCTGTGTGTGCGGGTTATTCGCCAGTTTTGGGACGAATGTTTTATATTGTGAATGGTACTCGAGAGGATCGATGGATTATCGCTTTTTGTTTAATTTGTGGCTTCACCGATTATGGTGTGGTGTGAGGTCGGGTAGGATCGTGAAGAATCCGTATTTTGACCAAACCGCATATCGTATATGCGGTGTTTAGATTAGTAATGAGACAAATTGTGATTTCACAATACTTCCAACAAGATGATCGACGACCTATCATAGAATGACATTGGAGGTAAAACAATACTATTAGCGCAGGTTAAAAAGCAATCAGCTGTTGCCAATTGTTTTTCTGCTAGTGTATTCTGTATTGCCCTTTCTAGAATTGTATAAACGGTGTTCTTACATATCAGCTTTGAAATACATACATCCACTTAAAGACATTCTTCAAAAAACTTATGTTTAATTATTCTAATAACTTGGACATTTTCAACGATTAATTGTATATATTGCATCCTATTTTCTTCCCCTCCTTACCCTTTCCACTTTGTATGTTCAGTTTTAAAACACTATTTTGTTTTTTTTTTTCAGTTTTAAAAAAAATTATACTACGTTTATTTGTTAGTCTTTTTTGTTTATTAGTTTGTTTGAGTATACTAATTTTTGGTTTATTATGTACTAGTTATTTAATTCCGAAGAAACTTCACTGGTGTTATTTTTACATATTATGTTATTATTGTTACACTGTTTGTTACACTAAAAATAAAAAATAAAATAAATAAGTGATTATTGAATAAACGTAAACATTACAAACATTCATCTGTCATTTGCGTCGTGTCGCATTTGACAGTGAAACCATAGATAAAACGGATGGTCTACATAGCCAACTTGCCTGTCGTAAAAATTCCTACGATTTCGTTAATGTGTGTTTTTTCTTACTCGTAATAAAGATTATGAACACTTCATTTCATTTTTCCTACTGGCAATAGCACTTACATACACGGATCCAATAACATACCTAGATCATAGATACAAGATGAAGAAACGCATTATTATTATGGATGACGTGTCACAATATGATGCATTTAAATAAAATAATTGTTTTTTTTATAGGCCTCCCGGGTTTCCTTTAGCTGTCAGTTTTTACTTCATTAGTCGTTTCCCTCAGTACCCTGGATCGTGACTTTTGGGTTATGACCCATCGATGTCCTTAACGATTCTTCTCCACTTTTTTCGAAAAAATGGAGAATGCGTTTCAGATAGAAATGAGAAAAATGCTACTCTTGATTGGTATTCTATAATATCAGTGATTGAAAACTGTGACTGTGATCACAGTTTCTGATATAACAATACACGAAATTAATAAATATAACATATTTTTGAGCATTTTTATATTATTATTATTAGTTCTTTTGCGTAAAAAACATTTAAAAATATAAGAAAAATTAAGTTAGAAAGTAAGGTAGCATAAAATTACGGAATATCCGCCGGATGGTGCTGATTCAAGTGATAATCGATTTAAACGACTTACGAATCACGATATTCAATCGCTGTTATCAGTGATTGACTCACGGTTCGTTATTTGGAGCTCATTACTAATTTCAGATACAGTGTGGACAATCCACCTTAGTTCGTTAATTGCTTGAAAGTTGTGCATTGCTTTCCAAATCTTAGTATTCTAGAAACATGTCAAATACCTTGGCCACATATTCAATGAAGATGAACAAGACGATGATGATATAGAAACATCAGAGGAGACAGTTGAGCGTTCGTGCAAATATGCCGAAGTGGTGATATGGCAAATATGGTGAAGAGCATCCTGTTTAAATCGTTCTTCACCTGCATGTATACCTGCGAGCTCTGGTTGAAACACAAGCAAGTGACGTATAATCGTCTCCGAATTCAATACAACAACTCATACAGAATACTGGCGCGTTATTGCAGCGCATCTACAATGTTTACCGAAGGCCGTATACATGGATTCGTTCCGCTTCTGAGACATCGATTTGCTGGCGTAGAGCTGCGGCTGGAGCTCAGCAACAACTCTCTGGTGCAAGCGGCGCTCTCATGGAAAGCTGGTTCCCTGACCAGAGAATGGCAACGCCTACAGAATAGCTACATATACAACAATGGCCGTGACTGAAGTAGTTATATATGTAATATTTATATTTTGTGTGTATATATGTGTGAACTTTTTATTAACTTTTTTCTTATTTATTAATATTTTCCTTGGTTTTCTTTTTAATAGCATAATATTTATTATCTCTATGGCGAATCGGGTTAAAAAAAAAACTGATCATGCTGGAATAAACACATTATTATTATTATTAACCGTATAAAATATGTTTAAATGCGTCATTTGATTTTTAAATCTGCTTCAGAATTGAAGTGAGGTGAAAGATAGCAATGATTATTACAAATCAAATGTTTTTTTCCCCAGTTATTTTTCGTATTGTTATCTGTCGAGCGTAATTACATTTCGAACAAAGGAGTGATTTATGAAGGATTAAAAAATGTATCCAATCAAAAAAAAGCACACGGCTTTTAATGAAAATTAAAAAAAATAATATATATATATATATATATATATATAACACCGGGTGACGATTTGAATAAACGGAAGCTGCGAAATCGGTTTTTCTTTTTGTGCCCGTGATTATATTTCCCGGGGAATCGCTAAAAGGGTTTTTCCTTCCTGCGCCACGAGTGATGGCGGAGCCGCGAAGGGATGGGGGCAGAGGGATCTCTCAACCCGAGATGTTGATCTCGACTTCTTTTGTGTAAATCCTTCAAATAAATATTCCGGCCAGACATTACAAAGGAGATATATTTTAATGAAACGTTTTCTCGAGACGGATGTCTTAGTGACGATCTCGTTAGCGAAAATGATTTATATTCCATTGTTACGCGCCCACGGCCGGGAAGGGGGCGAGATGTTTGGGCGCGCGGGGGGCGGCGGAGGTCTCATCAATTAACAGCTTCCGCCGGAAATCGGATACGTCGTTTTTTGATGTGAAATTTCACCTTCTGTGTATTTACAATCAGATCAGATTTATTTTTATAAAAAAAATGAACCTTAGAAGCTCATTTATTCCTTTATTTATTATTAATTAATACGTATTGTCCATTTTGCACTTGCAAAATCAGCAAACTTAATTATTATTTTTTTTACTTTAAATGTAGTCTTTAGATATAACCTTTAAAGACTTTATTATTTTATAAATTTTTTCTGCGGAATATCTCAATATTACCCCTTTTTCCGATCGGTAAGATCTGCTTGCTTTTCCTATTTCTTTTATATTTGCATCGAGGGTTTCTGAATTCGCTGTAGGAACAAATACTCCTGTCACTGCATCAAGATACAGGGTGAATATTATGTTTCAGACCGATTTTGTTTCGCCGCCATTTTGGTTAAGCAGATATTTGTCGGCTTGCATTTAATAATTATAGAAAGTAGTTGATTACAATTTATAAAAAAGAATTTTAAGTCTCAACAACATGTTAAAATTATTAAAATATTTTATTTAAATAATAATGGCAATGCTCTAACTATTAATGGTGGTCGCAATCGACACATGTTGGCAAACTTCTTGGTGGCCGAATTGGATCTTCTAGGCCTGCATCACAAGTGGTTTCATAATATCAAAAAGTGGTGACATCGCCTGGCCTCCTCCATCATCTGATTTGACGGCTCCCGACTATTTTATGTAGAGATACTTGAAAAGAAAGGTCTACGCTAATAAGTCAACAACTCCAATGCTACAGGACAATATTCGAAATGAAATTGCTGAAATGAGTGTGCGCGAATGTTGAGAATGCGAGAAAAGTTTGGTTAAAGGAGTACGCAGTACCGCTGGCCAATATCATATTTTATACATAATTGTAATAATCAAAATAATCGATAAATAAAAATGGAACACTAAAAATATATTTCATTTCTAAGTTATTCAAAAACAACATCGGTCTGGAACATAATATTCACCCTGTAATATGAATCAGGATTCGTATGAAAACACCTCTTTCTGCATCAAGAATGTACAGTATGCTGAATTTACAGTAATTAATATATTTTTCTTTGAGGTTCTTCTAAATAACTAAATATTTCACTGTCGAGATTTGTAATTTCAGTCAATTCTTCGTTTTCCTTCATTTCAACTGCGTTGTCAAAAGACGCTTAATCCCGACGAATTCCTTCGACCTACTCAAATGAACCGTAAAACTGGTTAGAGCATAAACAGCGTTAAATTTGGACTTCCGTCTTTATGGAATTAAGATAAAAATTGAATACTATGTTATCTTAGAGCGTAAACTTTGTAAAGCGATGCTTGTTTATATATTGAAGTGAATTAGACTGCAGGAATTTTTTTTCTTTTTAATTTATTATTTGTGGACTTCGGTGTTTCATCCACTAATATAATAAGATAAAGTAAATATTTATGTTAAATTCATAAATGGTAGAAGGTGTATTTCCGCCGTTCATCCTCAAAGATATAAAATTATTATTTTGCTTTAGTTCTCAGCTTGGCTAAAAGAGTAAATACAAATTGTGAAATTTTTATTTATAATTACTTAAATTAAAAATATTTATTTTGTTTTGACTTTGATTGTGACAGCGTTCGAGAGAAATAAAATAAATAAAAGGCATAAAAAATATTTTTTTACTTTTATACTGTTTTAACTACTACGTCATGGTAATGCTGTAGATAATCATCTGATTTAGATATATTGAGACGTACGCGATCTATGTCGGTACGTTTACCGGGTATCTTCAGGGTTGTGCATAAGTTTTCGTGAATACCATGATCAGAATTGACTATTTCTTCACCACCTGCCTTGAACAGTTATTCTAGGGGGAAAATAAAGATTAGATAAGATGGTTCAAAGTATTATTATAATTATTAAAAAAAAAATTAAAATATTGGCATGGAAACCTGTTATACACGAGCGAGACTCAAATTGATGATTAACACTTCGTTTTATCCATTTACGTTCAGGTTAACAGGGAAACAATGATATACACAAATCGTTCAGACGCATCTTGACAGTTGAACTTAAATTGGAGTTTCTTCATCCACCTTGGATCGATCGCAGGTCAAAATCGCCAGGTTCTAATTTTAATCCGTGCATCTCCGGGATCAGTCGAATACGTTAAAAGAAACAGACATTACTTGTGGTGCTGCAACAGCGTTCTCTCGTTTGGGCGGCGATGTAAGTTTTGTACAATTTCTTCCGTCCGGCTGTCAGCCCTTCGTGGCAGATTGTCTGTGTTGACGCAAGTCGGGTGTACTCCATGTGCATTCCGTCGTTCCGATAAACCTTTACACCTGTCCTTTTCTGGTCAACTAATATCTAGGGAGCAGATTGCATTTCGACGGGGACATGTCAACAAGTTTTTTTTTTTTACATCCGGAAAGACATAGATATAGATGGGGAATTATGGATGTTATTAATAACTATTCAAATAGATCCAAATTACAATAAATAAATGCTGTTCAACGTTTATAATCAATATAACATATTTAGACAATGATAATATTAAAGTATATAATATATATAGTATATTAATATATAGTATATTATAGTATCCAACGATAATACCTACAAGATATCCACATTCTTGTGATAGGACAAATATGTCTGGCAAAGTCTGCAACAACTAGTATGGTGCAGAATAATCTGTAACGTCGTCACTATCATGATAACAGATAAATTTTATCAAATATTCTTATTGAGTTCTGTTAGTTTACGTAAAAGCATTATATGAATGTTACAACTGTTTCGGCTGTGGATAATTTAAGTAATTTTGGTTACCCCTCGCTCTATGGGTAGTTTTAGATGGTTTCGTTGAAATTTTGTAAAAAATAAACATGGAATTCTACTAAATACAATAACAATAAATATGAAAAAGATTATCAGAAAGAGTTTTTTTTTAATGAAGATAATATTAAAGTACTCTGCGGGTGTATATGTACTATATAACTTATTAGAGTAGAGAGTAGTTCTAATAAAGCAAACAAAAATAGGTATTCATAAATTGGTAATTTGGTGGAGTTCTATATAGAAATGTAGTGTGGAATCATGGATCTTGAAGGTAAGGGAGAAAATACGGATTAATATCTTTATGGTATGGTAATGGAGACACGTGTTGCGCATATCATGCATGTTTCCATTCTGCAGGAACTGAACATCAAGAAAATACTTTCAACACCGTTTTTTCAACGTCAATTTTTTGAGCATCTTGCGAGAATGGAAGATACATAGCTTGGAGAAGCTTGTTGTGGTGGGCCACATCGAATGACGAAAAGGAAGAGTAAGATCCCCCACCCGTTGGATCGACCAAGTTGAAGCAACATACACTTCTCTAGTGACAGCTCTAAGAACTGCAGAATGCCGAGAAAATTGAAGGAGCATAGTCAAGAAGGCGAAGTTTATGGAGATCACGATTCTCAGTCATGAGAGACCAACGTGGATGATGAAGATAGTGATGGTTAGAGGTTTTATTGCTGCGATACGTTTTATGAATGTAATAATTATATTTTCGTAGAAAGCAATCACTTTGTGGTTTGACATATTATATTAAGTAAAATAACAATCAATTTGTCATGCCTGATGTAGCTTGAGTTGAGCGAAACCGGTCGACATCAATAAATTTCGTGGTTTCACACAAAGTGATTGTTATTTTACTTAATGTAATAATTAATAAAACGTATGTTGATTTATTACATCACTTTTTCCCACTATTTATTATTTAATGAACATTACCGGTTTCAGCCTGTCACGGCCATCTCCAGACTGGTACATTGTTCTCTTATGCTATTTCATTCACATTATGTGGGACAAACAGGAAAATTAGTGACAATCCGAATAACACTTCACCAACTGGGTCAATGACAAAGGAGAATTATCGAAAGTTGCTATGCATCTATTAAATAACTAACACTCTTTCGATAAAAATAGAGATGTTAAAATCCTACACGTCTGTAATAAAGGTAAAAAACTAGATAAACTAGAGTCATTAGAAATTAACTGTCTAACTAATAAAATTCAATCTAAATTCATTATGAATAAATAATTAGAAACAAGTGCTCAGTCAACGTTAATAAATGGTGTCCAGCGGAAAAATTAAAAAATTAAATTGTAATTGTTCGTAAACCATCCGGGTGAGGTAAATAGGAAGGGTATCGTTCGATGCGCGTGATTTGCAGATTTACCAGTCGCAATGAGTCACTGGTCGGGAGATCACTGCGCGTTCGCGGTTGAGCAATATTTAAAGTGCGGTGATTCATTGGTTCTTGCGGGTCGCGTCTTTTGAACTCACTTTAATATTTGACGAGTATGTGATGGGCCGAGCACACAACTTATCTGATGTTGGGTTCAAAAGTTCAGATAAGAAGGGACAAATGGTTAACCAAACTCCTCCGGAATCATCAACGTTAGCAGCGACGCGATAACACGTGGCTCGAGTTCGACGCGAAATTATGCGCAATCCGTGTAAATTGATAAGGAAAATTCCAGCCTGTACTAGAATAAATGGCTATGTTAATATGTGATATTTATGTCCAGACAACCCAAGGGAAAGCCATCAAAAATGTTTGCATTATCCAAAAACGACAGTGTGGTGTGCAATTTCTGCCCGAGGGATAATTGGCTCTTATGTTTTTAACCAGCGTGAGACAGTCAGTGATGACGTGTATTGCCGAATTTATCGACGATTTTTGGTACCGCAACTGCAGCTATTTTACAGGTTCAACAACGTAACACAATTTCAGCAAGACACTCCACACACAACTTGAGTTTCAATAGAGAAGCTGAGGGGAATTTTTCCCAATAAATTAATCAGAAAGTAAGGAGACATACCCTGGGCAACTCGGTTACGGGACCTTACACCGTGCGACTTTTTTTTGTGGGGATACCTTAAGTCGAGAGTTTACAGCAACAATCCTCGAACAATTCAGGCCCTACAAGAAATTATCCGCCGTGAAGTTGCTGCCATTGAAACAACGCTTAGCTATCGCATATTCGCCGTAAATTTAAGAGTTTGATTGCAAGAGTGTCTTGAGAGAAATGGACGGCATTTAGACGATATTGTTTATAAAACGTTAAATCCGCACCGTTAAACTTCATTTTGTATAAATAAAATATAAGAATTGTATATTGTAGATTTAAAAAAAATAAATAATATTAAACTTGAAAGTTTTTCGCTGGACACTGTTTATATACATTATAATGTAATAATAACGTATACATGCTATATATAGAAGACACATAACTAATTAAAGTTACTAAATTCTTACTAATATATAAATACATTTGACTTCTCATGAAAATATTAAAATCTGTACAATACACATATTACTCCCAAAAGCATAATATTAAATTTAATAGAAGCACTCAATCAAATTTACTCTGATAGCTCAGTAAATACTCAGTAAAATTCATTTAATAGTAATTAACATATAAGGGAAAATTCCAACATTATAGTCTAATTATCACCAACTTTCAAATTATATACTCACTGAAAAACACCCCTGTATTGAATTGTATAAATATCCTAGGTTAAGAGAAAAATGTACCAGTCTGAAGACGGACGTGACAGGTTGAAACCGGTAATGATAATTAAATAATAAATAGTGTAAAAGTGTTAAAAAGTGTTTTATTAAATCATTAAAATGGAATTACAAAATAAATTAACAGTATCAAAATTAGAAATAATAAAACGTATTTTTCAATTATTTTAATACCTAAGTGTTTCGGTGGTTACACAACACACGTACGCCATATTTCAAGGTGTTGTGGACAGATTTCAATACATTAAAGCATCATTAAAGATCATCAAAAGTTACAACTCAAATAAGCTGAAATGAATGTAAATACCGGGTATCAAAATGTTGATCTTACATGCTTAGTAATCTCTGTATATATTTCTCCCTGTATATCCCTAGCTTAGGATAGTCTGATGTATCGTCAGGTTGCGTTAGTTGCAATGCATACGTCATCACGATACGTCTGATCCCCGGAAATACCCCCAGATCATTAATTGCTCCGGTGTCACGTGTGAGGGTTTCAAACGATTGCAATCATTGGAGAATCACTTCCGTTATTAGTTCTCGACAACTGTTGGTATTTGATTGAGGTTAGGTTATTCAGAAGTGCTCACGCGTGTCCTTTGTATCCTGAAAATGTTTTGACCGGATACAAACACGTTTGTGATTCTCTTTGACTGCAACATTTCGCGTCAACACAGGATCAAGATTGCAACACAGTGCTTTGTTGGCTGTATTTTAACGTTAATGTGCACATATATATTTTTTTAAATTTTCTCATTACCATTCACGTCAGGCGTTGAAAAATTAATTTCTATAGAAATACTATAAGTAGGCAGCTTATGAAAATTTTAAAATTATTTCTTCGATTATTATCAGAATTATCGAAATCACCATCAGTTAAAAGTTTATTTATTATCTATTATTAAAAGTTTACCTAGTTTAACTTCTTATCGGAAAAAAGTGTTTTTTTTTTATATTCGTTACTCCAAGAAAGTTAAAAAATGGTAGAATATCTACAAGGTGAAGATAAAATCCATTGCAATTATTATTATTGTCAGATAAAGTGATGAAAAACCTCTTTGCATAAATCATTTTTAGTTCAGTTTATTCTGTTCTTAGTATTAATGAGCCGTTTTGTGAACCTTGTTAAACAATTTTTATTTAATACATTTTAAAAGTGACACTGGTTATTTGTGCTTTATCACTAGCGTTCTACTGTCTATAAAATTTGGTTAATATTAATACATGTATCTGCAGAGTAAGAAATACAATATATTGAATGATATGTGTGCATTATGAACGTACATAATCGCTGTCCGATCGCTGAGATCTCCAACCCTATTTCACACCTAGTTTTACTGGACATATTCTTCGTGACTCGTTTGTATTATACTTATACATGGTTGCTAGTCATCCGAACGTGTATTACATGCTTACCATGCTATTCGCTTTCACACTTTCGTGTCACTTAAAGTTGACCTTAGCATTTATACGCTTTTGTACTCGAGTGGTAGTTTTAATATTTTTTAACAGTGTTTCTAATTATTCAACCAAAAAGGATTCTATGTAAAAAAAAATATCTCCTAATTGTCTTAACATAATTTTATTGTACTTACTTTAATGAAATTGCAAGACAGTCTGTCAATCAGGGTGCCCTGTTGATAATCAGTCTATAAATAAATAAATAATTATATTATTTAGGTTATGAACAGATGAATGTACGAGACATTTCATGACAGCTCAAATTTCATTTTATTGAAAACAAAAAGTTGTTTGACTTGTCAATGTCAGATTGACAGATCGATTTGACATTCGCAATCATTCATACGAAAGAGTTGTGAACACATCGACATAAATAAAATGGTAAAAAACAACCCCCTTGCGGTGATTTCGGAAACATTTCATCTACCCTAGTATTTCTAATATGATATTAATTTATTCCCGCATCGGCGGTGTTATGTTTGTAGATATTAGCGACACGAGAGTTGTACTTATTATAGCGGCAAACTTCGTTCAGTATCCCGTAACGTCTATTCGTTCCCTTGTTACCCCGCGCCTTGTGAATCGGTTTTAGTGTGTAACCTAATAAATGTAGCCGTTTTGAACTTTCCAGATAACTATTCGTGTGAAACTATGCGTAGTTCCGTACCTTACTAAAGTTTAAGGGCGCAAAACTTGAACCGGGCCCCATAAGGGATAATAATTTGATTCCATTGAAACGTTAGGGCTCATGTTTTACGAACTTTATTTACTTTATTCACTAGAGTCCAAACGTTTCTCTTTGAAGTTAAAAAAAAATCCATGAAAAGTATCAGTTTTACATTGCTGATACTTTTACTATATACTTATATAATACGTTGTTACGAAGGTGTTTAAATGTTATATGTATAACATAAAATATTTAGAGAATTTACTCAATAAACTGTTTCCATGTACACGCTTTACTGCGCAATTTTCATGCGCAGTCTACGTGGACTGTGTATTTAAATCCGCTATTTACATCATTTTATTTTGTTTCCACGCAGTACCATATAGGCTGAGTAATTATTATTTTGAAAAATACGTGGAAAATAAAATTTGGAGATTTGGAGACCGCGAGACATGTCTGTACTGTACATAACAAAGTGGTCCTTCGAGCCGGATCTTCAATCTTCATTTAATTTCCAATGTCACGATCAGGTTAGCTATCCTACATATCAATATCAATATCATGATGCGTTGGATGTATAATTTGATGACGATTATGAGTGGGAGCTGCCGCGGTACAGAAATCTCACACCTCGCGAAAACTCTGGACCGAACAGATTCATAGATGAATGGCCGAAAATGGTGATGCAATATGTGCAATGTTTAATGGGAGCTCATCAAACGCGACATTCACCACAAGTTTTGATGGTGATATAGTGCCCAACCGGGACTATAGGACATCTGACTACTACAATACTGCCACAACTTTGAGACGGGAATATGGAACGTTCACTTGCTGTAATACTGCCGCAATCCCCGGACGTGGCTGTAGGATATGGTGTGGGTTTTCCTGTGGCCGAAAAGATCCTAGATCTATGCGTTTTGGGGCATTTTAGATATTTTAGAAGATGGTAGCTGCGAGCTGACTTCCGCGCCTTTTTTTTGCGTTTTCTTCTCCTGTTTACAACATTCTGTTGATGTTCTGCTCTGAAGTAATGGGGTGCCATTGTAAACCATTGCCGTTCACTTACGCTAGTTCCCAACTATCACTTTTAGGGTTAGCTGAGAGTACATTATCAACATTGGTAGTTTGGTTTTCACATGACCAACATATTGAAGTTAACGCTGAATGATAATGGCTTCGATGCTCATTAATTTGGCTTCTTTAAGCACACTATCCGCTGTACGTTTATCTTGCTATTTTATTTTTAATATTTTTTTTAAACATTGTTGTCGGTTGTGCTTTTTTAGAGCCTTGACTTGTCTTCTATACAGTGTTCACGTTTTGGAGACGTACAAGAGTGTGAACTGTGTCTACTTTTCGGCGGTTTATTGGTTACGAATCCGCGTACGGCTGAAAAACCCTATCCTAGGACCGCATACCATTCTACAGGATGTGATCTTTTTCTTTTTCTCGGTTTTTACGGTTGCCCTTTTCCGTTCGTGTATTTTCTCGACGCAATGTATTAAGTATACTGTGTAAGTGTCAAGAGTATAATAATTTTAATGCACTTTTTATAATCCATTTTCATGACAAATTTAACCCAGGATGCCAGCCACCGAAAACGTATTATTTGTTAAAAACGCAGTGCATGTAACAATTTGGCCCCGGTGAGTTTTAAAATAATTCTATCTCGTTGTTTTGGTGAAGTAATTTTACACTTCAGTTGAATAAATGTAACGTTAATGTTATCATCTCTGTTTGGTAATATGCAAATGATCGCGCTCGCCGCCGGCGGCACGGAAAATTCGAGCGAAAGATAATTGGGCATAAAAGTGGCTTAATACCATTTGACAAAGTTCGGACCTATTGAGGTTATCAGTTTTGATAATATTTTAGATTTTCACTCATTTTTGAAAATATAAAATTTTACATTCAAAAAATTTCCATGCTTTTATTGAATAAAGGTAGGTATTTTATTTTTATATTCATTTACCCATGATATTATTAATGTTTCATTATAAAATCGGGAATATATTGGGAATATTCTGTCATTGGACAAACCTTACAGTTTAGTTGATTATATAAAAGATTTTGTTTTATAAATTGAGATACGCGTACTATTTTTAAAACAAGCTAAATTATTGTGTTATGAAAATAAGACTTACTTGATGCTCGCTACTGGATCGCTGGTTTTAACCGCTAGATCAACAAGCATATCGTCACCTGCACAGCAATACCACACATCTAAGAATTATGTACTTTACAGGAGAGAGACAGAACTAGTTTTAACTGATTTTTGTAGAATTACTGAAGTATTACTTACCTTTCTAGAGTTGTAAAGAGGAACATATTCTTTAACTTAGGTACGATTCCCTTGACTTGTGCACAATTGACAGGGAGGTTACAAATGATATGTGGTGATTACATTTCTTTGATTTGCACGCCCCTAGCGGACGCTATCGTGAAACTAGAGATTTGGTGTTACTGCTGACGGTGACGATATATAGATTATATTTTCCGGAAGCTAAGGATGCGTTAATAAAAAAGTGTGTAAAAGCGTACCACTTTATTTTTAAAACAAAATCTAAAATTTTTGAGAGGGGATGCGTTTTAACATGGAATCTGTTTCACCGGAGGCTTCCCATGTAAAATATGTGCGATATATAAAAGAACATTGTATTTAATATTTTTGTAGTCATCAACGGGAAAGAAATATCTAGGAAAAACATATTCTATATATGATAAGTGCGTCTGAGATACGTAACGCGATTTTCTCTCTCACTAAATTAATTTCTCACCCTCCCGTTCCCTTGGAATATTTTCTTCTTTATAACTTCTATCTTTCCTCTGTTTATATCTTTATATTCTTGTTTTGAACTTTTACTATCACTTTTTAAAATTTTATTTGGAAAATAAACAATTGATCCATATACACAACAATCATAATAAAAGTATAACAATAATTTAACCAATCACATGTCTTCTCTGAAATAAAAATGTATTTGATACAGTGAAGACAATTATTTGAAAACGACTTTTTAAATAGATAAATAGCGCTTATTAAGACATTATAATAGGAAACGCTGCAAAAAAAAAAATTGAAATGGAAGAGATCTTACTCCTTTATTGCAGAAATTTGAGAAAAAGTAGAAATTTAAAATATGAACAGAGAGATAAAAGTTATAAAAAAAAACATGTACAAAGGGAACGGGAGGGTGAGAGGAAAGGTAAGGAAAATGGGATAGAGAATAAAATCTGTGTGATAAAAATAAAATGAAGGTCATTGAGGTTTATGTGTTAAGTTTAAATTTAATTAAGGTAAATGGAGTATTAAAAATGTCGAGTCATTAGAGAATTCGAGGAGAAAGTACATTATAGTCCTAATATTTATATAGTTATTTATTTAATAAGTCTCACTTTTATTATGATTTTTGTATTTATAGATAAACTGTATGTTTTTCTTATAAAATAAAATGTAGTACATGACAGTGACAGCTGTATATTTTTAAGATTTTTTAGATAGCGATATTTTATATATTTATAAAGGAACTTTTAGGTTGTTTTATAAATAAACTAGAGAAAATTCTGTGACAGGATAAAAGAAATGGAATAGAAACATATTTTTAAATTTTACGCAGAATTTGTTGGTAAGTAAATACCTATTTGTGGTATTGAATTAAACTGTTATGAAGTACTTTGGAAGTAGGTACCTACCTATAAACCCTTTCGCGCCGAGTCCATGCCGTTTTACAAAATAAAAAACACATTCATTATTTGCTATGTGGGTGCTCTACCGCGCAGTTTTCATACGCAGGCAACGCGGACTAGTTAATTAAATTTATTTTGTATATATGTATAACGTTCTATTTTTACCACGTCCGCTCGGTATCACATGGGATGAGTAAATAACTCATGGATAACTCATATTATATTGTAAATCTGCCTATAAAAAGGTTCTCTTTAATAAATCAGCACTGCAAGATACACCAGTAAATTGAGTATTCAATTAATTCATTGACTTTGTTGGAGTTGGTTGTGTGGATTTTGAGATTATTTAAATATGATTGACTTGTGATTGTGTTAGAAGGTTTTGTTGTTGTGAGACAGAAGCTCCTTACATCTTCTAGTCTCATGCGTGTTGTTTATATGTCGCAGTGTAGGGTGATTCTTGAAACTTGGACTGTATCCGTCTCTGGTGCATATTGTCTTAATGCATCTGCTGATTGATCGCTTTGCTTTGGACCCTATATGGTTGATAGGCGAGTCCTTATACGACCATGTCTATGGGCGCGTGCAGAATCACCACAACTTATTATCTATGTATACCTACTAACACGTGTTTTTGATTATCTATTACATTTATCAAATTCAATTCCACATAATTATCACACCGAATAAATTATATAAAGAATGAGAAAACCAGTATTGGAAAACAGTTTTTGTTTTGTACGTAACAGTAACCCACTTTTCCATGAAGTCATTGCCATTTTCTTAGATTTTAAAATGATATTATTCCTTTAACAGTTATTCGTGTTTCAATAACAATATTCTCTGTAGACTGTTTATTTGTTCAACCTCGGGCTGTTACATTAACACAATTTATATTCCCGGTAGGCCCTCTTTCTGACAAATCTCCCCCATTCTCCACAACAACCAGTTAACCCTTAGAACATTGTGCATATTTTTTGTTTCGAGCAATGTTTGGAAGCATCCATGCGTAACATTTGTAGTACGATAAACTACTGAATTTATTTAAAGTAAAGACCGTTTCATCTTCTCGGGGTATCATCGTATCAAACTGTCTAACCTCTGTCATATGTTAAACTAGTGGCCCGTGCCCGGTGCTGCTCGGGATACAGAATATAGGGTTAGAGGGTGGGTGCCATTGTTTTGCGCAGGCTCGAAATAATAACGATGTATGCAGAATAAGGTACGGGAGGGTGAGATGTTCGGAAGGAGAGTAACTATATATTTTTTAAGAGGCCTAAAGTGCAACTGGGCAATATTTGTAACATATGGCATTTAATATAACATACATTTATTTTAAGAGATATAATGGGGTGGGCAAGGAAAGAGGTGCCTTTATTTTAGATAAGGTTCTAAGGAGTATGGTGGGATAAGATCCCGTGGACTGTGTCGATTAAAATAATGATTAGTAGAGGTAACCCGAATTGGATTCAGAAAGGAAAATAATGGCACATAGATCTGACCTACCTTGCTCTAAAGTCTTGTGTTAGACGTCGTTTTCACCTCCAGTAACTCGCATCATTTTTATGAAAAATCGAGATATCACTGCACTTCCGGAACTTTTTAGAACACCGCCTCTTCGTGGTCCTAGCGTTACGCACGGCGCTGCTTTCGGACGGTAAAAAAATAACACAGATCTTAACAGTTTGGTGTCAGAAGGCAATCTGTCCCCACGTCGGCGAAATCTCTAAGTCATAGTTGGCCAGAGCGGGACAGGTATATATTAAGGTTTATTCAAGTTTACAGTAGACTCGCAAGTGCGTAAGGATTGCTCATATATTTATCATTATGAGAACAGTACATTTAAATGTTTTAGCGTTACTCTATTGCGAGCGAAAGACGTATATATATAAGATGGTTTCGTAATATTAAATGCGACAAATTAACTGTTAAATTCTTGACACTTTAATTTATCGAAATATATCAATTTTCTTTGATATTTGCGTACGCGTGGTATATAAAAGGCATATTATATACAATTTCAGGAATATTTTTCTTTTAAATGTGTATTTTTTAAATAAAATAACAATCGCTTTGTTTGAAGCCACGAAATTTATTATACGTCAACCGGTTTCGTTTATCTCAAGCTTTATTAGGACGTATTTAAAACTGATCATAAGTACTAAAATAGTGCACTTATATATATATATATATAAAGAGGGAGACAGAATATAAAATTATATGCGAAAGAGAGAGACAGAATATATATACAAATAAACGGAACATTAAGGCAGGGAAAAATACAGTGTTGATGGATATTAAATGAAACATACCTAATATGGGGCTGAGGGATAAATTAATTTGATTTTTAAGAATTGGCATACCACTGTTTATTACATTTTTTATTTCAAGGGCTTCTAAATTGTCCAACCGGAGGCCAAATTTGTTTTTATGGAGGATATTGACCCCGGTGGTATTATTAAAATAATGGTCTTTTTCAATAATATGATTGGAAAATTCTGAGAAATGGTGCATTTTTTTGGTGTTGCTCTCTTGCTCGACCCCTTATTCTGTACCAGTTGTTCTAAGTAGCTTGTACATTACTCCACTCCAGAAACTGGCCTATGACTGTTCCTCTACCTCGATTTACTTGCAAAGCGAATATATAAATAAATAAATGATATTATAATTCGTAGCTAATAACATGATAAATAATTACGTTCACGCACATGCTCTGGCTCTGGCTCCGGCTCCGGCTCCGGCTCGGGGTGTAAAGTGGCGCTGACGACGTTGAATACGTAATCAAGTCACCCCCACCCCTCCGGCGAGGTGAGGGTTGCGGCTTCCCCGATCGGAATAAGCAATTTAGGCCTCGTCTTATTAAATTATTTTGATTGAAGATGGGATGAGGCGGGCCTGATTCGTGCCTTATCGTATTATAACATCCCATTCAGCTCTATTAGTGACGTCATTATTGTCATGCGAAGTTACTTCAATTCTTGCCTCGACTTTGATGCCTCGGATGAATAAATGAGATTTGTTTTTGTTGCAGGTAAGAGGTCCTTTCTACGTTTCTCTGCATTGGGAATCCGATAAAGGTAACTATATATTTTATTCAGTGTTATTACTTATTTCTCATACACACACACACACACACAGATTCACAGCACATACACATAATAAGTACATTAAGAGACAAATGGGCTATTTGTTACATATTATTATTTGATTTAGAAATGATAGAGTTATTCACCCCCAAATAAGAAAGATCTTAAACTACGAGGGTGGCTATCAATATATATTAACAAGATACACGTCTACAATAATACAATGTGAAAATAAATAAAAAGATTTAAAAAATATTAAGAAATTGATCAGATTAGAACTTGGAAATAAGTAAGATATCGAATACATAATTATTTTGAAGTCATTTTAGAACCTCTTTTTTGTACACATTTATATTTGCTGCTAATTTAGTTGATTATACAGTCTAGGAGAAATGTATGATGCATGTCTCTGTCCTATTCCCAATTTGAAGATTTTTTAAATAACACGTTCGTTAGGTTTACTTTGAGTCTAATAGTTGTGATGCATTCTTATTTTAAAACAATAAAAATCAATAAAAACTTGTTCAGTCGGGTAGGCACTTGACTTTTGAAAAAATATTTTTATTATTATCTTTTGAGTTGTAATTATTACTTTGAGATGTACGGGACAAGTTCTTCCCCAACCTAGCATTCCGTATTGTAATTTGTATTTATTGAAGAAATAAAATAAATACACCGAAGAGTTCACTTGTAAATATTATATAAAAAAAATGATGCACAACTAAGCTTCTGCGTTCACATCCGCTCCAGATCCAGTCTTTCTTCGCAAATGCACTCTGTCATCTACCAAGTCCAAGAAAGTGATTTTGAGAATATCAATTCGTATATATTTGGCACATACTAATCAAATGAAAGATTGTTTTTAGTTCCATGCAAGTTCCATTATCATATCAGCTACTTATAATATACCAACCAATACGAAATTTCACAAAAAAAAAATTAAATATCTGATCCAATATGGATACATATTGACATATAATGTATAAATATGTATATAGACCACCCTTAGAATTTTCAAAGAACCTCGTGTAGTCATTTTATTTTCCTTCTACATTTATTAAATACCACAAATATTTTGTAATATTTTTGTTTTCTTTTTTTTTTTTTGGGCGTGGCCATTCTTTCAGCATTTTCCCGTCGATACTTTGCCAATTGCTTGCCATTGTTGCTATTTTTCTCTACCTCACCGTCGTCGCTTTTTCTGGAGCGTCTTACATATTAATAAAACATCGCAAACACTTTTTAATAACCAACGCAGAGAAAAATAAATTGACGTTTTAATTTTGAAAATCGATTGTTATTGTGAGAACTGTCACTTTGTAAATGTGTGTGTGTGTGTGTGTGTGTGTGTGTGTCATGAAAGTGAGTAGACGAGTGGTGGGAGGTGAGCCTTATAAGGGTCCGCCTCTGGGCTTCATAGCTTCTTCTGAATAACAAGTGTATCTCTGAAGAGTATAATTATTATTGACCGTTTTAATAAACTTTATTAAATATTGTTACCTGGAAAATATTGAGTTTCAACCAAGACACTAGACAGTAGAACCCCAAAGGAATCTGTGATTATTCAAGATTTATAACAGTTATGAAATAAATTATTACTCAATATTTTGAGTATGTCCAAATATTTGTAGGAACCAATTACTGGAATTTATCCCCTGAGAGATTGTCATCAAGATATAGATGTCTCACGGAGGCTGGCTCAAGTGATCACTTTACACAATGTAACGTTCACCCATTTACTTGAGTAAGCATCGGCATGGGCCCAAGACTTCCATACTTCCCATATAAAAATAATAGCTTCGTTTCTGTGAGACATGTATATTTTTAATTATTACATTCTGACATAAAGCATAACTGTCATTAGTTCAAATCACCCACAGAATACCAGATTATTCGTTCTTTATTTTTATTTTGAAAAAAATGTACCTTCGGAACGAAATTGTTAGTGAAATTTAACTTCAATGAAATTTCCCATTCGCTTTTCTCTTTGTGACGAACAAACATTAGAGTTTTACATAAATTAATTAAAATACAGTCGGGCGCACTCATCTACGACATTCTTAGAATTCTTTTGTCAAATATCCTTTCACGGCTACACCACTGCCGTGCGTATACGTACATTCACCATTTTCGATACATGATATTTCGTATCGAATTCCACAGGTCAGATTCTTTCACATCACGTTCTGCTTTTCATCCCCAACTCCATTATTCGCTTTAATCTATCACGCCAACGGTTCGGAGCCCCCGTCAAGTGTTCCATTGAAAAGGGAGGACGTAACGCCGCCGTGACCGGCCTCGCAGATCGCGCGCTTTGTGCTCCGCGCCACCCTCCCTCGCTCACGATCCGTTACAATTAACGCCGTTAGAAGTTGGGCCGCAACCGTTAGAACAGAGCTGATCCTTTTCGCCGCTAAGGATGAGTTCAGAGGCGTGGCGTCTTTCGTTGGGCACAGAGAAACCTGCACATTTAAAGAAAATTACGTATTTTATCCCAAGTGTTGTAATTATTATGAGTGATACCTCAGTTAGTAAAATATTTATATTTCTTTTAAAATTAGCAATATTAACTTTGTGGTTAAAATTCATATTTTTATTTATTATCTTTGTTTTGTTAACTACTTAATTGAGTTTAAATACATCTACCGGTTTCGAAAAATACAATTTTCTTCTTCAGGATGTCATTACTAACTAAAACATATATTATTGTTTCTTTACCAGAATCTATTTTTAAAAAATCTATTTAAAAAAAAAATTTTTAGCACCTAATTTTAATAATTTTTAGGAAAAAAATTTTGAATGGGACTCGTAGTTAAATTTAGTTGGTTGTTTATAATTTTTTAAAACATAATGATAGTAATGATTATTGGCGTAGGATTTTATACATAAATAACTTTTCGAATCAAATATCTAAACACCTACCACGAAACATTAGACTGGCATTTTATACAAATAATAGTATAGGAAATTTTCTCATATATAATTTTTTGATTAGTTTTACACGCTTTATTTATCTCCAACGATTCCAAATTATTTAATTTGTGACCAACACCGTTTATATGCAAAATTAACAATCCCAATTTTTTATCAAAACCATAACCATTTTCTATCAAATGATTAGGAAATTCTGAAAACCCACTATTGTTCAAACATCTCAAATACTCCCTTACTCTTATATTAAAATTTCTACTCGTTTGATCAATATAAAATGCAGCACAATCCTTGCAACTAAGTTTATAGACACCAGAATTGTTAAATTTATCATCTTTGTCTTTAGAATTTATGAGAAAATTTCCTATACTATTATTTGTATAAAATGCCGGTCTAATGTTTCGTGGTAGGTGTTTAGATATTTGATTCGAAAAGTTATTTATGTATAAAATCCTACGCCAATAATCATTACTATCATTATGTTTTAAAAAATTATAAACAACCAAATAAATTTAACTACCGGTCCCATTCTAAATTTTTTTCCTAAAAATTATTCGAGTATATTTGTATTAAGTAACAATTTGAGTTAGGTACTAAGAATTTTTTTCTTTTTTAAATAGATTTTTTAAAAAAGGTTCTGGTAAAAAAACAATAATATATGTTTTAGTTAGTTATGACATCCTGAAGAAGAAACCGGAAGATGTATTTAAACTCAATTGAGTGGTTAATAAAACAAAGATAATAAATAAAAATATATATTTTTGTATGAAAGTAAACTTCACATCAACATTACCTACTTGAAATGGATCTTATGCTAAAATACCCAACTTTTTTTTTACTAAATCATGTTTATGATTCAATACGACGCTGAAAAGGCTTACACTCGCAGCACGTATGTCACAGAATCGAGTGACGAATGTAAACACGTCATCTTCTCGACCACCAATTCGGTTGCAACCGACTGGTCCATCTGGTACCGTGTGGGGGACTAGACGGAGTCACTTAATTTTGTGAAAACTTGGATAAAAAAAAGAGGACAGTTTGTAGTATTTTTCTGTAATTATTAAATGTTATTTGTTTGATTTTATTTAATTCAATTTGATATAAGTATATTGATAACACGGTGCATCACCGAATAGATAGCCGAATGTTAATAATTAGTGTTGGTAAAGATTGGTTTTCGATAAACTATAAATTCAATTCCACTGTTGTGTCATTGTTGCTTAGGGATGAATTATTTTGTTTCCAGTCTGAATTATTTTTTATTATATCATAATTTTTTAGGTCAAGTAATTCGTTTTTTTTTTTTTTTTTAAATTTAAATTATTGAAATGAAAAATAATAATCAGATGTTCAGTTTTAGTTTTTATTACGCTGATGAATGAAACGGATTATTCCGAAACCGGTTGGTTTAAATAAACTCACGTGGTTAAATACGCAGTCAAATTTATTAATATATTAATAATCGACTACAATGATAAGACCATAGTAATCTGAAATTCACCAGTCTAGGCAATTTTCTGAAATCAAATTCCACATTGAGCAACCTCGTGAAATCTTTATCCGCATGAGAAAGATGTTCTGCAAGCATTATCCCAACCTTGGATTACGAATACGAATGGTCCGATACATTTGAGATGTGAATCTACAGAATAATGCTCAAAATAAGTATGATGGATATAGTTACGAATGAAAATATTATGAGCAATATTTGAATATGTCCAAGAGCACACAATTACTGGATTTTCACTAACAAGGGCACTGTTATTAAACAAATAATAGATATCTCATGGAGACGAAGATATTTTTATTATATTTTAAGGGGAAAATATGGAAGTATGGGTACTTACATGGTTTACTACCTGTCTTAGGCTATCTTAAATGATCACCCATTAATCAATCTCCATATTTATCAAATTTATAAAAGTTGTATATATGTTAAAATGTGGAAACGCTTTGAGTACTATTACACTATTGCTATCTATGGACTAAATTTGATATTTATATTCCCTGAAACAGCATATATGTCACAATGAGAATCTAATTATTTTAAAAAATTATTTATTTCTAAAATGTTTTTTATCTGTAATTACCCATACTTTCCCATATTTTTCCCTTAAAATATAATAAAAATACCTTCGTCTCTATGAGATATCTATTATTTGTTTGAAAATATTATGATTCTGATTAATAAAGAAAAACAAATAGTTAAAATATTAAAAATCCGAAAACATCCGAGATCCGGAGAAGTATATCTTGTATCTCATAATGCAGAGATAGATTGCTAGAAGTCGGAGAACCCTGGATAAAAAATAACATCATGACTTAAGAAACTGAGGCAACGGTTTTGCCAATCTATTGTAGAGCTGCACCAGGCGACAGTGAACAATGTGATGATAGCCAACGTTTGTTGAACGGATAAGGGACGAAAAACAGGAGTGTGTAAAAAAATAAAATTAGCACGGTTCATTGTATATTCGTATTATTTTAATGTATTTCATAAATTGATTAATATCATTTACATATTTCTCTCAAGATAAATGTTGTCGAGTCCTGACTCCGGCCAGATCCGTCCGACCCTCGGTGTCTCTGGGTTTAGGGGAGCAAAAGTCGGGAAGTTTTCTCATCAACGGTCTTACAAAGATCACCACCTCCTGTAAAAAGTTAAATGAAAAAAACACCAACATCTCGGACATCTACTGTGAATGAATGAAACTAACCATCTTAAACTATCACAGTAGACGCGTTTAAGTAAATAATGAGGTATTCAACCATATTTTTCTACCCCTACCTGGCACCACTCGAGATTCAGATATACTTATAATTTAAAATAGGGATTTTAGGGGAAGGAGGAAGGGGATGGTTATTTTTTCCGCTGGCCCTAAATAGTAACAATATTTGCAAAAAATGGGTAACTTATATAAGGGTCCTAAAGAATAACTATGCAAAATTAAAAGTGGCTGCTGTTGAATATAAAATATATGAATAGCCTAGTGGTATGGAGAGGTGAATAGAGCGGGAAAGCGAATGGTAGCTTTGCAAAATTTGGTTTAAATCGTTCAAAAGAATTGTCTAGAGACCATACAGATATTCAATTTTATATAAGTAATATAAATATTTTTTTACAATTTCTCATAATTTAGTCGTGAAAATACTTCTGTACACTTATTAACTAGATACATATTGCAACAAAATAATAATAGATAAAATACGAGTTTATTTATTCATAAATATTGTATTATTGATACGAGTACCACGTATGTGATATTATTATTGTTATTAGCCAATCATATTCCATATAAATAAAAAACATTAAAAGTTGCAATTGCAACGATGTAACTTATTAAACTTCTCCATTTATTAAAATAACAAGGCCTATTTTGCGAAGTTTATATGTAACCGGTTAAGTCACACATTAGATCGGTTATATCTCTGTAATCTCTCGCACGATTTGTGTTTTGATTATTTACCACGGCAGCACAAAAGGTTTACTGCAACTTTTTTTCTTTCAAACTTTTTTCTACTTCTTTTAATAACGCGGGGACACCTGGTGTATATATATATATATTATTTTGGTAGTATACATTTCTATGTAATTATTTATTATTTTATTTTGATTTATTTAGACTTTATTGACATACATATTTTTGTTGTAACAGAGGTGAATATATTATAATGTAACACGATAAACATAAGATACAATTATATTGCAATTAAGTACTCGTGGTTTATTGTGTAGGATGGAGTAGACTCCACCTCTGATATATACAGCGTTGTCCTGGCAATTTTGTTAGACTGAAAAATAAAAGATTATATCTTTCTTTCTTTAAATTATGCCAATTATTATTAAACACAAGAATCTATAGTTTTTGATATTTTTTTAGTTGTACACGACATTAACATTATGATTGAAAAAATAAAACTAAATGCTTATAATACTCGCTGCACGAATCACAATTTGATAACTCACCATAGTTTAAAAACAAAAACACTTAAAAAACATGAAACATGATAAGAATTTTAACATTTACATTCTGCACCGACGTATTTTATTTATTTTTATTTTAATGAGACAGACAATTTTTGTAATTAAAAATATTATTTATTACAGTTAGGAGAATAAAATGTTATTTACAAGTTAGTTACAAATCTAAAATTGAGGAGGATACGATACATAGCGCACGGGTTTCACTGTCGGAAAGCAATTTCAACAATTAATTGTGTCATATAGCGACATTATTTGGGATTGTCTGAGTGGACTGTATGAAAAATGTTGGAGGAAAGGGCAGGATGACACAGTACTAAAGAAACCACTCACCAATTGAAAACACGAAAAACAAATATTTTGCAAAACATTATTTTGCAATTAGTGCCATCTGTGTGTCAGTAGAGACTTTAGTTGCTTAGTTCTAAAAACTCACAGCTGTACTCATGAGGCTCTTTTTTTATTCGCCTAATCGTGCTATTTACATTACTCAGTTCTGTCTTTAAGTTAGTGAATTACTTAAGTCCTGTAAATAGCTATTTACTGAATTGAAAATTCCTTTCGGTTGATCCGTTTTGTATGGAGTCGTTACTTATGCTATTTATTAACAGAATAACATTAGAAAGGGTTACAACTGCGTGCAAATCATTGAAGTGTCTACTTCTTCTTTTACTAATTCACGAATTTTACTATCTTAATGTTTTTAACCTGTTGATTTCATGATTGTTCTTTAAATTTGGTCCATGGATTGGTTTTTAATTTGAGAAAAACAAAAAGAAATTGGCAGAACTATTTTCTTTGTTAACCTTTAATAAAAATAATTACTTCATTTAGTTATTATGTGAAGTATATTCAAACAATAAATGAATCATGTTCAGTCATAGAAAGTGTTCTTAAAAACGTTCATACATTTTTATATGGGCAAGAAAGTATTATTTTACGTTCAAACTTTAACTATAAAAACTCTATTAATAGTATTCTAAAATTACAAATAAATGCATGGTAGGGTAGTATAAACGACGCATTCATTTTGTCTAAAGGCGTTAGTTAAACGAAAATTCATAATCCTGTGTATAATATAATATATTGTATTATATTATATGTGATTGTATATGATATTTTGTATTATATAATATATTATATATCATTGGTAACAGCATAACCTAAATCTATACCTACTGCACGCCACTGACAATATGTTATGTAATCCCTCGACAATGCTGGAAAATGATTACTTTTAAGACATTCGAATTGAAGTAAGGTACCGTCAGCTACTTTGCATACATTTCTCGATGTAGTTAGGTGAACCGGCTCATAATCGAAAAAACAACAGTTTTAGTTGTTTTCAGTAAGGCGATCAAATTAACACTGAATTGCGCCGCGCTGATTGGCGAGCAAGTAGGTAACCAAGTATGTGTTTGATATAGGTTGAAAGGAACCTATATAGGCATTAATAATTTTCTTTAACAAACATACCATAAATATATGTATAATTGTCCATGTCGCAAACTGACGAAAAAAAATTTATAACTGTTGTAGCGCCAAACAAAGTAAATTATTATACTATTACATTTTACTTTGATTATCTTATACACTACAAAAAACTCCTCGTTATCGGGAGATATTTATAGTAGATAGGATAAAAAAAAAACTCTTAGAAAGCAATTACTTTGTGGTTTGAAACTACGAAATTTATTATACGTCAACCGGTTTGTTTAGCTTTGTTAGAACGTATTTAAAGAAGGAGATAGAATATAAAGTTACATGTGTATCTCTCATCTCATGAGTCTCTCTCTCTCACTTTCACTTTACAAGTGCACTCTTTTTGTATTTATTTTTAGTTTTAAATACGTCTTGACGAAGCTTGAGCTAAGCCAAATCGATTGACGTGCAATAAAATTCGTGGTTTCACAAAAAAAGTGATTGTATTTTATTTAATTCAAAGAAAAGTGTACTCGAATTTTGTACACCAAAGCACTACACAATATTCGTAGATATTTCATATAAATTAGTATAGCAGAAGTCCACACCTAAAATAATTAGAATTGTAGGCGTGGGCCAGAATGGATGGGTATTAAATCATGGGCAGTTGCTTACTTGAGTAAACTTAGGCCGAAGAAATATTGCGTAATGGTAACGGGAAAGTTATTTCTTGGTTGTTCCCGTTCCGAAGTCACTCTGCCGGCCGACGCGTTCCCTCGCCCAAATCCACCCTTCCGCTCGCCCAACCCTACCGCCATCCGCCCCAAATTCACTTTCAGTACAACGAACATTTTTTCTCGAGTCGGCCGCTAAAACTTGGTCGATAAAAATCTACGCAACTGCACCAAACTGATAATCTGATAAAACATCTCCTAAACATGTCAAACATTTAATATTTTATTAATTTCACACATTAATGAAATTACGACTAAAAGCCGGTTGTGTAAAAATTGTTATTTGATCGTTGGTAAAAAAATATTTTAAATATGAATTAAATATATTAATTTGATAGATATACATATAAAATAAATTTTATCGAAAAATATTGTTGTCGCGCCACCGGCATTCGAACCTGGATCTCTTTCCAAACCGGGGATGGTGCATTATCCAACTATGCTACAGCGACGATATTTTTAGCGACAAATTTTCGAACTTATATGTTACCTTTTTTGATATTAATACATTTAATCGTTTCATTATTTGAAAGAGCCATCTGCCTTATTTTTACGGAATCTCAAATACCTTTGAGTAAACTGATAGCAGACGCCAGAATTATCAATTCATTTTTATTAAATTTTGGACACATTGATACAACTTTATTATTAGGAATACACATTCTTCTTGATTATTCTTACATAGGTTTGTGATATATTAAATATGAATTCATATTTAAACAGACCTATGTTCTGAAAAATTACAACTTCACAATAAGAATGTGTTCAATAAAAATATATTTACTTCTCAAAAGTACATCCCGTAGTAAAATCATTTTACTTTCCGATATCCGATAGTAAAAACGAGAATCGATAGTAAAATATGGCGGACTCATCACAGCTGTTCCAAAAGTCATCTGACATTGATAATTGAAAGTTTCAGTGTACGACAATTAATTAATCATTCAATATCCCGGTATTTTAGTGATGATAATTCGTCCGATTGTTTCATTATTTAATTGATTAATTTCATGTCTGAAAAAAATTCACTACCAAAGTGACAGATTTCGAATGCAGAAGCGAAAAAATTCATGGATAAAGTATGTTTCATGATTATTTGTCACGCCTATAGACATTTCATCTATGACAATAGTTAATTTAACGTTCCAACAACCCACAGACGATTTTAACCACGGCTATTAGTAAAACGTTACCATAATAAAAGTTTACTAGTGATCACACAAACCGGCTCTAAAGCAATGACATGTTTCAGTTTTGAATTAAAAACGGAGAAAGATTTCAATTCAATTAAATTGTTTAAAATTTTATTCGTGGCTGTAGCAATATAAAATATAATTAGCGTTTGTAGCAACATAAAATATAATTCGATAACTTCTATAAACTTCACAAGTTAATACTAGAAAAGATAAGTATTTAAGATTTATTAACTATGTATACATGCCTACCCATTAAACAAATGAATTATGATTTTCTAAAGAACTTTCTAAACTCGACTAACTTGTCGTGCACAAGAACTTTAAATGATTAATTATTTTTATTCAAAATCGTAAACGGCATGCTGGACATCCTTAATATGACTGAATTGATTTCGTACCGCTGGCGCTGTTTCACGGAAATGTTTCAAATATAAATTGTTTTGTCGATATATTCAGATGTTCAACGCTTATATATAAGAGTGATGTTTTTAACGCTGTATTGAGATAAGCCGTTCTGTGTTTAAGCAAAAAAAAAATTTTTTTTGCTTCATTGCTGTTATATATAATATGTACTTTTCATATTTAATATCTATTTTTATGTATAAGCTGCAAGCATATGTGGAAATTTATTTTGTAATATACCCTAAGGGGTAGATATTAAAAATAAATTAATAAACATGAACACAATTATTATTATCAATACACGATGAGAAAAAATGCTACGTTTGACTCACTGGTGTGATTGTGATTGATATTCGATAATAACAGTGATTGAAAACTGTGACTGTGATCACAGTTTCATTACTAATACAATACACGAAATAAACAAATAAAATAGAATTTTAATTTTGAGCGTATTTACTTTTATTAATTGCATAAAAAACATATTCTAGCATATATAAATAATATATATCTAATTTATTATCATCACAAAGAGAATAAAAACCCTTAAAAAATGTGAATTATTTTTCTGGTCAAATTCTCAGCATTTCAGGTCAAATGCGTAAAATGTTTTGGCAGAATCACGAATTATAACGTCATTCCTTCGTGAATATTTTCGTTTCATATGGACATGCGCCGAATCACAACCAAATATAAATAAAATAAAATAAATCACGAATCACGATATTTCCTGATATTCAATCATTGATAGTGAGTGACTCAAATATATCAGTGATTGACTCACGGCTCGTGATTTTGAGCCCATCACTACCAAACTCCCATGGCATATATTAAGAAATAACATACAGAACAAAGACTGTATTTCCGTTTTTAATAATGTTTTTTATGCGCTGGTTTTGGTTGATCTACATATGATTTTTTTAGAAATTAATTTATAAATAACTCAATTGAGAGATGCGTGTAGGCATGTACATACCATATAGAGAAGATTTGGGATGTACGCGGTTAATGGATAAAAACTCAGATTGTTGCATGGTAGATTTATTCAACATTAAAAATATCCAGTGTGCTTTTTATAGGCAGATTTATAATCCATGCATTGTCCACGTGTTATTTACTCAGCCCGTGTGGCAAAAATAGAGCGTTATTATACAAAATAAATTTATTTAACTGTCCACGTAGATTGCGTATGAATCTGTAGTAAATAGTCCAGGTGTTCTTTTTGAGATTATGTGAACTCAAACGTAATTCATCAACGTGTTCCTCATTTGATTATTGGCGCGGAAAACATATAATATTGTACGTAAGTGAGTGAATTCTCATAATATTTCACCATGTTAAAATAGTTCGTAATAACACATAAAACACTGATTTAATAAAATTAAATATGACGCTTCTTATAAACAAATTGCGACACGTGAAGATAATCAACAAAGTTTTCACTAAATTCTGTGATGCGAGCAGTTTTGGCTAACAAAGTAGTTCGCGGCAATTCTGAGGTAGAGTACAATATAAAATATAAAATCTTTTGCACGCTCTTTGGTTTCTGGTCGGAAGCATTAACCGATGTGCCATGGCGTGCATTTTATCGTATGTATTAGAAAGTATTGATATTGCAGTCATACTTCTTCATCTACGTTTTACTCTCAATGAAAGTAATCGTGATCATGAAAGTGCGGTTCATTGCATATGATCTTCTTCTTCTTGTGCTCAATAGCGAGCGTCGTGATCCTCAGATCTGTCTGAAACGCGGTGCACAATTTGTTTATATTTCTTCCGATCTTAAGTCATGTTGATTTCAGTGCTTAAAATGACCCTGTTTAACTCCTTTATTTTTAGTCCATTCATCTTGTAGGAGACCGTCCCCTATCTCGCTCTTTCTATAGTCCCGATGATCATGGTCTTCTCGTGGTTTCTTCTGGCAATACGTTCAAAAAATGTAAGATGATCTTTCAACACTCAATTTGGTCCATGGCATTTCTTGTGCCTTTCAGGAATAGTATCTGCATCGAAAATAGTATCGGTGATCATCCACGAAATCTGATTTCTTTGATCATAATTTATTTCAAAGGTATCCTCACGTCTGGTAATGTGGCCAAAGTATCTGAGAATTCAGAGACGTGTAATGGCTAATGAGGGCACCTACCGCCAACCCAGGACCGTTTAAAACCGTTTAAAAGAAAAAGCTCTTATATCGGTCCCACTCATTCATCGACAGGTTGGCATTTTTTTATACTAAACAAGCGACCGTGAAACGCAACTCAGCGCATAAATATCCAAGCAACGACGCACGGCCGCCAACCTAAACATCCCTCATTACATCTATCTTAAAAAAGAAAACAAAAATAAAAACGGACTGACTTGTCGTCAGAACACCACTGCCGGCAATTCATCCCCAATGATAAGAGTAACTAGCACAGCAACCACTAATATTACAAAATGAGAAAAAAAAATTAAAATAAACGATAAAATATACACTACTAATGTAACAAAATGAAAAAGAAAAATATCCGAACAGAAATATATATTACTAGTGTAACAAGATGAATATAAAAAACGTCTAATAGAATATATCAAAGAAAAATAAAAGAGACTGTTAAAACAACTACTTAAATACAAAGTACACAATGAGAAAAATATAATACGCTGGGAGTCCCAATTAGGAGCCCCTTATTAGTTCCCATCTAAATACCCAAACCTTCACAAAGATCCTGAACAGTTCCAGATTCATTTTGCTGCTGAGTTGATCGGAATTCCGGATAGAAACCCGGTCCACTCCCACCAAACCTTGAATCAAATCCTCTCTTGCATCCGTTAAAATTGCGCTACACCAAAGTATGTGATCCGGCGTTTGTTTGATCCGACTACACGCTGTCATGTATATAATTTCATCACAATCAACATACTCGTCCTTTAAATTCATTCAACATAAATTACTAAATCTTCATAAAATAAACATTTATTCCTTGTACAACATACCACGAAATAAATAGTAAAGAAATAAAAGAAAATAATAATAATCATTTTGAATAACTTCCAAATTCACTCCGCCCAAATATTAATATTACGTGCAAATTGGATCGCCCATTGCTGCCAAAAATCTCGCGTAAAAAGGATGTACTGTCTATAAATAGACCACACGTGTGCACACGTGCCGTTCGAACAAAACCAGAAATATCACGTCACGAGACTTCACCCCTATGAAAGTACACCCAGGAAAGTACATGTTACGGTTGTTTTTGTAATTCACTCTTTTCCCCCACCCCTTTATTTGTCATCGCCGCTTCACGAAAGGGTATAAAAACAGCCCCCACTTTCGTCTCCGCAGTAAATAAATCCGAGATCTACTCAACATACCGGCGCGTTCCGTGAGATTATATCGCATCACGATGTTTTTCGGTACTTCTTTTAAAATTAAAATGTATCTGGGTCTTAATGAAACTCTTTATTACGAGAATATTTCTCGACCATCGAAGTATTCATAACCAAGTGTGGTAGTAACTTTTATTCGAGAAATCGCAGTAAACTCATCCGAAGTCCGATGTAGTTACCTTCATAAATCATGTAGTCGGTATACAAAATTTTTGCCGTAAATTACCATTGGTTAATTAATATTCATCATGAACTACCCTTAAATTCTCGACACATTTTTATTACCTTCTCTATCGCCTAATTGCTCCTAATGACCTCACACACACCAAGAAGTCACCCCAGGTGACTACTTTCAGCTTCGTAGATCTAGGAAGATTGCCTCTGCCCATTTGAGGACCCCCCAGGGTCCGTGTGTCATTAGATACGCCGTCACCCATGATCCACGTCAACATCAAAGGTATCGTAAGGCCCGGTATTCAGTGTTTCGTGTCTACCTCGTCTAAATCTTTTTTTAATCTGGATCTTTCAACTCTCGCGGACAGTGACTTGTGGGTTAAATCTGCCGGCAGTGATGCGTGAGTCTCTTATGTTTTTCTTTTGTGTCGTCTCGTTTCCCAGAAAAAAGTGCCTCTTCACTTCACCTCTGCTCCCCGGCCTTGTTAATTCTATTATTTTATATTATTTTTATGTTTTGTATTGTAAATATTTTATTTATTTATTAATAACGTGAGTCAACCGGGGACAATGACAATGACTTATTGCATCGATTTTGGGTAAGCGGTGGGTCCGCCCTCATAACGTGATCGCTCTTAATCCCTTGCATAAGTCCTTGTATTCAACTCCAGATGGTCTGAAAGTGTGTCCCAGATGACACACTTCCTGATTCTTCTTCAGAGTGCGCCTGGCTGACGTCTCCAGCACCAGGAGACGCTGCTCGATATTTTTTTCCTTCTTAATCAAAACATTCATTCTGTGGGCTATCCACGGTGTGCGGTACGTGTTATTTTCCGCCTACCTACCTTCTTATATATCTTACATCATACTTTTACTTATAGCACTAATACTACCTACTTACTTTACGGCTTATCAAAGCGTATGCAATTTATTATATTTAAATTCATACCTACATTAATATCATTGTATTCGCTTCTATTTTTACTTTATCAGGCCAACGAATTCGGTTGCTTGGAAGCCCAGTTGAGATACCGTGTTAAAATGTAGAATTACCCAAAAAAATATTTTGTTCAAGGCTGCAAAAGCGCTTAGTTTAATTACTTTAAGTAAGGGACGGACGGTCATAAAAGCTCGGTATTGTTGGACGCTGGTAGGCCGACACAGCTTGAGTACAGCGGGGAATACAGCGGCGTTAATCCAGCAAACGCGACTAAAGTCACGTCCGCAAAATGCACCTTGAGGTACGCATCGCCATAGGCGACCAGTCCTCTGATATTCTCCGCCGTGAGAAATGGCTCCGTAGACGCCTTAGAAGGCGAGATTTTATTTTCAATCAGAAAATAAAATCTATATTGTCTCTAAAAGTATCAAGCAAGCGCTTTATGCATTGTAATTCCGGGGAAAGTTTAAACTGTGCGCCTCGAGTTTAAGCTTAGACTGTGATGTTCTCTGCGATTAATCGTAAAAGAGCAAGTATTAAAAAGAAGGCGAGAACAGACTGTCGTTATAGCATCAGAATATCGCGTCCAGAGTCCCGGTTTGCCTGGATAATTGGACATTATCCTCATCTCGTCATCAACTACAAGCCTGAACTCCGTCTCCCTACGCTGGCACCACAAGGAGCTGACCACATTTCACATCCAGGATCCAGGATCATCCTAAGAGGTAATCCCTTACGTGAGAGATCTGAATAATCAACATCAGACAAGCGTCAATATAAACAATTTAGCAGAGAAATGAATGCTGGCATGATGAACACAAATATTTAATGTTCATTTAATTGTAATTATTTTTGAATAGCCTTATTTATAAGTATTAAAGTAAATTGCTCATTTACCACTTTCAACACATGCAAGTATCTAAAAATATAGATTTTATATGATGTTATATAAAATATTATTTTATTTCATAATCATTTGACTTGTCAATATTAAAAAAAGAACCAATTAGGCTAGATGCCTCCCCCCTGAACATGAAGCCGAGGCAGAAAGAAGAAATTACCTAAAAACCGATGGTCGGTGTTTAGGCTAACCAGCGGGTTAGATGAACCCATCAAAACTGTTCGGACTAAAAGCTTCCCTTAAAACAAAAAATGTTTATATTAACCAAGAACAAAGGATTATAGATAATAAAAGGCCCAAAGACATAGTAGACAATAAGGAGTTCTTATTAAATAAATTCATTATTTTCTCTTGCTTATTGTACAAAGAATGTACTTCTCCTTTTAATTCGGTACTACGCTGGCGCGAGAAATATAATTCTAGAAATACATTTCAAGAATGTTTCATCACAAGGTAATGTACTGACCAATCTCCAGTTTATATTCCTAGTTCGATTTCATTAAAATTTTTTGAGATTATCCATACGTACAAATACATTTTAGGGCTTCATAAAACAGATTATTAGACGGACCAACATTATGAATAAATAAGTGCGACTTGATTATTATTTACCGATCCTGAAAAGCTGCCAACCCTCCCGTGAATATTAATCGGAGGATCAGCGGCGGCCGGGCTGGGGGGTGGCGGCGGCGGCGGTGGGACAGTTGCGACGGAATAACAAACACTTTCCAGAAGGAATAATTGCGCTGTTCCAACAAAAGTATCTGGGCTAATATTTAGACAGATTATTGTCCAAAGAGTTGGTAAATAATGAAGACGCAAACAATGGGGACAACTAACGGTCCCGGGTGGATCAAAGGTCAAATTGGTTCTACGTTTGTTTCAACAAAAAAAAAAAAAAAGATTACTCCGAGTCTGTTTTTTCACTGTTTATCTGAAAAAATATTTATAGCACATAACGAATAAACACTTCTTTCTTGGTAGGTAAATTTGAGACTCGAAGTCGGAAGTTTTTCTTGCTGTTTGTAATTCATTCTTCCTGAACGAGGAATTTCAGAGTTCGAGTCCTGGATGTAGTTATATATATTTTTTATTGATACATTTTTTCTGTTTATCCTTCTAAGTGATTCATCTAATCTGTTTAAATTATCAAAGAACTATGTTCTAAAATTTCAACATCAGGATAAAAATGTATTATTTTTTTTATTAAAATACATACATTAGAGTGATGTATCTATTTTCTATAAACTATGATTAAAAAAAATAGAAATGCGTACAACATAAATATTCTTACTATTTTCGAAATGAACTAAGCGTTTGTGTTATGAAAATAGGACCATCCTAAATCCCCGACCACTAACTAGATCACTAGGCGAATATCGTTAACTACTAGACCATAAGAAGATTAGGTAAATAAGTGATATTTTTGTTCTAAAGGTGAACGGTAATATAGTAATTAAATTAATATGAAATATTATTCTTAGAAGGACACATTCTTATTGTGAAGTTGTAATTATTCAGAACATAGGTCTGTGATATTTTAAATATTAATTAAATATATTAATTAATAAAAATGAATTGATAATTCTGGCGTCTGCTATCAGTTTACTCAAAGATATTTGAGATTCTGTAAAAAACGATTAAATGTATTAATATCAAAAAGGTAACATGTAGGTTCTAAAATTGTCACTAAAAATATTGTCGCTGTAGCATAGTTGGATAATGCACCTTCCCCGGTTAGGAAAGAGATCCAGGTTCGAATCCCGGTGGCGCAACAACAATATTTTTCGATAAAATTGATTTTATATGTATATCTTTCTAATTAATATATTTAATTCATATTTAAAATATTATTCATTTACTGTGTTAATGTCATTATACAATGTACATATTCGCAAAGTCAGATTGGTACGGTAGGCATCTAGTCTGAATGTTTCATGCTTCCTTAATGATCTGGTACTTACGTGAAGGTTTAAATATCAGATCAGCAATGTTGAGACTTTATAATCTATTGTTAATGAACGATTCACTATATGTATCAAAATTTCTGCGTAGATCTGCTCTGAATGATAATATTTTAATGATTGTTTGTATACTGCATAATGAGAACCCCAGATTGGGGAGCCGTGTTCTTGTCAATGATATGATATTTGTCTTATTTCTATTGGAAAGTTAGTGTATTTTATCGTTTTTAGTGTATAATATATGCTAAATATGAATTAAATATATTAATTAGAAAGATATACATATAAAATCAATTTTATCGAAAAATATTGTTGTTGCGCCACCGGGATTCGAACCTGGATCTCTTTCCTAACCGGGGAAGGTGCATTATCCAACTATGCTACAGCGACAATTTTCGAACCTTTTTGATATTAATACATTTAATCGTTCCATTATTTGAAAGAGCCGTCTACCTTATTATTACAGAATCTCAAATACTTTTGAGTAAACTGATAGCAGACGCCCGAATTATCAATTCATTTTTATTAAATTCACAGACCCATGTTCTGAATAATTACAACTTCACAATAAGAATGTGTTCTCCTAATATAATTTATGCAGTCATCTTGGTCGTTTTAAGCCCGCGTATGTCAAAGATGGCGAACTTGGTAATCTGCAATCCTACCGTATGAAGGGCGGTGATTATATTTACATACACCACATTTGAGGTCAAGACACTAAACGACTTTTTAATTGAACATCATATCGCCCTACTGATTCCACGAAAGCGCACGCGATATTTTTATATTTTCTTTACGAGAAAGGTGAATACTAATTAGGCAAATAACTCATTGAGAAGTCACGTCTTTTTAATATGCGACAAATTATTGAGTGACTGCAGAAACTAGTCAGAAAGAAATGTATGTTCCGAGAAAACATTGAATAAGACCATATTGAACATACATAGGTCATGTAAATGAGAAAGATTAGAATAAAAAATGAAAATATACGCAGGTGGACTAAAGTAGATGCAATAACACAAACATAAAAAGGCAGGAAGCAGGAGATACGGACAGGATACAGAAGAGAGTTGCGGTTGTTTAGGGAGACCTTTATCGAACAATCGATGATCGTGGGCTAAATAAAGAAAAATTACAACCCTTCTTCAAAATCATGACAGAAAATAAAAAATGTAAAAGGTACCAGTGTGTCAAATATTCGCACAAAATGAGTGAACTTACTTTATTTCTGTACCGTCTTCTCATAGGTATGTCATTTATATCGAGCCATTAGTCGGCGAAGGACGAAGTCACGAAATTATGGCAGTTGAATATTTTATTGATGAGTCGGAGTCATACCAAAGTTATCTGTCATTTGTCATTTTAGTCTGTGAAGGGTCAAGTCACGATATGCTTCAGAAATTAAAATAGTTGAACACTTTGGTGACGAGTCAAAGTTATACTAATGTTACTGACCTTACTAGTGAAAACTTCACTAATGTAGTACTTGCAGAATAGGTACTCACTGTCTTCATTGTCAAATTTTGAATATGTGCATTCTATTTGTGTGGATTTAAAATAGAAAACAATAGCAAAACTTCGATTTTCGGTTCGGACTGACATATTTTACGGCGGTGATATAAAAACATTTTGTCTATTATTTTTCGGTTTTTGGTTGTGATAAAGTTTCGGAGACTGGCCAGCAATGTTTAGGAGCAAGGAGAGCGACTATCGGCGTCTACCAGCCCAGTTTCACAAAGGTTGGTGTATTTATATTTACATGTATTGAATGAGGGTATTCAACATTGCCGATAGAATACCCAGGATTAGTTATCGAAGTGTAACTACGAAGTATAACACTTATTGTACTATGAGGCATGCTTAATCCAAGGAAACGGGAGCGTAACGAAAAGTGTAACATGATCTAAACATTTTCAATAGTAACGCGATTCGTTCGGTGTTTGACACTGGCTAAGTGGGTAGTGTTGGCAGTAAGGACGATGCGTCACACTCTCTGTTTTGCTCATCCCATTTCGCGCATTGCATATTTCAACCAATTATATATAAATAATACAAATTAAATTTATCAACTATAGGGTGTTTTTTTTTAGAGGTATAGAACTTTAAAATGAAATAAAATACAAAAAAAACGTGGTAAAGGCCATAGTATTGGCTTTAATAGAAAGATAATTTTATGCCATTAGTGTTTAAATATGATTTTGCGTATATGAGTGCCGCAGCTGGCTCTAATAAAGCGCAGTCTGGAAGTTCAATTTTCGTCAATTTTTTGGAGAAAATGGGGACGAATGTTGGCTTCCAAGTCGTCTATCATCTCTGTTTTATCGGCGTAGACTAGCGACTACACATATCCTCACAGAAAATAATCCAAAGTTGTTAAATCACACGATCTCGGAGGCCAATTCATGTTTCCTCTAATGATGGACACGCGGCTTCAATTTTTGCATGAGCTAGATCTTGTAAGCTCGTAAACCATGAACTTTCCACAAAATCTTCCATAAAGTGGATGGACATGGCTCCAATTGCTGTGCACGATGGCGAATCGACTCATTCGGGTCCTTCTCAATACCACGCTCCACTGCAGCAACAGCCTCTTCGCACTGTGTGACGTCTCTGCGGATGCGTATTATCAATCAGAGTATGCGTGGTGCAAAAACGATCCATGGTTATTCGAATTACTTGCTCGGATGGACGATTATTGATTATTGGTAAAATTGACGTAGTACACGGCAAGTTTCGCTAACTGAACCACAATTTTCGAAATAAATTGCACAATATGCAAGTGTTGTTCTGGTGTAAGTCTATTCAATTCTAAAAAAACACTCTTTAGAAAGATACTGTAACTTCACAATAATAATGTATTCTCCGTAAAAATATATAAACAAACTGAAATTTCAAAATACCGTTACATTACCACAATATAATTGTTCTACCCTTCCATTGACAATAATATTTCCTTTTTTTCACCCTCGTCACACACAAATTATATTTTTAACGCACGCGACCGCCACGTTCGGATTATATTTTTAATATTACATACTGGCTGACATATATTTTTTATTTAATTATTTATTTTAAATTATTTTAAACGATATAGTTTCCTTAATTATTATCACGCGATGACAGACAACACTCGTATTTAAAGCGCGAAGTTCGCATTTAAAAGTCGAGTGAAATATCGATTACATATTGCTTTCATTTAAATTTTATATCAATAGTTTGTAAAACTATTATATTAGAAACATATGAATATATTTCTTTTACTACTTTTTGATGCAACGTTTCTAGTAAATGTGAAGGGGAAAGCTTCACTAACGTGTGAAAGGTGGGAGAAGGGAGGGGGTGGTAGTCTCATCAACAAGTGAAAATATTACGTATACATTGTACTTCTCGTACAACGTCAGCCAATATAATACATTTCGTAAAACAAAACGAGTGGGATGTCCAATACTTATTTGATATTTCGAATAGGTAGGTTTTGACCGTTGACATTTTGCAAAAGGTCATTGGCTCAAATTCTGTTTATCTATGAGTTAACGGTGTTAATACGGTAATCAAATCCTTTGTCAGCGAAGCCATACAATGGATTCTATTCATGAGTCTTCTTGCAGGTATATTGTGTACCGAGGTATATCGATGTGTAAACTATGTACTAAGATCGCAAGTATGCGAGGGTGCGTATTATTTCTTTTTTTATCTTTGTCCTCGCTTTAATTTCAGTCATTTGTGGTCAGCTCGGATATTCCTTCTTCATATCTTGCAGTTGTGACAATCAGTCATTCTCTTCCAGCGTCTACTTTGGTTTACTCAGGCACTTACGGAGGTGGTTACAAACTGGGGAGCTGCAAATTCGTCACCTCCTTAAACCGTGTTAATTGTCCCTCGGATAGTCTTATTTCTGATTCTGTCCAACCTAGTGATGCCTAATGCCCACCGGAGCATGCTCTTCTCCACGTTATGGAGAAACTGCTCTTCCTTTCATCTCAGATTTAACATCATGAATAGTTCTGTTAGCGAGCTGCCGACACTGCATTGGAATTCTTAGTGTAAACTACCAGTGAAAGCCTTCACCAGATCTGTCCAGCATGCTTGGAGCACGACATATGAAACAGAATCACATGACGTCAGTTTGCTCAACTGTTTCACAACTAAATTTATAAACTCGTTCTGGTTCATTACATTAATATACGAATTGAAAATTTCATTACCGTGATAATAATCTGAACAGTTTTTATCCAACTTAAGATATTCTATTGTATAGTCAAAATATGCCAATAACATGCTATCTGTGTAAAAGGCTAGCAGCTAGCGTAGGCATGCTTTGCTTGTTCCCCCAACGTTTGCACTAATGGCTGGCAGTCTACCGCTAACACAAATTAACGTCCGTAGAGATACAGATTTTTTTTTACCTGCGTCGGTTAATGACTTACTAGCGAACGCAATCAGTCGCTCGCTTCCGTCCTGATATTTATGCAAAAGGTGTAGCACCTAACCTAACCCTACGAGTGAAGCGTCCGTAATTAATTTTAAATCACAACTCGGATCGAAATTCGCGAGCACGCTATTTTCCCTGTTTGCAGGGATTTTACCTTAAAAGTCGCCTTTTCACCACTGGTCGTCAAAATTCCACACTGCCGCCTCTTCTTTCTTTAGTAATATAAAATTATCGACAAATTACCCACGAAATTTGTATAATAATTTATCAGGCCTAAAAACTTTTAAATTCACTAATATTCCTTGGATATTCCGTTTTTAAAATATACTTCACACTCGACTCTTAGAAGGTTTAATCCAATTTTTGTTAATCTCACGACCCAGATATTTCACTTTTTCACAAAAAAAATTCACACTTTTTTACGTTTACTGTTAGGTTCTACTCCCTCAGCTAATGTGAAACTACTCCTACATTCCTTCAAACGCGCCGAAATGGTCACAAACTGTGGATTATAAACCAATTGTAGAACACTAAAGTGGATATAATGAGCTAAAATAACACAAATCACTCTTGAAGGGTGGATTGCCTATTTGAAAGAAGAAGAAAAGAAAGAAGAGCTAAAATATTAAAAATAGTAAAAGAATGATACTGAACAATACCATCGAAAACAGAAGAGGAAATGGATTGAATGCAATAAAAATTATCAGTGTCCGTCTCAGCCTTCGTGCAGTAAGTCATCACACTTCAATTCTTCAATCTACGGTATTGTTTAGGTACGTTCTTCTTCTACTCGGAAGCCCGTGACCGTAGTCACGACGGAGCGCTTGGTCCTCTCCTCGGCCTGGCTCCTGTCGGCTTTGTGCGTGTTACAGGACTAATCTGCTCTCGTCACTGATGATTTCTTGTTTGCTCCTTCCTCGGGATATCTGAAGCTGTGTGGCGCACCCGAAGTTCCGGGTTCTTTAATCTTCTCTATTTTTGGTTAGGCTATCATCATCATATGAAAGACTTTATTATCAATAATTTGGCAACCTTTTGAGAAATGTATCTGTTACAATATTTCATTATGTAATATTCAATCCATTTTTTTATTCTGTTTTCAAAAGTATTTTTATTTTATTCTTTCTAGTATGTTCTATTTTATATATATATATTTTTTATAAGGTTTAGCTTTTTATTATTAAAAATGTCAAGAAAATTATATATTTATCTGACAGAATATGATGATATATTAAAATCTGCATAATTGTGATTGAAATATTATGAGATATATATTTTATTCCGATTTATTTCGCAGAAACTCTAGTTCATTACAGCTCATTTCAAAGTACTGACTGCACGCCGCTGAAATATGTAGATGCTTGCCTTTGTATATTTTTTGGGTTAGGTTAGGTCAGGTTTGCCGTACATCTGCAGTTTTTATTACGGACATAAATTCTTGGATTTTTTCTTTGTTGCTAGTTATAAATATACACTATTATGTAAAGCATTTTATCCGGAAGAAAGTTATAAACGATTGTAAATACGCTATATATAATATGATATGTATTTATGCTGTGGATGAATAATAACGTTATTTTCATTTTCAATTATTGAACGAGATCGCGTGCCGAGCTGCGGCGTGCGGCCGCCGTCACACCATCCCAGATGTATGATGCAGATTAAGCAGACGAGCGCTCCATGCGGCGCGCATCTCCGTGAAAGTTTTCATCTCGGCGGTGCAATCTCCGCGCGGGCGTGGTCCCGACTCTCTCTTTCTGTTGACACCTTCGGGCTCACACTCGGTGGCCGAAATACCCAACACCGCGTGGTGAATCTTCACACAGATCGAGCTCTTCAAAAGCACCGCTATTCGCGTTTGTGGGTGGATTTCATTTGTGTTGTTTTAAAATTAATGAAAGATTCATTATTTATTATTTCTTTTCGTCATATGAATTCCCTTCAGAATGGCACACATTCTTTTTGAAATTAGATTTTAATTGTGGAGAAATAAAACGAAATTAAATAGTTATCTGACAAAATATTACGATATTTTAAAATTTGTTAAATATACGAGATACGTAATTTATTTCGATTTATATTTCAGATATTTTAGTTAATTACAGCTTGAGATTGGTACAAAGAAACAAACGTTCGATCAGTGGGCACTGTAATCTGACTGTGAGATTCGACACACGCCCACAGAGGGGGCTATCTAAAACTATCACAGACACATAAAATCTATATATTCTGAAAGTAAGACATAAATCATTAAACGTTAACATTAAAAGGTTAAATTACTAACATTTATTCCGTTTTAAGCGCTGCTGAGTAGATTAAAAATTCCATATTCTAATTTTTTTTACGCATGACTAGGCCATGCCAGGTTAGCGCGGTACAATATTTTTACATTATGAAAAGTCGAAGATAACTAAAAAAAAAAGAAAATTAACCCATAAATCAGGCAAAAATGTTCTATTAGTTTTGTTTTGAACTGTGACCAAGAGCAGGGCTCCTCGGACTTGCGTAACAAAAATTAAAATCTTGAAATATGGAATTTTGTAGCTGTGACACTCGAAAAACTGATCTAAGGTGTTTATTTTCACAAAATTTATAAAAGTGCCAATATCTCAAAACTAACGATTTTTATATTCTGGTCAGTCATGAGTTAGCCTATCAGTCCTCCAAGGGATGACGTTGACTTTTAGGACACCCTGTATAAAATAATAATAATAATTTCAATGCCGATGTTGAGTGAAGTAACAACTAATGTCGCATATCTATATCTACACGTAAGCGACTTATATCATAACGTAAATGTTTCTGGATTATACAACGTTAACGATATTTGTATTTACATTTCTACAAAATACTTCAAATATCAGAACTGAAGTCATACTTTTACTAAATACAATTTGAGTTATTTACTTAAATTAACGAATCATATCCTCATTAGTTTCAACTTGAATCAACTACCAAAGGGTACGAAACAAAACAAAGTTTCAATTTATACACTTTAATAATTAATATTACCTACGGTATCCATTTATATCTCGGTAGGTCTAATAGTGAATATTTTGATTCATTTTATGATTGTCGGTATGACGGCTATAACAAGGATGACTTTTCTTGTTCATTTTATAATTATTATTTTTTTTAGTTCAGGGACGACGCCGCCAGGGAGATAGAGGGTGTGAGTGACGCGTTTTAAATAGCGGAAAGTGAGTTTTTTAAGTGGTCGAATTATTCAATATTGTGATTGTGTTGTTAACCCTTCCCAAACCACGCAGTGACACTGGTCTACCATCATAATTAAACCTATAATATTTCGGTAAATACATGCAACATTAAATTCATATTTTAGATAATCTTAAAGAAAATATTAGCACTTAGTTATGACTAGTGAAAAACCAATTATGAAAAGGGAATCGTACAAAAAACAATTATTTTATACATTCAATCCGTTGTAAAATTAATACATTGGTAAAAATACCATTTGTGATATGAAAGACAGAGATCACACACTATTTTGACAGTGAAAAGAACAACAAACATATAAATATAATTATCTCTTTTTCACTAATTAAATGAAGAGAGATAAGACGGAAGGACACATTGTATAGGACTTAATGAGTGCTCTAAATCATGTTATTAATAATTTTCTCAAAATTGAATGCTCAATAGTAAATTCGTGCTATTAAAGTCATTTAAGCTAATAAAAACAGTTATTTACGGTAACACGAGTTGACAGCGTGGTTGCATTCGGGTATTTTATATCACGGTATGGTAAAGGTTAAACATTGTTTATCAAACTCTAACAACTTGACTTTTTTCCTCGTAGACCTTCACAACTTGTTTCAATATTGTACTGCGTTCGAGAATTACATTTATTTACCATTAGATTATTTAACATTACGATTCATTCATTCTTCGGTGTTATCGATTTGTACAACTGAGTCGTCTAACGTAACGCTGCGTAAGTACCTCTGGAGCGAACAGATTATGGTAAATTGAGTAATAAAATTTTAAGTATTATTTGGTGGACGTGTTGTGTTAAATGTGACACTAAAATTGTAAAATATTTATTTGGTCGTGAAACGAATCGTGAATATAGCCATTGTTAAAGTGCATTCAAAATCTTATTATGCAAATTGCTGTAAAAGCGTCATCGAACGAATTTCGTGATGGCAGTCATTCCGTGTGTATAGCAAAAAGGTTGCTATAATAACAAAGATGGCCGGCAAATCAAGTATTTCCGTAAAATCATTTTTTTTACTTTGAAAATACAATTTATTATGTTCATTTTTATAAAATATATTTTAATAAATTCGTCTTAGAACGTGTACCGTTCAAGTGGTGACACATGACCTTCAAAATTCATAACTATAGGACGATTGCCATGCTAACTTTAGACTTCAGACTGTGACGCCGTCTAATGACAGATTATACGAATACAATACACAACCGGTAGTGGCATTTGTAGCGTAATATATTTAAAGGTAATATTTCAAAATTAACTTTTAAAAAACTTTTTAACTTTTTGAAAAAATGTTTACTACATACTACAGTTTAATTAAAAATTAAATATTAAAACGTTTTCGATGCTTATATTAGAAAATATAGAGATTAATATTAACAATAAAAATGTAATTAACATACAAACACCCCCTATTACATTTTCTCTTCTGTCTATATTAGCCCCGTTCATAACCACTTTCACTTTTCACCGAAATCCCTCTTTCCCCAACACCGCTCTCATACCGCCCCATCATACTATGCAGTCGATAGTCTATCTTCTAGTTTTAGTTTATTACTGACGATGACGCAGTAAGCATCGAAAAAAAACGTTTTAATTAATATTTCATTTTTAATTAAAGTGTTGTGTGTAGTGAACAATGATGTGTTTTATTTGAATAATTAATTTTTTTTTTCAAATAGTTTTTTTAAAAATGAATATTTAAAGGTTATGTACTATGCTCACACGCATAATACGAAAGCGAATGTTTTAAATAATATTGAAGTTTACATTCCAAATGGTAAAATATACTAATCGATAATCAATGTTTACCCTTGAAACAGCGCTTGTATTATTTTATAAAGTAGCTAATTATGCAAATATTTACTGATCTAATCGACAAATTATAATATTGATAATAATGCTATTCATTCGACAGGTTCATTAAATACTTATTATTGTATGCTAATTTAAAAACAATATTACTGTAAAATATATCGCTGAATAAATATTGAAGTATTTTACTAATGTCCAATTCGAAGACATCAATCGCTTTCCGTCTAATTTCTTTCTACTCAGTTCTATACATTCATGTTGGCGCCAGAAAATTGTTCTTCTACTTTCATATTAATGTTTTCTGTATGTGTCTGTGTTCGCCTTGCTCATTGTTAGGTAGGTGAATTTATTCGTGCCTGGGTAATCCTCTCTTGTCTTCTTCTCTCAATTACATTTCATATGTGTGCATCGTACCTAAGAATGCGTCCTATCCATTAACCACTTTTTCGATGGTGTTTATGGATCTATTTTTTTCAGCACTCTCCTTAGAGCCTTCTTAATTGTATTTCTCTCGTTCCAGCTAATTTATTCCACTCTTTTGTTCATCGTCCGTTACATTATGCTCTGTATTTATGTAAATGCCTTCGATAGCTGGTTTTCAGGTTTCCGATTAACAATTAGGACACATATATGAACACTGCACTAACCTTTTTATTGTATTTGCTGTCTTTCTGGTCCGATGTTGTTGTTCTTTTAGCTGGGTAGATTTCGACCGTCCGAAGTGCGCATTGGTGGTTTATTTGGACCTCTAAACTGGTCGAAAAACGGGATGTAATTTGTCTTTTTGACTCTCCGAAAAAAGGCGGTAATACTCACATACACGCATGTACGTTACTATAAATCAGGAAAACCAGTGGTGCCAATCGAAGTTATTATAGCGCGTAAACACTCTGACAATCTTGATTTAAATGGAAAATTCAAACTAAATAACAAAATAACCATCACAAAGAGGTAGGCAGAGAGGATAGAATGTTACACACTTTTATCGTCGTTAGTTTTTAATAAAGCTTCAATATTTAGTTTATCTGATCATGCCATTTTTTTCGTGGACGCTCTCTGTTCCTGTTGCTTTCAACACTCACCTTATATATTTTCTTTACTCACGTTTAAACCATTTCTGCGATCCGTGTACTACTACGACAACCGTTCTACGTTTGCTTCTAATTTGCTCATTATTCATTTTATTATTTAAAGATTTTCAACATATGCGTCAATATATTTATTAGTGTTAGCAATAAAACTCCATTATGTACCGTTAGTCTTATTACGTGTGGTAAATTTGTATTGGCAATTACCGCGTTCAGAGTACTATTTATTTTATTCACCCTCATTTCGATGCATTTCTCAAAACTACCATCCCTATCAAACGTGTTATTTTACCCAAACTCATTACCTTATTACTAATAAATATTTAAAATATATAAATATTTATTGGCTTTTCAACAACAACGCAAATACATACTCTGCGTATATTATTTGATATTTTAAGGTAAAATGTGAAAACTTTATCTCGACTTTTATATTATAAAACTTTAAACACCGCGCTATGTTTTCATAACCCTGGAAGTTTTCCTAACAAGGAGAAGTAAAGCAAAATAAACGATCGTATTACATTATTATATATTAAATATTCAATACTGTGGACATTAGTTTCGGCAGTCGGACTTGTTTGTTTCTTAATTTTGTTGACGATTATACGTCGGGTTCACCAATATTGAAGATTTGTTTTGCGAGGGACTAAAGAGGTTAATTTCAGGTTTCCTTTAATATCCGATTCTACATAAATATACAACAGAACGAAACTTACAATTCACACTGAATTTATTAGTCAAGTTACGATTAGTCTTCTCGTGGTTTATCCGTTTGACTGACGTTGCGATATCAAGTATGATTGTTTTTATTAATTTATTTACTGTAAATGCTCCCATAGTAGACAGAACAATTTACAATAGTTGAGACGCAATAGTACGATGTACGATTAGGACTAATTATTATAAACTGTTATTTAAACTGTTATCCATAATAATATTATGGATCCCCATCTATTTCTATGACTTTCTGGACGTCTTGCAAGTCTCGGATGTTGTTTCATTATGGCTGTATAATGCTTGTTTAAACGGTCAGGTATATGAGACTCCAGCGGGGCAAGAAAGGACGTGTTTTTTTAAATAAGGTTAAGATAAGTTAAATGTTTTTTCTTTTATATATTCAATAACAGTATGTAAATATATATATGCGAAATCGTATTACGGCTGGCAAGTATATTTAGCATCTGTCATCTCATTTATGTGTCATGGTCATATCGCGTCGCACTCTATGGTCAGTTTCTTATCTATGATAGAACTATCAAATTATGACAATATTAATGTTTTGTTTGTATTATTTAAGTAGATATACACATTTTAAATTTAATACGTAAAAACACCATTTGTACAATTCCATAGCTTCCGTAGAATCTATATTTCATCTAAAGCAATATAAAGGAAGCACAAGTTACTACCATTATTGACCCCGAAGACCTTGAGAGGAAACATACTTAATATAGGACTAATTTCAATCAATTTAAAATTCATCAACATTGTACTTTCCTCTCCCTTAATGTTCTGTCTAACTGTATATGTATTCTGTCTCTTTCTTTTGCATATAATTTTATATTTTGTCTCTCTTGATGTTCTGTTTAACTGTATATTTATTCTGTATTTCTATCTTTCATATTTAATTTTATATTCTATCTCTCTCTTTACGTATATGTAAGTTTACTCTTTTTGTATTTATTATTAGTTTTAAATACGTCCTAACGAAGCTTGAGCTATGCAAAAACGGTTGGCATTTAATAAAGTTCGCGTTTTTATACAAAAGTGATTGTGTTTTATTTAATCATATATGTCAAACCACAAATGTTCTTAAATGCTAGAGTATTTAAATATTCAGATCAATATTTAATATATGTTTGAATGAAAATATGTTCCATTAGATTACAATGCAACCTAACGTAATAAATAAAGGTTCTATGAGTGTATAATTATAGTGATATAATAAATAAATAAATTAAGCATTTTGTATCCACATCATCCGATACACAGCTACAATTTGTAAGCTTCAGCTACCATGACCTAGAAGGTAAATGGCAGACGACCCCACTTCTAGAAGATCTTTTTCATTTCGCAATGTACAAAGAGTTTAAAGTTCAACGTTTGCTCGATGGATTTTAACGCATTACGTGGGAACACACCGAAGATCAGATCGAGGAGATCTCATCTTATCGAGATTTAAGAATAATTAATATTTTTAATATTGTTTGCATCACAATTCACTGGCAAGGGATGTAATCTTTTTTATTCAGAAAGAAATTGTTAAAAAAAATTGTTACCCCACAGGGATTTTGAATTAAGGCATTGACTTGTATTCATGTATTTTATTATACGCTTCGTTTCTTTTCCTCGTTCTCCTCATTTATGGGACATCATTTTTTTAATTACTCAGGGCGTGATGTAATGATATATACTTCAATTTTGTAATAATATTATCATTGTTCCACGTTGATTCATAATTTACCAGAGTTCTTGATCTCACTTCTGACCTAGAGTCAACTCTAAATATATAAAACCGTTAGTAAATAAATGGCTTGTTCTTCATCAAATAAAGCTCTCTTTCTTCTTATCGAAGGTTGGCGACCAAGATGCAGTATGCTGCATTTTACAGGGTATATAACCAGAATATTGTAGAATATAGAGATTTTGAACATTGAGCCACTTTCTGAGGTTACACATCCAAAATCATTTTTTTCTACACCTCTGTATGTATGTTGGGTTAGAAAATTTTAAAGTCCTAAAACCTAACTAGATTAATGAAATCATCAAACTTTTTGGAACGTAACTCACCATTCCCGCGACACACGTGCTGACTGTCGACATACAACAATTCCGGGTCTCGTAGCCCTAGCGGTGATTATTATCATTAGCCTGCTTTTAAATAATCCAATGGTACTAAAAGATTTGTGTCTTGAATAAATATTGCTTAATCTTTATCTATTTGTACGATATTATATAAAAGAATTGAAAATATAATGCGTGAAACATTTGATGTTGAGTTTTTTCTCATATAATCGCTCTTCTTGATAACCAGATAATAAATAATATTTTACTACATTTTGTAGATAAATATATGAAGTTAATTAAAGGCAACGTGATGAGTGATGAGTTATTCAAACATAAACAAATTTTGCTCAAATACGGTGCTCATATCAACGAAAAGGTATACACATCGCTGAAACTGTTTATTTTATTCGTCCTATGTACGACAATTACGCCCGTTCTGAAACGGGTTTTAAATACTAGTTAAAAATGGACATATAAAATAAATTAGGAAATTTCAGAATTTGTGAAACCTCACCGACTACGTTATATATAAATTAAAAGACAATGAAGTGTACTATGTTTGAAATATATCTTAAATTGAGTGCCTGATATATGCATAATATTGTATGTTCCGTATATTTTTTTACAGGTGAACACATGTACTTTAAATATATTAATTAGAAAGATATACATATAAAATCAATTTTATCGAAAAATATTGTTGTTGCGCTACCGGGATTCGAACCTGGATCTTTTACCAAACCGGGGAAGGTGCATTATCAAACTATGCTACAGCGACGATATTTTTAGCGCCAAATTTTCGAACCTATATACCTACCTTTTTACTTGACTCTGAATATTTATTGTTAACTGTAGTATATTGTCACCAAATTTTAGTTCATTCATACCCCCTTAGCCTATTATCTCCAGTACATATTGTTCCTTTGGTTCGACTGGTTGTCCTTTTGCACACACACGAGAGAGGAAGTGTATTATGTGATTATTTGTGGTGCATCACTACTACGCACGCACCGCTGTGATTTTGTTGTTTGTGAGTGTGGAACTCATCAGAGTTTTGTGCTGTGTCAGTTCCTACATTGGGTGAATCATTAACCAGGTGAGTCGAACTGTCCCCTCCATTCCTCTAATCTCTCATTTCGATTCCCTACTTCCTATCTGCCATCATCACTTGCGTCGGTCACATTACACATGTATCAATTTGTCAAAGAACCGAGGAAAACAGATGGTCGAAGAGACAGGGGAAAAATGAAGAAACCCTCACGCTGGTGGAATAAGTGCTAGCGGTCCCCAAGCGCGGCGGGTGATAAATAAACGAGAAAGATAGAAGATGGAGAGAATTAGCGATTTTTGAAAAAAGTCTGTTCAAGATTGAAGAAACACAGGGTCATGATGATGGAATACATGCAACAACGACGATTCCATCAAATTTGATAGAAATGCTACTTTGGTTCTTTTTCTTGCTAGCATTAGAGACTGTACACCATGATGCGGGTTATTTGCGTTTTTGCGAGAATAAGGATGATATCTACTGTTATCTTTTTTCTAACAGATAATTCTGTAAAATAATCACTCGATTAAATTAATTCAAAAAAGACAATGAGTGCAAGAAACAGGTGTGAAGAACCACAGATATGACACCGGGTAACAATGATGCTGCATACGCCACTACATCACCGGCAGGAGATACTCCACCGTGCCTGACCACCGCCGGCGGGCAGCGAACTGGTAAATTGGCTAGACCAACAGTCTCGCCCGACCGGAGACAGAATGTTACAACGCAAGTACCCGGCGACGATTCTTGATGTTTTCCGCAATAATATATTCATCTTATATACAGCGCTATATTCAAAATGTCCACCGCACATTTTTTTAATTATCAAGGGAACACATTCTTATTTTGAAATTGTTATTATGTCTGTGATGTTTTAAATACTAATTAAATGTATTAATTATAAAGATGTACATATAAAATCATCGAAAAATATTGTTGTTGCGCTACCGGGATTCGAACCTGGATCTCTTTTCCAATCCGGGGAAGGTGCATTACCAACTATGCTATAGCGATAGTATTTTTGACGACAAATTTTCGAATCTATGTGTTACATTTTTTCAAATTAATACATCTATCATTCCATTAATTATTTATTTATAAATTTACAAATTAAATTAAGTACACACACATATATATATTGTGAGGGGTGAGATAGGGATCTAATCCTTTCACCAGCAGCTGCAGCCGAAAGCGTGAGATTAGTGGGTCATCTTCATCGGGACCACTTACTTACCCTTTGTCAAAAAAATACCCTTCATCACTTGTGGAAATACAATTTTTTTTTTTGGATATTAGTACAAATATACTTTATATATCGCATAGTAATTGCCAATCAATATAGTTTTCTTAATGAATAAACAAATCTTATAAAATATTCTAAATATAGCTATGTTTATATTGATGAAAAATATGATATTATTTTGTCGATTCTGCAAAATAAATCAAGTAAGATATGAAGAAACTAACTAAATAAACGAAATTGATTCAATTGTATATGCACTGGATGGATGAAATACATCAATGAAAATTTTAAACTCAAACTAAGATCATCATTTACATCCTTTAAAATATACTTTTTGATTTTTTTATTTAAATACTCACCATACTCATGTTGAGTAAAAGTTGTGCATTAAAATACAACAAAATAATACACCAAATAATGATTTTTACATTTTAGTGTTTCGTCTTCAATAACCTTAAATAAAATAACTACATTTAAAATGAAAAATTATGCCGGTGACTTCTATAGGAATGGCACAAGTAATATCAATTTCTTATATTTTTATTATGAAAACGTCGAAACTAGCAGCATAGAACTCATCAATAATGATTATGTGCAGCCAATAAGGTTCTAGGTTAAGGAAAAAAAATCATTCTTTAACTCCTGTTTGCATTTCGCAGGACTTCAAAATAAGATAATTTTACTTTCCTGAGTTTACGAAGATCGTTCGTTTTACGTTCCACGAAAGAATTTCGATATTCATATTCCATTACTGTTAAGCCAGTGTAATCGAAGAACATCTAAATTATGCTAAGTAATAATATGCCCTCCATAGAAGAACGCCATGTAATAATATACCCCCAGTAAGAGGACGCTATGTGCAAAAAGGAAATTTCACGTTTCTAGAACATAAGAAATTCACAATGCTAATTAAGAATACGCACATCATACACAAGTGCAAGATTACAATTTTACATTTTTAACACAAAACGGTGCGAAAACCGCCCGAAAAAGTCAAAATCCGCCATCTTCCCACCCGCTGTGCTCCCATTGGTCGAGACAGGGAATACAATTTCATGAAACAGACGGCACGCACCAAAAAAAAATAATTACAGTACTTTCGTAACGTCACAATATATATATATATATATATAAAATATGATTTTAAATAATTGTTAAAAAAATTTTTTTGTAGAAGCACATAATATAAAATTAAGTATAAGTATAAATGTATATAAGAAAAACAATATATTAGAATCACTTGAGAGAAAATAAAAGATTTATAAATTGACAAAAATAATTAATAAATAAGAATTTAGGTTAAACACTGAACGGCTTAAATATCTTAACCAATTTTACCTTTTGTCTCAAGACAGTATCAAGAACATAACTCTTATATTTAAGTATTGAACATCGGAATGTATCGACAAGACCAAAATCGTTCCCATGCCTGTGAAGTCTTTGTGTGGGTGCGTTACTATGAAAATTTGTACATAAAGCATATATGTAAATGAAGCAGCCCCAGCGACCAGATTTATTGATACAATTTAGCGCTTACACATACAGAAAAACATTGGCAAACTCCAAGATTACTTCGACAGTTGGCGCATGGACGTGAACCCCAGCGAAAGTGTATTTTTTTCTAGAAGGGAAAAGAAAAGAGTACTTCTTCATACCGTAGAGTTTTTATGCACAGGATTCCTATTCCATGGGTCGATACTGTGAAATATCTTGGATTCACATTTCACAAAAAACTTCGCCGGACACAACACATTAACAACATTTGCGACAGTGCCAAAATCTCCTACAACAGACTTTATCCTCTCCTAAATTCCTACAGTTCACTATCTCTATAAAACAAATTACTTTTGTATAAAGCTGTCATTCGTCCTATACTCACATACGCGAGCCCCATCTGGGGTTCAAGTAACACAAACATTTTAGAATCTAAACAAAACTACATTCTTAGGAAAATCACAAACTCACCCTCGTTTGTTAGAAACTCAATCATTCATAGAGACTCAAACATACCCTCACTTAAACGACACATACACGATTTATCTTTTAAATTTTATTCTAAATTAATTTCCATCCCAAACCCCTTCATAAAGTTCCTCGGCCTATATGATCCCTCATCCGTTCCTCAACATCTTCGTCCCATTTCACTTCTTTAAAATTTCACTAACAAAAAAAATTGTAAAATATACAAAATCAAACAAAAAAAGAATTAACAAAATATATTAAAAAAAACCTTGTTACTTCATATGTCGGAGACAAGAGGACTCAGCTCTTATCCCTCCCACCCCCCTTTAACAATAGAATCAGAAGATGTGCGCAAAATACAACACGCAAAACACAATACGGTTTCTGTAAAAATTGTTATAATTCAATGTTCCAACATTTATTTTTAAAAATGAGAACAAAAATGTCACATATTTACTTATTCGTGTGTTTTAAATATCCAGTGTAATTATCAATTTCTTTTCAAATTTTACAGAAGTATGTATATGTTGCCTTTATTAATATTTATGAATTATTTTTTATAAAATATTATTTTGACGTAATATATCAGTGGCGTGCGAATTTTTCCAACACAAGGCATGCAATGTAATGGTCTAACGTAGGACATTCAACTGGTGAGTGTAAAGCGTAAAACTTACTAAATGTATGCCCTAGTAGTCTACTATATTTTACATATTTTAGCAAAAGTATCAAACGAATATAAAAATGTTTACTATTCTTAGTAAATGTAAATGCATCATGTCAACATTTAATTTTTGTGTTAAACCTTTAATTATTTACATCTTTTAGAATGGCCATATTTAAATGAAACAAATTAATAATGTATTATTATTTAGTATAATTCATATATATATATATTTAGACTATATTTAAGAATTTAAATATATTTAAATGTGTTATATTTTTATAATAATAACATTATTCTTTAGCATACAAAAGACGTAGTATGGTAAATCCATAATCCCTTTTTATTAAAAATTAAAAAACAATTTTGTTTGTAAACTTATTCGCTTTACATAAAACTAAAAAAGAAACTTAAGTATCACCCACCACCAGTCTTCCATCATATCACTCAAACTAACTGTTTACATACGACATGTGAATAAGCCTATAATAAAAATAGTTAGATTAAGATTAATTCTCTTCGTTTAAATGCAAATCACATTCTTGTTCTTTCTCTTTAGAAATATTTGAGTTAGTCTGTCAGTCATCACAGCTTGTATATTTTCGTCCTTCAATAAATCACTAATTATAAGTTCGATCCTATTGTCTAGCACGATAACAGTTCTCAGGAATTTGAAGATCCTAACTGTGATATTTTAAAAAATAAACATAATATTAGCAATATTTGAATATGTCCAAGAACACACAATTTGCTAGATTTACAAAGGCACTGTTATTAAACAAATAATAAATATCTCACAGAGACGAAGCTATTACAGGGCAATGTTTCCACATAATAACGTATATACAATTTTCAAAAATTTGATAGTAATGAAGATTGATTAATAGGTGAGAATGGTGAACGTTATATTTGTATAAAGTGAACACTTAAACCAGACGAAGACAGGTCGTAAGCTCTGTAATCACCCATACTTTCATGTCTTTATGAGATATTTATTATTTGTTTGAACATAATTTTTTTAATAATTAATTTGATGTCTGTAATACACCGCAATCACTATACAAATAAAAACACTGCCTTAATAATGGTTAATCATATAATACACAGACATATTCGTACAAGTGAAAATGAAGGCTAACTGAGAGGCAACATATTGGGGTTAAAGGTGAGAATAAAAACTAGAAGTTTTCAACCGTGAACGTCTGTCAGACGCCATCTCAGCAGTTAAAGGTTAAGAAATGAAACTTTACACAACCTATCCTTACCCTTTGTTCTTTACTTAATTTAACATTCAAAAAGTGGCGTGACGCATCAATGTATAATAGGTCATATGTTTGTAATTTTACGTTTTACGTTGTAATTATATGTTATTAAATCGCATCTTACTTTTCTATATATGTAATATATGTTATATATGTAAAGATTGTACATTGAAAAATGCATTTACGTTAAGTGTTATAAAGTATGTATCTAATCTAATGACATCTTGTTTAACTATTTATATATTATGATGTTATATTTGACACCTACCGCGCACGAGATGTGCTAGAAGTTGACATTTACCAAATGGCAACACTGCACCGCGTAAGAAAAAAATTCTCGGTAGCATTCTTTTCTTTTGACAGTTTTGCGAACACGAGGAAGTTGTCCCGATGCTAAAAATCACAAAGATGTGATTTCGTATTGAATTAAGGAAGGGTGAGAATAATCAAATATATTGGACATCTGTGTTATCCTGCACCATATTGTGAGATGTAATCTATGTATGTTCTATGTAATCACATTTTACCTTATAATTCATATGTTTTCGTATCTGATTAAATCATTAAATTATGTTGTTATAAGACTTGAAACTAATCTTATTATTTTCCCTGAGCAAATGTAGCTAATGTGAGTGGCAGGCGATATGGTGAATTATGTGCATCAGAACCCTAAGCGAGCCGGTGGACGGCAAAAAACGACGTCACAATATATATATTTATATTTGTACATTAATCATTGCACTTTGCTTACTGCTATACCGGAGGAACACTGTCTGCTATAATACAGTAAATTACTAGTGTAGCAGGCAGGGTACCCAAATATATGTCTTACTTTGTTACTGATATGTTGTATTTACTTTGCCAAATTTTATATGCATACCCTCGGTACATTTGTCTGATATTTGAAATATTACGCAACACTCATAGTAATTAACTAGGTGAAAATGTATACTTAATGAATATTAATTTGGAAAGAGTAATACGTCAGACCGTTAAACATTATTTATCAATGTAAATACATAATACATGTAAAAAGTGAACCTAATAAATGTATTATTATTTTAAAAAATTGATGCATTTTTTAAATAATATAGTTTATTAACCTCTGTTATGTCTGGATGTTAGTTTATTGGTGTTCACCGTTGAGGTTAGCGTGCACGCCTCACGTCTCTCTACCGATCGCATTAATTTACTATGCACAATAATAGTGACGTCGAAAGGATTGACTTAGTTTATTTATGCGGCGGCCCTAATTGCCCGGGCGCTGCCCTCATCCCGGCTCCATATCCCGGGGCGGCAATTTCGCGGATAGGTGGCCGCGTGAATTATCGCCGCGGCCCCGGGATCGCCCCGGCCGTTACCAGGGGCACTTTGCACATCATAACTGCGGCGGGTAGATTATCGTTTTATTAAATTCATTTTCATTTTTCGTATTGTTTTGTTGTTTGCAACAATGTTATGATGTTAATGGCGCAGTCGGTTGCGGTCAACGCCAAATACTGCAATTGTGTTGTATTTTCACAAATATAAAGGCAAATACAAGGCAATAAAGGCAATAGAAAAGAGCGTTAGTAAATTTCTAACAATTCTAAAAAAAGTGATTGTTGTAGAGGTCTATCGCCACTCTATATATACTTGGATGTAAAACGGGGCTTTCATCAACCTCCAAAAGACGCCTGGTACTGACTCCCAACAGACACCGATACAACGCGCCCTAGTCGGTTCTAGAGCATCACTTCTCTCGCAGCAGCCTTTTAGATGAATTTATTAACCAACGCTTCTATTTCCAGACGTTTTACTGCTTATACTTGTATCCGTAGCTGTATTTATCTGTCAGACATCAAAATATATCGTTATATACAAGTAGTATTTTCTTGTTCCACGTGTTTAGCCATATACACATACCATACCCGCACACAAACTCCTTGATATATAACTCAAACGAATTTATGTGTAAATGGCTAAAATATGTATAAAATGGCATTCATTTACTCACGCTAAAGCATATTATTCTTATCCATCATTATGTTGACAAATACACACAAATAAACGTGACATCTTTTTTCCCCATAGTGTTTTAGATTTTAATTTTTCTTAAATTTAATTTAAGTTAAACAAATTATGAATATCTCATGGAGACGAAGCTATTTGTATTACATTAAATGGGAAAATATGGAAGTATGGATAATTACAGGGCTTACGACCTGTCATCGGCTGGCTTAAGTGATCAATTTACACAATGTAACGTTCACCATTCCACCCACGTCCATATCTATCAAATTTAGCGAAGTTGTAGTTAAATACTCGATGTATTTCTACATGGTAATATATATACAACTTGCAAAAATTTGATGGATATTGTGGTTAATTGTGGGTGGAATGATGAATATTTATTTATATTTTTGTTTTTTGTCCATGCTTGTATTTTTAATTTTAGTATACATTGTATTATTAGGGATCTTGAAACATGTTGATAAATCAATAAATATTGGTTTAAACAAAGTGTTTTTTCTTATTATTAATATAATATGTTGCTACAAAGTTATTTTACAAATATTGAAGAAGTAAAATAAGTTATTTAGGCATATGTAACTAATGTATTTTTAGACATATTTATGTAAGCAATAATGTATTCGCGTCAAAGTCGTATCAGACCAACTATGTTGTACAAACGACGCGCAATTTTACTTTGCCTTACCGATGTGTATTCCTTAATTTAATTTAGTTCCGTATGTCCGTACCAATCGGGCAATTTCTTTTACATTGTATCCTATTTCACGAGCGCCGAAAAGCACTATATATCATATACAGTAAAACTTTGATATACCAGCTGAGAAGAAATTCAGTGTTTACTTTGCTGCTATATTATTTACAAACGTACGCATTCCTTGTGCCGTGTACTGTTTCGTTGTGGGGATACATTATTAAGACGACTTATTAGACGTGTGTATCTTTTTAGATCCTAATTGATTTGTAATTCTATTCTATGTCAGCCTGTCCTAGAATATTGATTAATAAAATATGTGAAATATATTGTATCGCATAGAATTACTCGCCGAGGAGGCGCCAATTAATTGATACGATAAGACACGTGTCAGAAATTTAAAGGTGTAATCATCGGCGTGGCGCCAAAAAACCCGTAGGATAGATTCCGTGAAAACAAAGACGTCTTAGTAAAGCATCGAGTCGTCGAGTAGGTACTTGCAAATATGATTATATGTATTGTTATGTATCTGAATAAAAACAGGGTATTCTGCAGGCGGGAGCCATTCTCAATTTTGCCGCCGTAGTGTGCCTATATTGAACATCTTTTGTGTTTCATTTTTTTCGATCTCATAATCATCATCATCATCGTCGGTTTGGAGAAGCTGAGATCTTAAATACATAAATACATAAAATAAATAGAAATGAAATACTTTCATTTTATTCTCAAACATTATTCTTGTAACGCATTCGTCAAAAGACCCATCTAACATGATCTTCATCTATATCTCTCATGATTTAAAATTAATGTGTGATCTTTTCCACGTAGTAAAAGTGGTATTTTTAACGCAGATAGCATGCAACGTATCAATTTTATATAGCATTGAATTCAAAAAATGATTATTTTTATTATGATTCGCCTTACATAATTGGTTTTTCACTACTCATTTCAAAGTGCAAATGATTTTTTTTATGATTAGGTAAAATGTAAGTTTTACATTGTGCATATTTATAGAAATACGATTTAATTGGATCAGTGGACTTATCTTACCGCATGGCTAGGGAAGGGTTAACCTTTACCATACCATGATATAAAATACCCGAACGCAGCCATGCTGTCAACTCGTGTTACTGAAAATAACAGTTAGAAAAAATGTTTTTATTAGCTTAAATGGCTTTAATGGGACGAATTTACTCTAAATATTGAGCATTAAATTTTGAAAAAAATGATTAATAACATAATTTAAAGCATTCATTAAGTCCTACACAATGTGTCTTTCCTTCTTATCTCTTTTCATTTAATTAGTAAGAAAGATACAATTATATTTGTATGTTCGTTGTTCTTTTCACTGTCAATTTTATAACGAATTGAATGGAAAAATTAATTGTTTTTGTATGATTCCCTTTTTATAATTAGTTTTTCACTAGTTATTCCTAAACGCTAATATTTTCTTTCGGATTATCTAAAATATGAGTTTTATGTTGCATGTATTTACCGAAATATTACAGGTTTAATTATGATGGTAGACCTGTGTCACTGCATGGTTTGGGAAGGGTTAATATAAGTTCAAAACCAGAAGGTTGCACATCGCATTTTTTTAGAAGAAACTGATACTACACTCCGGTGCATTGAATCAGCGATAGCTAATTGCTTTCTGTTAGCCTATTTATAATTGAGTTTCTCACCATCGTTATGGCATATTTAGCATTCGGTGCGATTAGGTCGGGTGTTAATTAATCATTATCACCTTTGTACCCATATTGCGTTAGGTTTATATAATGTTACTTAGGCACGAAGGACAACCGAAGGTGAGGTGATGCATCGCGAGGATTACGAAGTAGTGAAAGGATTGTTTTTCACGTTAGCAAATATTTTTTTCAAAAAAAAATTTTCACTATCTTAGGTAATATGGATTGGTCCACGTGATGCGGAACTCACTTAATCGATCCACAGTGCAGAAGGACATCTCTCTTTTCTGGCACATTTGCATTAAAAAATTACATATTTCATTTTCCGTTTGGTTAAAAAATAACGTATTTTTATTTTTAACAGTACAATACAGTACAATAGCTGATGTAAATAAAACGTGATAAAAAAAATAATACCAGTGAAATTTCCTCGAAATTAAACAAGCTATGAAATAGTACATAATGACGTGAAGAATTGTACATTTTAACAAACTGATAAACAAAATAGTGTTTTTATACTGAACATATAAAGTGGAAAGGGTAAGAAAGGGAGGGAAATGGGAAAATGTAATAATATATTTAAAGATATATATATACGCATACATGCGACACATATACAGTTTATGTCAATAGTTATTCAAAAGTTGGCGTAGTTTAATTTTAAAGGTAAGCAATTTATCGTTGAAAATGTCCAAGTTATTAGAAGAATTTACGGCATTATATTTTGACGTAGAGCGTGTCGCAAATTTTTTTTTTAAGTAATTAGTTATGCCAAAATTTTTTGGGTGCGTGGGACAGTTTTCTAATAAATAGGGCAAGTCAACTAAGTTATTTAAAATTTTATAGAGGTAGCATAAATCTTGTGTGTTTCTTCTATTTAAAAGGGGGGTGGGGGATTTTATGGAAACACTCGCTTTCTGAATGAGATTCAATGTCTAAGCAGTTCTAATGTAATTCGTTGGACACGTATTTTGGTTCATATATCCTTTTGGTGTAATGTAGGTTTAAGTAGCTCATTGGTTTAGTGACTTAGTGATTTAGTTAGGGGTCAGAGGTACGAGGTTCATTCCAGGAGATTCTAATTTAGTCCTAATTTGTTTAAATAGTAAGAATATTGATGTAACGCGTATTCTATGTACGCTTCTCTATTAAAAAAAATTAAAAGAATATGTAGTGAAAAATTACATAATATATTTAAGTTCATACTTTCATTTCTTTTTGGTAAAGTATTATCATAAAATTACACAGTTTTGAGAAAGACATTGTGAGGGGCTTTTGGCGATGGTAATGAAACGCGCTGTTGGTGTCGGGTCGTTTATTTGGTCGGGGACTGGAAAATAAGAATATAGGCGATAGCGGAGCATGAAATATGAAGAGTGAACGCAGCGAGTCGGTGGCATTTGGTCTTAGTCCTGGCGCTCCCTATTAGCTCGGAGCTCGAGCGCCGGACTAGACTCGTCGTGGCGTAGTGAAACTTATTGTCGGGGAGAGCGATCAGGCCAGACCTAAAAAGCCTGGGACCTGCATACAGATGTCGCTCGCGTCTTTAGTCAGTCGGGGACGGCGACAATGGCGGTGAATCTGAACTACCGTCCCCACAATACGATGGAAAGATGCATTTATCCTGCGTGCATTTATCCTAGGGTCTAGAAACATTTTTCCACAATATCACCTCCAGCATCAGACGTCAATTATATATTGGTTCTATGTAATGTATATCATTTTTTGATTTGATATGAGAATTTTTATAACGATGAACATCTCGACCTTTTGATAAGTAGGTGAGCTGACTTCAATTAACCGCGAGTAGAGTTGTTTTTGTTTATTTTCAAAAAAAGTTGTTTGCGTGTTTGACGAAGATGAAGTTGTTTAAGTGCAATTTTTTTATGTGTCTACCTGTTTTGTCTATTTGTGTGTGTGTGTGTGTGTGTGTGTGTGTGTGTGTATGTTTTTATGACATAAAATAGAATATGAACATGATACCAGAAATCCATTAGACCCATTGACCTATTGGAAGTTGTAACAATAATTGGTTCACACGTTAAAATGTTAGCATACCTTTCATGTATACTTAAAATCTTTTTTAATTATGGTAATTTTCGATCATGTTGATTGAATAAATTATAATATTAATGTTTATTTGATCCTCTATTGCATATTGAGTAATAATGTCTGACGTACAATGTTTTAACAAATATTATTTATTTACACCCTATACCGGAATCGTTTTGAAAGTTGTTTACTCTCGTTTAGATTCGTCAATATTATATATTTTTATTTTATTACATTTAGTTATTAACTTAATTATTATTTTATTACATTTATATCACAGTCCGGCAAAAATTCACCCAATCCAGGTCACAAGAGGTACGAGGGAGAGCCAGTAGAATGCTCCTTTAGATCTCTCTAGCCACTGCTCTTCCCGGTATCGTCCATCCCAGAAACCCCCAGCAGAACACTCACACCTTAATAAATTCCGGCAAATGTCTGAGATTCTTTCCATTTCTTAATAGATCATCGTTCCGCGGGATCCGATGAGCTAACCCTTCTAATCCCGGAATCACGATATTCATAATCACACAGTCCCAGAGAATGTGGTCCGGCGTCTGCTTCACCACGGTTTACGGACAAGTTAGGACTTAGGAGTCGAAGAGTTTACTCATGAAATGTCCATGCCCCGAGATCATCTGCATCTCGTAGTGGTCCAGCGCCATTTCAACAAATAATTAACAGTCAAATAATCTTAAGGATTTTCGTCGATTTACTACTTCTATATAACATACTGCACAATAATATCCGCTGCCCCGAATTACTCTCGGCAATAAACCTTAATACTCCAGTTTGTCATGCGATCGATTTTCAAGGAGTCGAAGAGTTTACTCATGAAACGTCCACGGCCTGAGATCATCTGCATCTCGTAGTGGTCCAGCGCCATTTCAACAAATAATTAACAGTCAAATAATCTTAAGGATTTTCGTCGATTTACTACTTCTATATAACATACTGCACAATAATATCCGCTGCCCCGAATTACTCTCGGCAATAAACCTTAATACTCCAGTTTGTCGTGCGATCGATTTTCAAGGAGTCGAAGAGTTTACTCATGAAACGTCCACGGCCTGAGATCATCTGCATCTCGTAGTGGTCCAGCGCCATTTCAACAAATAATTAACAGTCAAATAATCTTAAGGATTTTCGTCGATTTACTACTTCTATATAACATACTGCACAATAATATCCGCTGCCCCGAATTACTCTCGGCAATAAATCTTAATACTCCAGTTTGTCGTGCGATCGATTTTCAAGGAGTCGAAGAGTTTACTCATGAAACATCCACGGCCTGAGATCATCTGCATCTCGTAGTGGTCCAGCGCCATTTCAACAAATAATTAACAGTCAAATAATCTTAAGGATTTTCGTCGATTTACTACTTCTATATAACATACTGCACAATAATATCCGCTGCCCCGAATTACTCTCGGCAATAAATCTTAATACTCCAGTTTGTCGTGCGATCGATTTTCAAGGAGTCGAAGAGTTTACTCATGAAACGTCCACGGCCTGAGATCATCTGCATCTCGTAGTGGTCCAGCGCCATTTCAACAAATAATTAACAGTCAAATAATCTTAAGGATTTTCGTCGATTTACTACTTCTATATAACATACTGCACAATAATATCCGCTGCCCCGAATTACTCTCGGCAATAAACCTTAATACTCCAGTTTGTCGTGCGATCGATTTTCAAGGAGTCGAAGAGTTTACTCATGAAACGTCCACGGCCTGAGATCATCTGCATCTCGTAGTGGTCCAGCGCCATTTCAACAAATAATTAATAGTCAAATAATCTTAAGGATTTTCGTCGATTTACTACTTCTATATAACATACTGCACAATAATATCCGCTGCCCCGAATTACTCTGTAATAAACCTTAATACTCCAGTTTGTCGTGCGATCGATTTTCACATAAAAAATATAAAACTAATGCCGTTATGAATTCCCCTATAAACGGTGCCATTAAAAATTAAACATAATTATTTAATCTTGATTTAGATATTTTTTACGGAAATTTTGCGCAGTTCTTTAATTAATTTTTGTTCAATTAATTAATATCTCACATTAACAAGTCGACCTCATACATAACATTCCACTTAAACACGAACACAATACATTCGAATCCCAAGTAATTTATAGTATTGATTTGTAGTATATAGAATGGTAATATGTTCTAGAATATTATGTTATATGTACAAGGATACATGAAGCAAATATGGATCTTATTGTTTACCATAATATGATCTGATTATTCTATGATTGATTATATTCTGGGTAAAAGATTAGAAGTATTAAGGTGATTATTAATATAATCAAAAATAATAGTCACTTTTTTTTAACCACCCTCAGTTTTATAAATTTATACGCCAACCAGTTTTTTATCACTCTGGTGAAGATAAAAGATTTTTCTAAACCGGATGGTGTGTATTAAAATTCACTATGGTTGAACACAAAGTCATTTAATAAAATCACTAACCCCACAATGTTAAATATTATTTTCACATATTTACTATGTATAGTTGGTGGTAAAAAATTCCGTGGACGGTATCGATTTAAATTATTGGTTAGCTGACGCAATCTAAATTGAAGCAAGAAAGGAAAAATGGCAGATGCATCTGGCCTACTTTGATTTAAGTCCTGGATTGGATGATAATTTACACCTCCAGTTGACTCGCACTTTTGTGGTTAAGAATGAAGATATCACTGCACTTCAGGATGCTGTAGGAAACCGGTTTTTCGTGGTCTGGATTTTACGCACGGCGATACTTTCGATCCACAAAAAAATGTGTTGACATGTCCATGTTCAAATGCAATCTATTCCACGTCGGCCGAAATCCCATAAGTATTAGTTGGCTAGAACGGGAAAGGTATATTAAGCTTTATTGGAACGATTGAATACACATGGAGTACTTGACTAGCGTCAAAAATAGTTAATAGATCCATATAGATATTTATATATAAGCGTATTAGAGAATATATAAAAAAAATGAATAAAAATAATAATATTAATGTCAAGTTAAATATACAATGTCACAGTATTTGAAAGTAAAGAAAAGAAAACATAAATAACTTAAATATAAATACAAATTAAATGTATTAATTAGAAAGATATACATATAAAATCAATATTGCAAAACTGAGAACTAATTGAGATAAGAGTTTAATTGAGTTGGATCTTAATAATCAGCCGTGGTGGGATACAGATCCCTTGTTAGACTCTGTATATGCTGGTTATTGTTTGTTTGACGCTACCCAATTTGGATCAAGAAATGTAAAAGGACAGAAAGAATCTTGTCTTGTCAGAAGAACTTTGATCTAAATCTCATGAGCTGGGCGCCATCTTGTACTAAAGTAAGTAGGTTTCGTTGAACTTCAGAAGGCGTCAGATGCCGGCGAATTTGGCTTCCCGGTCTGGATAATGCACGGCGATAATCTCGGCGGAACCAAGCGTGTTGACCCTTTGACACTCTAATTTTCACTCTTAGTCGTCCGCATAACGCGCCCAAGTCCAAAGTCAGTCAGATGAGGACGGGTACACATCGTGACGGAATTATTGAAATGAAGGATATCACAGAGGTAATACTAGACAAGTCGTATTGGGTTTATTTGAGAGAGAGTATCGAATTTATACAAAACATAATGTCGCTGGGTTTGTAATTTTTCCCAGTTTCATCAAAACTATGAATAATATCGTCTATCCAAGTTTGAACATGTAAAAGAGTGTGTACATTGCAGAATCTAGTATTTAGTTGATGAATGTTACGTACTTGACTTCTTAGTACGTCTTTAGTGTACACCTCGTAATGTGAAGGTCCAAGAAATAGACTTTGTAACAATTAAGCTTTTATTACAATAAGCTACAATTTAGTACAAGGTACAAAGATGCGGCTGGAGCTCAGCACCAGCTGTCTGGTGCAAGCGGCGCTCTCATGGAAAGCTGGTCCCTTGACCAGAGAATGGCAACGCCTACAGAATAGCTATATTTACAACAATGGCCGTGACTGAAGTAGTTATATGTGTAATATTTATATTTTGTGTGTATATATGTGTAAACTTTTTACTTTTTATTTATTTATTAATATTTTCCTTGGTTTTCTTTTTCTTTTTCATAGCATAATATTTATTTCATAACTTTAATGTATAACATAATATGTATTATCTGTATGGCGAATCGGGTTTAAAAAAAAACCTGATCACGCTGGAATAAACACATTATTATTATTATTATTATATCACAAGTATAGGTCCAACTATTAAGCCGATGAACCGCAGATAAAAGAGACGCGCGCACTCTTGCGCGCCGTCTTTATAGCCACACATACTCGCACCGGCGGTGCGGCACACATACACACACCATCCCAAGGACATCACAATGAATCTCATTGTCTTGTTTGAAATATTTTACGTAATTAGCTTACATATATTGTATCTCGTTATTGTACGACTAAATATTATTATTCTTGTTGATTTGATCAATTCAAAGATTTGTCTGCCGACTGTGTGTGTTACAATTTCATGTCTAATGTGTTAAGGGCGCGCAGCACGAGTTGTCTGTTAATTAACTGATCGCTTGATTTGATTTTCAACAGCAGCGGTGGAGCACTGTACGTCGACACACGCTAAATCATTGACATGGAAGCGGTAATATCCTATCGACTGATGTGGAGGGGGGGAAGTTTTATATTCTATTTTAGATTGGAAATGATTTTGACTTTATAACGGTAGGTCTGAATATACAGTACTATATACAATAAGATAATTCAATCCAATCCAATCTTTATCCTCTTTTTGTACGGGTCGAGGTTTGAGAACATATTTAATATTCCATTTTACGAGATTATGTAACTGTTTCACTACCACGGAATAAATAGCTAAATAAATCTATATATAATATATAAAAAACTCTAGGTTAGATCGTAAGTTTGTAGCTGGTTTCTTTGGAGAAACATAGGCCGATATTTCGGCATAATAACACGTGCCATTGTCAAGGCGTTACTTCAAATAATTACGGTACAATTGTACTTTTTCGCGGGAGACGTAAATCTTCCAGTTGTGTTAATTTAACTCTAAATAAAATTAGTCAGTGGTGCCGTGACCAAGAGGATTTCCATTTTGATGTTTTAAGTGATATATAAATATCTCATTAAATTGAGAGCTTATGAGTTGATGTGTGTAATTTATTATTTTAGTTATTATTAACTATCTTAACTAGCTTCTCATTGAGCCGTTTTTCCACAAAATTAGAGATGTGCAATTACGTTTTCACAATTTTGACATGCACGTGGTCGCTTGTTGATTCCTATAACAGAACCGTATTCCAATATTCTGTTTACTTAATCGTATAGATTCTTGATATTATCTCTCTTCATTCACACGGGAAAATAATATCTCAGCTACTTTTTCTTTATTCTTGTAAAATGAGAGGTCTTGAAATTTTGATAAAAAACTTTACTGGATGTGAGTGAATTTGAGATCTGGAGGTAGCTACAGATAATAATATCAATAGATAAAAAGTTGATTGGCTGGTTTGCCAATTCCCGCCATTGCATGCAATCAAGTCGAGCAAACGTCAACCGCCACCTCCGGTGGGCCGAAATGGACAAGTTATTGGGTTGGCACAGCTGAACCGCTTTGCAAACGGATTGCCTCCGGTTTATCGACCACGCGATTCGTGCCTGCGGGCATCGATGATGTATTCAGTGTGTCAAGTCAGTATTTGAACTAAAGCAATGAAGAGATACGTTTAATTTACACCTAACTAAATTTTGCTTTTATTATTTAGTGTTTTTAAATGTAGACTGAATGATTCTGTTGGTTACAAATTATTACATACAATATTAAGGTATCGGAATACATAAATTGTAGCAAAATATTTTGGTGCCAGACAAATTGACTTAATTAGAAATTTATACCGTGAAAAAGATACGAAAAAGAATTATAGCTTATTTTAAAAACACGAAGTGGAAAGAATTATTAATATTTAAAATAATAATACTCTTTACTTTCTCACTAATTTGTTATTTATTATAACGTTTTCAATGCTGACACATCATTTTCAGTAATTTTACTAATACTAAACTTAAGACTAAAGGACTACGTGCTACTTAGGGTTGAGGAGTGGATGGTTGTGGGGATTGGAGTTGAGTGTGTGTAGGGGTCATAGTCTACACATGCAGATGTAATAGAAAGTTTGTAATATTTGAATATTGATGACATTTTTAATATAATTTAAAATGATCTTTCACAAAGTTTAACCTTCAAGCGGGCGCGCTGAGTAATTTTCCTTGAGCGGGCGCTTGTCGTAAATTTTACGTAATCAAATTTTCTATATGTTAATGGTGTTTTCTTTATATAAATGTTAAGGAATTGCTGTGAGGTTATGAAAAATGATAAATGACAGTACTTTAAAAATATATATATTTGACTTTTTTAAACAAAAAGCGAAACACTATAATTATTTCAAAACACAATATTTTATTTTAGTCAGTATCAATATTCTCATCATTACAATTGTTGCAAACCACCTTAACTGTCGAATGTGTTCTCGCATGTAAAGGACTGGCAACGGCAACACTTCATTGATGCTGAGGATCTTTTCTTCTCCACAGTGCACATGACCGACAAATCGGTTCAACTTCCCGACCGTAATTCACTTTGAGAAAAGCACTTATATCTTGCGGTAAATGTTTGACATTTGATCTGAAGATAAGATGCTCTTTCATCATGATCAATGCCAAATTTTTTTAGGAAAATTTTTCGATGCTTTGGAGTCTTTCTTGGACAGACAAATTTGTATAAAATTTGAGCATTTATGCCGCCAATATTCATTAGAGTCCAAATATCAATGAATAACAAAAACTTCTAAGCACACCCGGTACGTCTGTAGTTCAGAGAGACACTGACCCTCGAATAGCTCGCAACTCGATGCTCGCGAAAAAGTGGTAAAAGTGGGGGTGGCGATAAGGCGCATTTGTCGTAAATTTTGCGACAGCGCGCGCGCCCGCCGGAAGGTTAATAAGAAAATTTCCAGAAAAAAGGAAATAATTGTTATTATTACATTATTGAAACAAATACAAGAAAAGGAAAAATTAGACAAAGATGTGTAAGTAAAATGAATGATTTTAGATAAAGCAAAGATCGCTAGCAAAGAACATATTAGAGAGTTGGTAAGAAAATAATATTCATGAATAGACCACTATCAGGAAGGTGAACGAGCTTTTTAGCACAGCGTTGATTGGACCATGCTAAGGTCGACGAAAAAAAAAATCCAACTATACGAGTAATTCGTACTTTTTTTTCTTTAAACTTTTTCTATTCTTATTTTTACATTGCAGGTGTAAAACTATTGAAAAGACCGAATAAAAATGACTCGGGGCCCCCCGTTCATCGAGTCGTGGTTGCGCAACTCTTGTCGAGCGGAAAGCAGCTAATGAAAATATGTTGACAGCGAGATATTATAAAGATGTCAGTTTCAAAAAATGATTTTAATATTATTCTACAATGTTCGCAACTCCACTGTGCACTGAATTTAGTTATAAATTCAAACAATATGAACATTTACAGTCAAATATATCTTATTGTTTTAATATAATGTTCGAAGTTGGAAGTTTTGTAAAGGATTTGCCTGGGTGCTAGTTAATTCCGGAGCAGTATTATATATAATAGAATAGTATTACTCGGAATGTGTACATAGGTGTCGCTTTAGACAATTTATTAAGTTTGGGGTTTCAGCTCTCGCGGGATCATCTTTTGGCTCGGGAACTTTTGTAACCCTATTGCCTTTAAAATTTGAGATGTACAATTTTGTAAAATGTCCCGTTATTGTATGAATAAAGAAAATTTTAATTCACTAGTTGTTCACTAGATTCTGGAAATAATGAGTTACCTTCTGGTTGAATAAAAAATATATAAGTATGAAAGTAAGAGGTTTATTATTACGTTTGAAAAAACCAGTTCTTCTTGTGGCATTGGGTGTTCATTATTTACAAAAGATATTTGTTTTGTGAAATGGAATACTTTTTTTTATGACATTCATTACTGAGAGATAAACATTAAATATGATACAAAACTGCTTATTTAACGTCTTACCTTCGAGAGGGAATTTAAATCTTAATTTTTGAGCATGATTGAGTAGCTTGTCGGTCTAGTGGTTAAGATGCCGGTCTAGTTATTTAGAGGTCGGGCGTTTGCGTCTCGTTCCAGGAGCCCAGCAAGTTAGTCCTATTTTCATCGCATTAAATCCGAAGATGAATTGTAATGGGAAAATCAGCGATGACCAGTATATAGAGCAGTATAGAAAAATTGGTCCATCCATGAACCAAAATCTCTAGTATTTTCAATAGCACTGTATGGAATGAAAATATGGACATTTATAAAGAAGAAAAGGAATATGTTGGATGTTTATAAGATATGATGCTGGAGATGAATGCTGCGTATCTCGTGGACCGCAAGGCGTACAAATACAGCGTACAGAAAGACTTCCAACACATATATAAAACAATTATACCAAAATAAAAGATTCTCTAATAATTATAATAATCTATATATAAGATTTAGCGACGAAATTGATATTTCAAAACTAAAATATACCGCAACCTAAAATCATTATATTTGTTAAGGCATCAATTTTTTTAACAATCTATTCATAACAATTTGAAAAATTACAGACAATCAATCAATTTATATCTGAATTAAAAAAATATGTACACGGGACACATACATTCTCGTATATACTTCTTTATACACGAGACTTACTCTAATAGAGAAGAAATAAATGTTAAAAGAAATATCTTACTGATTATTTTTAAAATGTATTATATCTTATAATAATAAACAATATATATACAGTTAGACGGAGCATTAAGTGAAGGGAAAATACAATGCTGATGGGTATTAAATTGATTTTAAAGGAAACATACCTTAATGGATAAATTAATATTATTATTAAGAATTGTAACTCTTTCGCATATAATTTTATATTCTGTCTCCCTTGATATTCTATCTAACTGTATATGTATTCTGTCTCTCTTTTTCACATGTCATGTTATATTCTATATCCCTCTTTATGTATATATATATATATATATATATAAGTGCACTCTCTTTGTATTTATTGTTAGTTTTCAATACGTCCTGACGAAGATTGAGTTAAGCGAAATCGGTTGGCGTGTAATAAAATTCGTAGTTTCATACAACGTGATTGTATTTTATTCAATCTAAAATTAAAATACGTTTATTAATTACATAGAAAATAATTTTCAAAGATGAATTGACGACGGTTTATATAGTTTTTTTACTATATTTTTATTAATATGCTTTTTAAATTTAGTGCCTAAAGTTTTATACGTGCTTACGTATTGCATAAGTTATTGTGATACAAACAAAAGGTTTTAAGGTGTTTGTTATCTTTAGGGAATTTTAAATTTTAATTAATAATCTTAGTCATATATAAAACAATTAAATTCATCATTAGTATTCTCATTAGGCTTTGCGTTTGTTCTGAACTCTATTGTATTTCGTTTATCTTCAATTCTATTCGTTCGACGTTCTGTTGTTATTCCGCCGTATGTGCCAGGCTGTATTCTGTGCCGGGGTATATATTCATTCATTGAAGAAGTACGAGTATATCTTCATTATTCACAGGGCAGCTGGCTCAAGGTAATACTCGAGATATAAATTGTACCGGTAAACTGTTTACCGGATTCAAAAGATATTTGCTAAAGCTGAAAGCTAACCCCGCATATTAAGGAGTTTAGTTTTTAATTACAATATTATATATTAAAAATTTTACTAATCATATTATAGTTAAAATAATTTAAATGCATGGCGAAAATAATGAGAATAAACAAACGATGCCTTAAATATTATTTTATTCGAAAAACATACAGTTTATCATTAAATACGAAAATTATAATAAAAGCTAAACAATAATTAAACTAGTAACATGTTTTCTCGGAAGATACAATATACTTTATACAGTGAGTACAAATTAACATTTAAAGAGGACTGTAATGCAGAAAAATATGAGAGAAAAAAGTTTAAAAAAAGAAAATTAGAAAATATTTGAGGTGAACGGGAGGGTGAGGGGATAGGAAAAAGAAAATAACATAGAGAATAAAAATTTGTGTGATAAAAATAAAATGAAAAATAAAGGCCATTTAAGTTTATGTATTGAATTTAGATTTAATTGAGGTAACTGAAGTATTGAAAATGTCTAGTTCGTTTAGGTGTGAATTGATATAAAGGGGTGCTTGATTGAAAAATGAGTTTTGTTTGGCATTGGTGTTGCAATGTGGAAGATTAAATGTAAGATTAGTTCTTATTGACCTGGCTGGCACTCGAATGAATATGCGTCTGAGTAAATCAGGACATTATTGCAATAAGGTATTATTGCAATAAAAGGTGCATCGCTTCCAAGGCCAATGATATCATATTACGTTCTTGTTGAATTCGTATATACGTTATATCATCCGAAGTATTATTATACAATAATATAGCATAGGAGAGAAGTGACTCGATGTAAAGATGGAGATCTCAACAGTAGAACGGAAGTGATTTGATTTATTTTCGACAGTATCGAGTGCAGTTTGTTTTTAACAATTTTGTAAATTATTATCACTTCTGGGGGAAATAATTTAAAACGCTAATTAGCTAACTTATAATCACCTGGCCCCAAATCAGGACAAAACAGAACATACTTGGCGATGGATGTCAGCTGATTTCATGTTTCGTGCATTCAAGAAACGAATCACGTACCGTATCTCAAACTTGGCGGGCAGTTCTACTGTCTTCGACATTTCAACCATTCGCTACAAGATGGCCAATAGATGTAGGAAACTATTGCGCATGCGCAACATCGCAACCGCAGCGCTACACTGGAAATATCTGGCAACGGTACTTACTTAAAAAACGCGCCTCGTATTTTCTTAAAAAATGTAATTTTATTTTATATCTTAGTAAAGATTTGGAGAATATTTTCAAGTCATTTATCACGTTATTGTCATTATACAATCTACATATACGTGAAACGAGGTTAACGTGTGCGTTAGTGCTGTGGTAGGTATCAAGCCTGAACCTTTTATACCGCCTAACCATTCTCTCCCCAATCATTTGTTCTGCATGATCAAACCACCTATGCGACTATTTTAAATACAATCAATATAATTTTCCCTGTGAAAGATATATAGAGGACAGCAGTTCAAATTAACCACCGTTCCCAGCAAGCATCGACACCAGCGACATCTGCATTCAATACCTAGCCGGCGGCACAGTGCTGCCTCCATAGTCTTACCCAATTGCTCACCGACACCACATCTTCGGTTCTGCTGCCCCGTCATAGCGCTCGAAGCCGGCGGGACCGACACCGAATACCGCCGACTCGCTTCATTCTTCAACTTCTACACTCCGCAGTTCTCACTTCTCTACATTTAATTTTTACACGCATACCTTCTGTACTCTCTGTTCTATCATCTACCAATAAACGACTCTACACCAACCGCGCGTTTTCATTTCATTCTCATCACCTACCGCCACAGATATATTAAACGTTAGTATGTTTGCAAAAATAAACAAGCGACATACTAAGGGTTAAAATCAAAACTGCCACTATCCATTTAATGAAATTTAGATAAATGTGTAATATGTATCTGATTAAAACAACGGTATTCTCCTCTACCTTAATTCTCACATTAAATTATAACTACAATAAAGAGAGCGGACCCTCCGCTTACCCGAGACCGATGCAATAAGCTCAAGGCTCCTATCTCAATCCTACTCATTCGACGGCTGGTTGGCATTTTTTAATGCTACTAGACAGCTGTTCGATAGCACCCCGCATAATGACAGGGGGATACCACACAGCTGCCAAAACAAGATTTGCCCTCATTGTCCCCGGTTGAGTCACTTTATTAGTAAACAAATAAATTATATTTAAAATACATAACATAAAGATAATATAAAATAATAAAGTGAAGAGACACTCCCTTCCGGGAAACGAGACGGCACAAAAGAAAAACATGTAGGAGACTTACCCTCCACGCAACACTGCCGGCAGATTTAATCCACAAGAATAGTACATCGCAGATCATATTTGGGTAGAAGGTAGAAAAAAAAAACCAAATAATAATGATAAAGTTACTCAGCATATACATACACCTGAATCCTGAGCAACGCTAGATATGGACCATTTGTAACTGTAACACTTGTTATATTTTGTAGGTAAATAAATGGGAAAAAGAGTTGTAGCCGTGCGTCGCTCTCTTCAAAAGCCAGCAATTTACTTTTCAATCTTCTCAAAAATTGGTTTTCAGTTACTTAATAATATGTAGCTTATTGTCATCAACGATCTCTTAAAAAAAAACCCTTAAAAAAGTCCACTAGAGTTAAATCCTGCGGCCTTAAAGGCCTGGTCGATGTCACTGTATTTCAAAATTAATTTACCTGAAAATATCGTATTTATTATTTCTCTTGTATCGCATGCTGTGTGTGATGTGGTGCCAACTTGTTGAAACTACACATCGAGTAGTTTCAGATCCTTCAATTGTGAGTCGTAAAAAATGACTTTGAGAGTTCTCAATAAAGTATGTACCGATCACACTCCTCACCCATATAACGCACCAAACTGTCACTTGCTGAGGATGTACAGGTTTATCGTGTATCTTTTATAGATTTTCACTCCCCTAAATGAGACTGTTTTGCTTATTTACGTAGCCACTAAGGTCGACATATGCCTCATCACTCACGATGATTTTCTTCTAAAATTCAGGGTTGTTTTCTGCAGATTGAAAAGCTTGGATAAACTGGATCTTGTACAGAAGTAGAAGCAGATTTTTTTTTTAAATCTGTGTAGACAGATTATCGATACAAGCCCGGTTCTTGTGAACGGCGCCCGGTGGAGGTGCCCGACATTTCAGTAATACTCTCATGCTCATCAGTGATGTTTTCCAATGAACGAGCACGTCAAACTCTTCAGTTTCTTCAAATACTGACAATAAACGATGAATTGTGATTGCTACAGACACATGGTTACGATCCAAAATGTCATGTAATTTACGCCGATTTTTATTTATTTAAATTATCGTTATTAAAATGCGTGTACTTTTCTATAATGAATTTGCCTATATTCTGTCATATATGAAGTGACATAAATCCCTACACGCTCTCGTTGTGATGCCCTGTATAAATATATTGAATTCTTTCTCGGCACTGTTGATATGTTTGCCAATAATTGAATATTAACGGATAACCGGAGAGTATTTGGATAATGTTTCAATAACCATAATACGGCTTTGTTGACTCGTATCCATGTAATTGAAACAATACCTCTGAATGTGGATTGTGTAATAGGAACAGCCCGTGCCTGTGAACCATTTGATTGCACCCAATGTGTTGGATCATATTTCATTTGTGGGATTGAATTAATCGCCCTGCTTACTCATCTACGTCATTGGTTTAATTCGTGTACCTACCTGTGAGTGTTATTGAGAGCGCTTTACACGCAGACGGTATGTGATTTGTACATTAGGTGTATAGGTCACTCGAAAGATGAGATTTTCAACTAAAACAAAAAACAAGTGGTCGTTCTGGAAGACCAACAGGTTATAGAGTAATCTTATGATAAGCAGAAGAAACCAAAATATATTGTATTTGAGCATCGCGGTGTAATGTACCAATTAAAAATGTTTTTGAATGCCTCATAATGCTTTCTTTCAAAAACGCTGTTACTATATACGACGCACTGTGCTGTGTTGCGTATAATAAACGCATTGCGACATAATGATTAAACTATGTCAGTACGCCCACAATTACATTGACAGATAATCACAGAAACTTACCTATATGTACGTCGGTAATGCCTGATGAATAAATTCAAAGTTAATTTATTTTATCATACTAAACTAAAACTAAATGTTGACAAAATTAAATTCATGAATATTTAAAATAAAAGAACACTAACACTTATTATGGGTGGTGAAAGTCTGAAGGAAGAAAGAAAGGAGTGAGTCTAATAAAATATTTATGAGTCATAATAGATTCAAAATTGAATTTATCTAAGTCTTGTTAAATAGTATACAACTCTGTTATCATTCCTCACATCAACTACTGCAGCAGCATTTTATTTTTGGTTAATGAAGAAGAAATGCAACAATTGTCAGTGTTGCAAAATAGAGCTTTGAGAATAATACTTAGAAAAATAGATATACTCGAATCAGTGAAATGGTTGAAAGATAGACCTTTAAGCAGAAAAAATATTTCAATGTAATGATATTTATTTATAAAATCCTCACTAAGAAAATATAATTAATGAAATTGAATGTATTAATTAGAAAAATGTACATATAAAATCAATTTTATGGAAAAATATTGTTGTTGCTACCGGGATTCGAACCTGGATCTCTTCCAATCTGGGTTCCAATGTCTTGAATAATTACAACTTCACAATTACAATGTGTTCTCCTTAATAATATGTAAGTTGTACCAATGTGTTCAAAATTGAATAAAATTGAATTGTTAATTCTGGCGTCTTCTATCGGATTACTCAAAGGTATTTGAGATTCCGTAAAAATAAAGATGGCTTTCAAATAATTGAACGTTAGATGTATTCATTTAAAAGGTGTAACATATAGGTTTAAAAATTTGTCGTCAATTTATGTAAATTTGTGATGCTATAGCATAATCGGTTCGAATCCCTATAGCGACAACAATATATATCGATAAAATTGATTTTATATGTATATCTATCTAATTAATACATTTTATTTGTATTAAAAATGATTATTTAATAATTGATAATAAGTAGCAATAATAAAAGAAGAGGACACCCAATTTTAACAAAAGTAATGAAACAAAAGCTGTCAGCTGTGATAAAGAACTGGAGTAGATGGAAAAATCCACACTGAAAAGAACAATTATTGACAATAAATATAAACGGATATAAGAGGATGATGATAGAGAGAATGAACGAGACAGGAGGGTCATACATTGACCAAATAATAAGAAAGTCGATTAATGGCCTCTTACCAGGAACCGTCAGAGACATTGTATTATGATATATGTCAATAATTTTGGATAATGTTACCATAGACAATTTAATTAGAGGAGATTGGGCATTTTGTCCCAAGTGTTGTAACACAGTAATAAATACCTCAAATGAAAGATCTCAGTTAGTACAGTATTCTATTTTATGACGATGAACACCAAATAAACAGTATGTTCACATAGGAAACACGCTGTTGTAAACTTGGGATGGGTTTCATACTAAACAGCCCGTTCACCTTGATTCATCTCTATTTGTCTATCTGACTAACTTAATATTATTTCTAATTAATTACCATCATCTGAGTTCACCTACGTATTGTGATACGAACATTCGTACGTATAACTAACATACTGCTTGCATTTTTTTTTTTTTTTATATAATGCACGACAGTAAAATTGTTAGATATTTATTGTGGAAAAATTACGTTGAATGAACCATCGAATTATTTATCGTCGCGAAGAGTTACCAGGAGCACAGTCCCGTCGAGTAGTTAGATTATCACAATTATTAATGACGTATTTATTCAGTCTCGCTGACAGACGCCCCCGTTCATTATTCACTGGCATTCTCATTGAATCTTCTGTCAAGGTGTCATTTATTTCCCAAAACAATATCGCCACTATAAACGGGTCCATTAGGTCGCCAATAAAACTTTCGCTCGGAGCGAATTAGTATTATTTTTTTTTACATCTCCACTGCCGGGCGTGGGCACTCTCCATTCAATTCACCATTCAATGTAGGTTGAAGAAGTGTAGACAGCTTTATAAAGCTCGAGAACCAAATATGTGCATTGATATTTGACGAAATACGCACATTGGGTTTTTTTATTACAAATCGCCGATTAAAAAACTATAAAAAACACACATTAATAGGATCGATATAAATATCAATAGTAATAATTTTTTTTATATATATAAAACTTGTTTTTAAATAATAGCTGAAGCCTTAAAGCATGTAAGTAAATATAATATATTATTTAAAATTATTTGTATTCACTAACACAAAGTGTTTTAAAAACGTCGAAAATTGATAACGTGTACTGCAAATTGAATGATTTATAACTCCATCATCTTGGCTTTAAGATTATAAGAAAATATATTTCGTGTATGCATATATTGAGGTAATTTTGTGACACGCAGAAAATAAATTTAATGTTCGCGGTCTTTCTTAATTATAGCAAATAACAATTTGTTTATTAGTTTTACACAAGTGTTAAGATTTTATCTAAGTAATAATTTTTAAATAAATCAAATCTATTGTATAACTTCTAATATAAATGAATAATAAAAACCCATATTTTCGTAAAATAATAACACGGAAATACGAATTATTTTTGAAAAGGACGCCTTAAAAATACACTTTAAGAAATGTTGTCAAGCTGCAGATGCTACGAGAGTAGAGTGGCATTTTTACAATTCCTTAGAGTCTACGATACTCTGAGTACTCTACATGCGGCTAGACCGCCTAATCTACAAACTACAAGTGCATCAGCGCTAGTCACTTTGACACTTTTACTAACTACCTTATTATTATAAACATCTGAGTGTTTTATATTAATACATGAATTGGAAGGGTAAAAAATTACTGATAAAAAACCCTCTAAACAATTTACTGGAAGTTAAGTATTTCAAATTATCTAGGCGCGACACTTTATGTACAGTGCCGCCTTATTTTAACATAATCCTTAAATATTTAAACTAAAATAAATACTACAAGACTTAAAAATATATTGTTTTTATTATTTTACAAATCATCATTTGGAGAGTTCTCTCGACGCTGTCCGCTTCTGTGTGCAGCTCAGTCCGGAGGATCGAGCGCGTTGCTTCGCCGCAGGAAATAGTGCCTGGGCAATCTGTATTTGTATCTGAAAGGCATTAAGCTGATGTTGTGCTCGTACGAGCCGAGGTTCCGGATGAGAGGATTATCTTGGGATGGTTGGGAACAAGATTTGTGGAAGCTTGCTGATAATTTCTCAAAGCATTGTGTGATAGTGTTCACCTTGTGCCGGTGGTGTAGTCGCGTCAAATTTGTTTTGGGTGAGGTGTTGTGGATGATTTTAAGCGCTTTGTTTTGTATGACTTGGAGTTGCGTGTATTTCGTTTTGTGTATGCTGCTGAAGACAGGCGCTGCGTAGGTGATAGTAGGCAGAACCATACTGTGGTATAAAATTGTCTTGTTGTGAGTGGATAGCGGGCCAGTCCTGTTGAAGATCGGACGGAGCGCACCAATTGCTTGGTTCGCTTTCTGGCGTGTGTTCGTCACGTGACGTGTCCAATTCAAGCGCCGGTCGAGTGTCAGTCCGAGGTATTTCACCTCGTTCAGCCACTCAACCTCACTTTCATTGGCTAAGATTTTCACCCTCGGCGTCGCCTTCTTGACGCAATTCGTGAATAAAATGGTCTCGGTCTTGTCCTCGTTCAGTTTCAGCTTCCACTGGCGGTAATACGCCACCATTAGGGTTAACGCCCTCTGGAGCTGTCTGGCGGCCAAGTCCGGACACCTGGAGGTGGCGAGTAGCGCGGTGTCGTCAGCGAAGACGGCGCGCGAGCAGTTCTGTAATGTAGAGTGGCATTTGTTTCCTCCTTGTCTTTTCTACTCTAACCGATCGGTGACCTCTATGGGTCACTCGCCACCACTGCTTCTGGCTCTGTTGAGTCACAGATGTCGCTGTCTGATCGCCACAGACTCTAGACATTATCTTCTACTTTGTTCTTTAACACACGTCTCTATCCTGGAAACTATTGTTTTTAAGTATCTGCATTCGTTTTGCTCATTATTTTTTGTCTTGGTCTTCTTCTATATAGTATCTTTTTGATGTTTCACTCGATTACATTTCAGAGATGTGCATTGTGTATATGAATGTGTCGTAACCATCAACCCCGAAGACTTACGATGGTGTCAATTACATATCTCTTCTCTTGCACACTGCTCAGAACTTCCTCATTTGTTATTCTCTCGGTTCAGCTTATTCTTCCCACCCTTCACGGACATCACATCTTGAATGCTTCCAACCTAATTATTTCTCTCTGGTTTCACTTCTGTAAAGTGTTGAGTATGTTTTGATGAATTGCTTGTTCGTCTTTCTGTTTATTAGTGAATTAACGATTTATTTTTTGCGTAAATAGCTTGTTTTACCATTAAATAATTAGACAAAATACTTTGTTTAAACCATTATTTATTGATTATTCTACATGTATTGACACCTATGGCATCTTTTTCAGGAAACAATGTATACTAAAATTAAAAATACAAGCATAGATAAAAACAAAACTTTAAAGTGGTGAATAAGTAAGAACTAATATGAAAACAAATTTAAAAGGTGACTATTTGCGAAAAGGGTTTGGTTTTTTATAATATTTAGCTTATTATTAATACTTTATCTTTTTTATAAAATTTCAAATTTATCTAACTGTAAATCCCTATTATTTATATGTATAATTTCTAAACCCTTGTTAATATCAAAAGAATGGTTTATTTCCATAAGGTGATCAGAAAATTCTGAATACTTCTTATTATTTAGGCATTTCAAGTGCTCCTTAATTCTAATATTAAAATATCTGCAATTTTACCTATACAAAAATAATTGCAATCATTGTAAATTAATTTCTAGACGCATGATTTTTTTTAAATTTCGTCCTTATCCTTGTTATTTAATATATAATTCTTTAATTTGTTATTAGTGTAAAAAGCTGGTTCTATAGAATTGAGATATTTTTTATAATTGATTTGAAGTAAGATTATTTTGAAACACAAATTTTCTCCACTGCTTCCCAATATCAATAACAGGTGGGTAACAACATGATCTGATAAACTTTTTCTTATATTTGTTGTTTTTTTGTTTGCAAATAGTCACCTTTTAAATTTGTTTTCAAATTAGTTCTTATTTATTTTATAGTTTTATTTTTATCTAAACATGTAGAATAATCAATAAATGGTGGTTTAAATAAAATATTAAGTCTAATTATTTATTTAAAATAGAGCCAGAAAGTAATCTTGCAAATATTGAAGAAGTGTTTTACCATTACCTTCCTCCCTCTTCTCCTTTCCGTTCCCTTTGTATTTTTTAAATCTTTTTCTTAAATTTCTTATATTTTTTTTACTCCTTCAATATAATAGATATCTGTCACTCTTTTTATTGTCTTCTAAACTGATTAACATTAATATTTGTTATGAAACCCAAACTGTATCGTGTAAGTGTATTTTTTTAAATTTAGATATACATGTAATTGGTTGAATTTACTATTGTTTTTGTTACTATCTTAACCGTTATTGATTAACTATACGTTTTCCAAAAACAAATTACTAATATGATTTTTATATTTTAATATATTGCAATTTTATCGTTGCCATAACCTATAATTTTTAAATTTATTATCGTATTTAAGTAATTATATTTATTTATATTTTAATGAAATAATATTATATAAAACCTTTGTAACCCATATAATATGTATTATATAATTAAATTGATATCTTCGTCGCTCTCCAATATTGTATTGATCAAGCCATTGATCTTATTAATTAAGTTGCTTGTGATGGAACTATACAGCTAATAAGCATTAATTCTCTGTCAATGTGTTATTGAGATTAATTTTGATACCAATTATTAATATTGTATTGGCGCTTCCATGTCAAAAGAATTATTTTATATTTGATTATATCGAATTCTGAGTAGTGCCTTTCACACCCAATAATCTCTGTATTGGCTTTTGTGTTAATTCGGAAAGCCCTTGATTGGTTTTCGTTATTTAATTAAACACGTTACGTCATCTGGTTTCTGGAAGTATCCTTTCATGTTCAACTAACTTCAAACTAACAATTATATAAATATATTTACAACGCTTGTAAAATTTTATAATATATATTGTTGAGTTATGTGGAGCTAGAGGGTCCACACCTCCACCGACTGGTTCAGTGGGAAACATGAGGTGTGTATCCTAACGAGTCAGAATTCCTTACCTTACCAACGATATCCCAAATCTGCTTTCGTCCTTCGAAGCAAAATAATAATAACATAATAATTAAAACAATATGAAGATGGGTTGTACTAGTGACAGAATGTGATCAAGTTTAATATATGGTAAATACAATTTAGCTAACATTAATGAATCGAAAAATTACATCTACTTAGATTTTATATAAATTAACATGAACAACAATATGTACAGACCAGTTGGCAGATCACATATAGTCGTCCGATTTCGCATAGTCAAAGAGGTTGATATTTCACTCGAGAGTTTCTGCATCGAGCTGAGATACAGAACTCAGCACGCTGGAATCATCTCTGTGGTCCATAGAAGTTAGCTTCAATGGGATGACATCAGTATACAGTGCATCCAGCTTCAAATCTATGGCCAAGCTGGAGACCAATCCCTCTTTCCAGCTAGAAAATATTAAATTTACAAGTACCAATACCCACCCCCATGTCCAAGACACCCTGATAGGCATTAATCCTCTGCCAAGATTCAATGATCCATAAATCCACTGTAACGCCATAAAATAATACCTCACAAGAATGACTTCCAACTATAAGTCCGAGAATTGGAAATTTACACAGATTTTAACGTAACGTTACAATACCATAACGTAACGATTACTAGATATCAATATTAAAATAACTGTCAGATTACCATTATTAATAAGTTAATTTTAATATATGATTTGACGCTGCTTTTTTTTTATTGTGTGAAGTTTTTGGAATTCCGCGATACAGCATCCAGCGATAGTCACCCATCATGGTGACGTTCCACTGACTCGGGTGTCATTTTTCCACCTCCTTGAATTCTTGGTCGAAACTCAGTCTTGTTTTCCCCACTTCTCAGTAAGATCTTCAGGAAAAAAGTTTAGATGTGCATTGAAAAAGTAAATTTTTATTTCCATTAATCAACCCGTGTTTTTGAATTTTTACAGTATATATTCAACGATGCTTATATAGACGATGCTCGCTTTTTGACAGTGAGAGGTGATCCATAACTTACTTACTCGGGACCGTTGAGCTGATGCTTTCATATCGGTCTTTCTCATTCACAGACATGGGCAACAGGGCGACGATACACGGCTATCAGACAAAATACACCCCTCTCTGTCCTCCGGCAAGAATTTTTGACAAAATGAAGTTCTTTTTAATATTAAAACAGCATATTAACAGATGCGCTAAATTCAGGGTGAGTTTTGGCTGCATACGTGATTTATCACAATTTCCGTATATCTGTGGCTATTTTGCAGTTCATCCCTCCCAAAATACAGAAACAATCCACTGCCCACTCTCTTGCACCTTTGGGGATTATAGAACACGCTTGTATTTGGGGGTTCTTGATCTTCCAAGTGTTCCAGCCAGCGTAATGTTCCAATTTTAATTTAACTTACCACATTATATTTATATGTCATTTACGGGGCTATAAAATCAATGAAGAATTTATCTTTCGAATAGTTTACATAAGACACTTTCTTTGTATTGGAAAACCTAACCGATACTGTGACGTCTGTCGTGGCTGTCAGAGCGCGGCTCAGCGGCGAGCGCATCACGCCGAAGAGTGAGGATCACGGCTTCACCAATGGCCACGTATTTCTACCGTATCTCAGCCAGAAAACAGAACCTTTGCAGAGCTTCAATTTTGTAACTTTATTTGTATTTAGAATCTCGTAATTCATCGTAACCTTCATTGAATAAATCGAATGTTTCATGTAAATTCTCTTTTGCCCGTGCCACTCCATTGTATGATTCTTGTCCTCGCTCAAGTTGAATATCTAAATATCTGAACACCGTGATTGGTTTCAATTATGAAGCCAGATGGTACAGTACTCTAGTTGTTTGTATTATATACTTTTTACATAACTCTTCTCCATGAACTGATAATTTTTAATTTTCAATTAACATTGCTTCCATTGGGCAATGTTTCTCGAAAAATCTACACTCGTAATCAATATAGTACATCACTAAACGTGTATAATGATATTTACGAATATTTTTTAATACACCGCTAGTATTATGACATGTAATTATTTATTAATATTGCCACGCTGTCATTAAATACAGCCACCAATTACCGAGCGCCGCGTGGTGCACTCGTGAAACACGTACCGTCAAATACAAAGTGTGCCAAGGTAAGGAGCGTCCGTACACAAATCAAATAATAAATTTTTCGATGTACGCTGCGATATAAAATACACATCGCGTGATGCATTCCATTAGTGTCATTAAAAATTATATTTAATCATATTTTTAAAAGATTGTTTCACATTATTGCTCCTTGGAAATTCAGTCACGATACTCTATGCAGCCAAACAAATGGCAGCATTGAAACTGTACTTTTATTATATGGTTAGATCTTTGCTCAATTGAGTGTGTAGCTCTATTGCGGTGTGATGGTTTTGATATTATACTGTAAGATTATTTATTTTATGCTGTGTGTCTTAACATAATTAGTTTTTGAGTAGGTATCTCAGTCGATGTGTTTTCATTTCTTGTGTAGGTCCTCTTTTGTCCATTGATAGACATAGGTCTACCTGAAGATTCCATGATTTCCGATACTGCGCGACTCTTGTCCAAAAACATCTTCTTAATGTTGTCAGTCACGAATGCCACTACACGATATTATCATTCCAACAGTCACGTCAGCCATGGACACCACTACACGATATTATCATTCCAACAGTCACTTCAGCCATGGACACCACTACACGATATTATCATTCCAACAGTCATGTCAGTCATGGACACCACTACACGATATTATCATTCCAACAGTCATGTCAGTCATGGACACCACTACACGATATTATCATTCCAACAGTCATATTGGTCATTGCTAGTCTCGTAGCGTGTCTGGTATAGTTCCACAACTATAAGTCTTTTGTGCTATCATTCTTCTTTATTATATTTACGTACATATCTCTCTCTGTAGTCTATTACGATGAGAATTTGGTAAAGGGACAAAAAACATTAAGGGCTCGAGGATCGACCGACCAGGAAGAACACGACTTACCTAAATTTTATTACTGTATTGCCAACTCTACTGAACTTCAAGATACTTCTTCGATGTTTAGCATGAAGCACTGTGGTGCACAATAGCCGTTTCGGCACGCACTGCGAGAAAACCGAAAACAAATGGCACCAATAAATTTATAACAGCTTCAAGTCAGTGATGAACACGAGCAGGACGTTCACTGTTCTTGTAGTTCACAAGTCCATAGTTCACAAGTTCATAGTTCACATACAGAAAAAGTCGTGCTCTGTAGTAATGGTGAAGGGAGAGGTGGGGGGCAGATAGGTATAATAAACCTAATGGAGCATCTATAACAGCGTCTATTTTAAGCTTATACATTTAATTTATTTGAGATGCGTTTCGCCTTGCATGGGCATTATCAATCTATGCTTTTCGCTATAGCGGACACTGTCCGAGTCTCCGATGATGTGTACATGAAGATTGAAAAGACAAAGGTGTGAACCAACTATTTTGTTAGGTACTTGCTAGATGTCACCGTCTGCCTATATTCTTTACAGTTGGTTCATAGTAACTTAAATAAGTTGTATGCGTCTTTAAATTTCCTGCCCACTGTCACCAGTACGCCCAAATACAACACGCCTCTTGAATGATTGAATATCTTCCCATTTGTTTTCTGTATTATATCAGAACTTAGTGGCACTGGGATTATGAGTGTGGAAAACTATGACGAAACACGTTACTAGTACACTTCAAAACTAATAGTGTAGATTAGGTTATACATAAAATCTGGGTATATTTTACATTTAAGAGGTTAATGAAATATTGGAAATGAGGCTATGGTCAGACTTTTTATCGATACTTAAAGAAATGGGCCTCGGTGTGCCGTCAATAAAACAAAATATTTATATTTACGACATTTGCACTGCCACAAATAATATTTTTATCCCCGTTGTTTGGCTAGATATTATTTTTCTAAACGGAATCAACTCGTATATGTATTAAACAGTAGTAAATACAATAATAAATTAACAAATATAAAATATTTGTTGCTAATGTGAAGCAATGTGAGCAAAATGAATCTAATTTGTCATTTGTGCTAACCTAACTACCTACACATTTTTGTCTCCAACAATTGTATATTACAGACAATAATATTTTTATGACTTTTTTTCAACAATATTTTATAACTTCAGATTGTACTTTCTTCACATAACGTTTTATAACTTACTTACTTCTAAACAATTACAACTTTTAAAAACTGTATAAGTAATTGCTTTAGAACAGACCACGTTTTTATTTTTTCATGTGTACTTGTTTGGGACATATATTTGTGCTTGAGCGAGGATGATGTACTGTGCCTTCCATCTCCCCCCCTTCCTCGCCTGCCACCGGGTCAGTCGATTGGCGTCGCTGAACCGGTACGGTTACAAAAGATTTCGCAGTGTAAAAAATAGTGAGAAGTGTGTCTACGTGACCATCTAGTGCAATCTGAAGGAGTCAAGAACCTGACCAGGAGATAGTGTCAAAACTTAAAGTTACAATCCACCTGGAGGTGCCAGGAGAACGGATTGTGGTGAGTGGAACTTCCTTCCGAATCCTGTTTCTTCCGGCATCTATGCTACAAAAAAAAAAAATTAAATGTAAAAATATAAAATAAAATAATATATTCATATTGAATATAATAAAAACTAGGTATCAGAAAACTTTTTGTCCAGTCTTCACGACTGAGGATTGCAATTTGCACTTTTCTCGGCATCCCGCAGATTGGAGAGTTGTCACCTGAGAAGCAAATGTTATTTTTTTCTTTTCTACTCGCAAGATATCCACAAAATAGGAGAATACATCTTGGGAATGCGGTACACGCAGCATTTGCCTCCAACACCACATATCAAACCTATAAATTAGCTATGATAAATGTAATAAATAAAATAGTTCAACCAAAATTTCGATACCTAAAGGAGCATTTCACAGGTGGGTCGTATTTTCTGGTTCTGCCCACCCTGTTCTTATAATCCTATTCTTCTCTTAAATTCTTTCCACCCTTACTACATCCTGTATTTTTTCAACCCTCGTGTTCAGACGATAATAAATAAAAGAGTTTGATAGTTCGAAAAATAAGAACGGTAATCTTAGAAAGTTTAGTTAACGGTCGTGAGGTAATTTTGCACAGTGTACTTAAAGTAACATTTGGTCCTAAAGTGCATCTGAGCAAAATTTGGAACAAATGGTACTTATATCGATGACATTTATATCGGTGGTAGGAAGGACAGGTGGCCAGGTGGCGTAGGGGAAGGTGTCATTGTTTTGTGCAGGGTGCAGGGTGCAGGGTAGAGAACAGACAAATATTTAGTTTTAAGTACGATTGTATAGATAAACATATCGTATCGCTCTAACTCATTAACAATATGATAAAGATAATTTCAATAATCACATTTTTTTCAGTTCTTAGTATGATGCATTTATTTTGTTTCTCTCGCGCAAAAGGTCGAAACATCAAGAAGCCCAGATCAGAGATAAAACCTTGTCTGGTTTGGTTGTCTAATTGGATTGTCCCAATCTTTTCTGCGAACCAAAAAATGTTGCAACGAATGCACGCGGTGTTGCGTCATTAATTAATAATCAGAATAATTAAGACTTCCCCACTGCACCTGGGCTCGCGGGCCAGACGCGTGTGGCGGGGCACCCGACCGGAAACAACGGGCAGCGGTGCAAGCATTAAACATTGTTTTGGCGTTGAGTCATTCCCCAGTGTACAATTTCAACTTGTTACAAATTTAAATCAAAGTAAAATATTAATTATATATTGATCCAGAGCTTTGCGAGACATGCTGTCTTGTCTGATTGAAGTACGGTGGAGAAGTGAAGCCGCGAACGGAACGCCCACTGGTGAAGCCATGAAACCCACTTCATGGTTTCGCGTTAAGCTTTAGCTTCCGTGAGGCCACAATCTGCCAAAATGCCGTCCTCTAAGCTCACCACAAGCCCAATGATCGTAATTTTTCCGAAAAAAAAAAATCTTCATTATAACGTGTTATTTGCTAATAACCTACTTTAATTAGTAATTTTGTTAATACATTTAATATTTTGGTCATAAGGTGAAGTAGGTACCTAAACAGTATTACGTAAACTAATTACTACATTATTAATTATGTACATACAAAATGGATTGAAACTATAGTTCGTGTATGTTTATGTAGCGTTATACGAGTAGACACCCATTACATAATTATGTTATTAATTAGGGTTCCAGGATAACACTGAGTGCTGGTATTATGACCAGTTAAAGTAACCAAGTATATATTACAGCAACTCTGGGTTAGATCGCATCGTTTCGTAGATGGTTTCCTTGACTGTGGAAGATTTACGTCTCCCACCAATAAGTACTGTTGTACCGTAACCTTTTGACGCAAAGCCTTGACAATGGCACACGTTGCAGTGCCGAAACATCGGCCTGAGTTAAAATAAACATCAGTTCCATATATTATTACGTTATATGTGGTACCTACCGCGCACGAGATGTGTTGGGAATTAACATTCACAAGTTGGCAACACTGACCGCGCAAGGAAAGGAATTCGAGCAACGGTATTTTTCGGGTGACAGATATCAACTGTTAGATCTAATCTATCATTCAACTCCTATTTAGATGCAGCAAACTTCCACAATATAAAAACTCTAGAACATCGACGAAAACGTGCTGACTAAATACTTTTCTTTAAACTACTGCAAGGCCATATTGATTGTCCCAGCCAATTAGGATTCATATCTCTCTATGCACCATCTAGATCAACCCGGTAAACCGCACTCTTCCACATTCCCAGAAGTAGAACATCTTACACACAAAACTCATTCATTCACCGGTCATGTAAACACCATAATGAGAAATTTACAGAAATGGACTTGTTCAACATTAGCCCTACTACGCTCAAAGGGTTCTTCTGCCTATAAAAACACATGTTGCTCTCCCTTTACCGCAACAATAGTTGCAACCTCCCCACCCTTCTCCCTCTTTGTTTTCTTCTTTTCATTAATTTTCTGCATCTAAACATACTTATGTATCTAAATATTTTTGTGGATTTTCATTATTAGTATCACATGTTAAATAGTTATTATGTTTATTACAATATGTTTACACTGTCAAAATCCCCCAATAAATTAAAATTTACAAAAATAAATAAGATGAATGTCTGTCTGTCTGTTTTCTATACAATCTTACTCCCAATTGAATTTTGCATAATTATTCTCTAGGACCCCTATTAAGCATGGAGATTCTCTTTCACTCTTTTTGCAACCCAATTTCTTTCTCCAATGTGATTTGTATTAAACGCTACCCTTTCTAAATTTTGCACAGATACTCTTTAGGAGTGATGGACATTGAATGATTAATAATATGAATTTTATTAATGATATGACACTTAATGATATGCAGTGGCGTGCAGTAAGTACAGATTTAGGTTATGCTGTTACCAATAATAATATACAATCATATATAATATATGTAAAACAATATATAATATTGTACATATGATTATGAACTTTCGTTTAACCAACGACGTAAAATAATAGCTTTTTACCCATATAAAAATCAATTAAAAAAATGTATGGATATTTAAAAAAATGCTTTCTATGAAATATTTTTATTAAAGGTCGACGTAGGAAACAGTCCTGCCAATTATTTTTTGTTTTTCCCTAATCAAAAACAAATCCATGTACCAAATGCAAAGAACTATCATGAAATTAACATGTTAAAAATAGTAAGATGGTATAATTTGCGAATTAGTAAAAGATACAGTAGTCATTTCAATGATTTGCAAGCAGTTGTAAGCCATTAAAATGTTATTCTGTTAAAAAACAGCAAAAGTAACGACTCCATACAAAACGGATCAACCGAAAGGAATTTTTAATTCAGTAAATAGCCAATTGTATGTCTTGAGTAATACACCAGCTTAAAAATAGAAGATAGTAATGTGAATAGCTACAATGCATCAATTGTAGCTCTTAGAGTTATGGCTGCAGTGGTAAGTTGTCGTGGTAGTTTTTAGTACTAAATTTGGCGCTAACTGTAATAAATTCGTAAATCCATATTATAGATTATTTAATTTATATTTGTTTCTCAGAATCTTTAGTAATTCATAGTTTTTTTGCTTATATGCACTGCACGCCCCTGATGATACGCATACCCTTTTTAAATGAAAAATTATTTCTTGGGCTTGTTTTTTTTCTATTTTAAAAATGGAATTTCAGTACAAAAAGATGACATATTCATTTAATGCGTATTTAAAAAAAAAATGATACCACTCCAATGTAATGTATCGGCTTCTTTTCAATTTCTCTCTACGCTTGACACTAAGAAAGACATTGAGATGTTATATATGAGATTTATTTCTACGACCGATCGCAAAACTTGAAATTTCTTATTTTCTTGCAAGTCCACTGGTGTTGGCGTAGTTTTCGCTTTTGATCCGCACAGTGGGCTCGTTCCCACGCCGTTCTCGCGGAGTCATTTTTTTAATTTTTTACCCTGTGCGCCGTCGCATGTCTTCGCACCGCGGATCGCAGAGTCGTACACAATGTTCTTCTATTTAGTATCCACTTTATTGCGAAATCAGTGATTCTGATGTGTGCTTATTGTTCGTAATTATATTGTTTTACTATTCGATAGTTGATGGATGCGAATGAGATAATTGACTAAATTTGTCTGAAAAAAAAAATTTGGATATTATTTCGATTAACAAAATCTAGGTGGCACTGAACAAACGATGAATACTATATATTATTTATAATAAACAAGTAGAAAAGCAATTGGATAGGATGATTGCTTGCTTGATATTGTATTATTTTATTTTAACAATGCATCAAATAGTATACTATATATTTAATGCCAATGAGAAAAAACAAATTATGTACAAAAGTATATTTTCAGCATTGTAAAATAGATACTACCGCCGATTCACGCCGCAGCCACGATAGCATAATAGTAAACAACTTTCTTTTTCTTCTTCTAAGTAATCTGATTATTAGTAAATGCATAAAAATATAGTATATAGATGTGAAAATATATGTTCAAGTAAGATTGAGTCGCTTGTCGCTTTCAATTTCCGCTAAAAGACGTTGTAATTTGGAGAAAATAAAGGAAAACTGCTACACTTTAATGACAGGCATTATTACTTTTTCGAAAAGTTTATTAATTACTTTTATGAAACAAACTATTAAAAAACATGACAGGTTTTGAAAGTCACATCGCTTTGTAACGGGTTTTGCTCACCCTAACATTGTGTTTAATATTGTTAGTTTGAAAATTAGTTAGTAAATATTTAAATATAATTAATTTTAATATATGTTTAATATGTTGACGCAAGTCGATTATTACCTTGTTCTTCTTTGCTGTCATTCCTTAATCATTTAAAATACCTGTCTCGTTCTGGCTAACCAACACCTAGGAATTTCGGCCGACGTGTGACAGATTGCTTTTTGAACGCCGATGTGTCACCGTGCGTTGAATCCGGACCACGAAAAAAATGGCTGTCAACAGCACACCAAAGTGCAGTGATATCTCATTTTTTCACCAAAGCTGTGTGAGTCAAGGTGTAATTTGGCGTCCAGCCCAGGACTGAGATCAAGGTAGGACAGATTCTCTCTGAAATTATTCCTTTCTTACTCCATTTTGGGTTGCGTCAACTAAACAATAGTTTAAATTGATACAGTCCTTGTATTTTATTACATATTTTGAATAATCTTGTAAGTGGTCATTTTGGTAATTACCAGATATATATATATGATTATCTGTACATGTTATGTACCTGAAAATCAGAATATAATATCACTATTAGGTACATATTAGTCGATTTGATTTATTATAGAAATGGACTGGTGGGAAAATGCAATCGTTGCGTATATTATATGATTTTCTTAAATAATCGGTTTAATTTCGCGATACTCGTGTACCATGCAAAGCGGATCTATAAATGCTATGTGTTTGGAAGTTAAAACCTTAACATAAAGTCTAGGATTCAACAGCGAATTTCTTGAATCGGATTTAAACGAACATTAAGATTAATGTTAACAACATTAATCTTAAATTTTTTTATACCAGGTTAAACTGGTTAATATACGAATAGTTTCTTTCAACCAGCTATTGAGAGACAGACCCGATATTAAGACCGGACGTATATGGTACTGTGTGATGGATTCCGTTTCGGCCATAAATCGGACGGGAACTAAACTGATTGGTATTTTACTATAGTATTAGTAGTCGGTTGAAGGATCTGAAATTGTATACGTGAAGTCAGCCAGCCAAGAGACGTTTAGACGAAAGTACCTGGATGATACAAACTATTGCTTCCTATCCTTATCGTGATGTTCGGAGGGCAAAACGGATCCTACTAGTAGGACACCGTAGTGTTCCATAACTTATTGTTTGTGACGATAACCTCTCTATATATATACAGGGTGAATATTATGTTCCAGGTCGATTTTGTTAGGCCGCCATTTTGGTTTGACACATATTTGTTAGTTTGTATATAATAATCCAAAAAAGTAGTTAATTACAATTTATTATCAGGCATCTAACGTCTCAAAAAAGTTTTAAAGTTATTAAAATATTATGTCAGAAATAATGGCAAGTCTGTATAACCATTAATGGTAATCGTCACATGTTAGAAAACTTATTTGTGACAAAATTAAGTCATTTGGGCCTGCAACATATGTGGTTTCAACAGAACGGTACCACTTTATACATAGCCCGAGCTACGCTCGAAATTTAGCGATAATTTTTTCCTGGCCGTGTAATGTCAAAAAATGGTGATGTCGATTGCGATCACCTGATTTGATGGCTTTCGACTATTTTCTGTATGAATACTTGAAAAAAAAAACTACGCCAATAAGTCAACATCAATTCCAATGCTACAAGATAATATTTGAAATGAAATTGCTGACATAACACATGAAGTGTGCGAGAATGTTATGAAAAATATGGTTAAAAAAGCACGCATTTGTGCCGCTGCTAGAGGCCACTTTATGACCTATATAATATTTTATACATAATTGTAATAAACTATATATTTGATAAAAAAAAACAAATTAAAAAATATTGTTTTATTACTTAGTTATTCAAAAACAACATTGGCCTGGAACATAATATTCACCTGTATGTTTGATTTAAGGTTTCCGCGAGCACATATGTATGAAACTGGTATCTCTTCTAGGTTAGATCGCATTTTTTGTGTGTACGTTGCCACGTAAACACGTGTTATTGTCAAGGCTCTGCCTCAAAAGTTCTCAAAACTTAACTGCGGAAGATTTATATCCCCGCGTCCAAGTACGGTTATATCCGACAACGGCACGTGTTAACGGTTTCCTTAAGGAAATCATATACAAAAACCCAATCTGGTTATAAGATACGCCAGTTTCAGTCAGGATTAATAGTGTACTAATAAATTGTTGTTTTATTATTAATATGATTTTAATTTCATGAATTAGTTCGAGGCAAGGGAGCAAAGGGATAAAACAGTATCTACATATTATGTCAGTATAGAAAATGTGGTATAAGGATTACGCAAAGCAAGCAAAAATATATAGTATCACAAAATATCATGTGCGGAACGTGCGAGGCCATTGTAATCAATTGTAATAGGAATATGATATATGTATTTGAATTAATTTTCCTTTAGGTCAGACATATTTCATTTTATTCCCTGAACAAGGATTTAAAATGTTTCCTTCTCTGGGTATGCAAACCGACCAACGGGGTACGTCCAACAGGCCACGGGCCAATTTATTGTCGATAAACCATAGCTTGAATGATATTATCTTCGCTCGGGCCGTATAATGCCAGTTTGTGGATTTTAATGACTGAAAATATTGATTTAGACCCTTCATTTGCACATCCAACGAGTAAATGATGTACGCTCCTGTGTGTGTATCTGAAATATCGTATCTTAGAGAGCTGACCAGATATTCGCTGGATATATGACTTCGGATATTTCTATTTTTTTTTTAATAAATTCTATACTGTTTTAAGTGTTGGGTTAGGTTGAAAATAATGGCCGGTTTTTATTTTTTTTAAATCATTTTAAATCGATTACTTATTAACACAATAATCTGTCTACAAATTATACATTTTTCAAAAGAGAGGAAAACAAGTGTTTTCACGATTTAGGATTCATTTTTATCTAACTGAGAGTAATAATCGAGCAAACCAGTTTTTAATGTATGTATAAATAGGATTTTCTCTTTTCAATGGACTGAAATGTTTAACACTCTAATAAAAGGGTGCCTACCAGGTGATGTCATTGTGTTAATTTTTAACATGGAACTCATGAGATATGTTTAAGATTATTTCCCTTCCTATAGTTTTTGGGGACATATTTCTGTGTGTATGGGTAGAACCTTTTATTCTGAATAAATATGCATTTTTAACTCAATAACGATTTTAGTTAGATTTTTGTTTTATTAAGCCATCTAAATACTTTTTGCTAGACAATATTTATTCATTATTAGGAGAACATATTCTTATTGTGAAGTTGTAATTATTTAAAACATAGGTTTTTGATATTTTAAATATTAATTAAATATATCAATTAGAAAGATATACATATTAAATCATTTTTATCGAAAAACATTGTTGTTGCGCCACCAGGATTCGAACCTCGATCTTGTTCCTAACCGGGGAAAGTGCATTATCCAACTATGCTACAGCGACAATATTTTTAGCGAAACATTTTTGAACCTATAACGAACGATTAAATGTATTAATATCAAAAAGGTAACATATGGGTTCGAAAATTATTATTAAAAATTATGAATAAATTTAAAAATATTGTCGCTGTAGCATAGTAGGATAATGCACCTTTCCGGTTAGGAAAGAGATCCAGGTTTGAATCCCGGTGGCGCAACACTAATATTCTTCGATAAAATTGATTTTGTATGTATATCTTTCTAATTAATATATTTAATTCATATTAAAAATATTTATTCATTTATTTGACAGTAAGAAATCTGCTATATATATTTATCGAGTCAGATATCATTTACTTTGCAATTACTTACACATAATTACTTGTGTGAATATAATGCATCTCAAATAGCACGCAATGTTAACCAAGCACAGGGCAAGGCTTCACAATGAACTCGTGCCACCAAGTTAGTCATATTTCAAAGCGTTTATGTACGTAAATTTAGCTGTATAAAAATAAAATATACCTAGTATCGACTGGGATTCAGACATAGATATACATAATTTATTGAAATGTCAAATCATTTTTTTGAAAATGTATGTATAAAGAGTGTCCACAATATTTTATTGGTGGACATCTGACTAAATTACGGAGATATGTGTCTAACCTCAACCGCGTCAGAGATATGAGCATTTAAAAAAAAATCGTAATTATGCGAATATTTCGATTAATTAAAATATTTTGTTATTACCACATTATGTATACATTGAATACAAAAAATGAAAGGTCGTCGAGTTTCGAGCGGCTAGATTATTTTTTATTAGATGATTGAAGGCTTAAAGCAAATATATAGATTCATAATTTTAAATAGTAAAATGAAGGAAGGGTGTTGATGCTGGATTGTGGTGGGAGCAGGTGGAGTTGCCAGTCGGAGGGGAGAAAGCGGATTATCTTTTGCAGAGTCCTAAAAAGTAACCAAGCAAAATGTAACATTAATCTGTGTAGGATTATAATATGGGGAACAGACAGATAGACATACTTGGTTCTGATTGTACCAAATCTTACTTAAAGTACCCACACATTTAAGTCCATTCTGAAATTCTAATAGAAGATTTTTTTTTAACATCCTGTATTAACGTACAAGTACATCTATATTATGAAATGTTCAATTTTATATAAAAGTTTAAATATATTACATCTATTTAATTTTCGATTTCAACACCGGATATCTGGCCGTTTGTAATAAGTAATACGTTGCTATAAATACAAAATTGTCACCGGTCCTTTATAAAAATTAAAGGCTATTTCCTAAACCCATTTTTCAAGTAATTGGATTTAACTTTCAAAATTGATATATTGATTACGTCACAAAATTGTTAACCAGAAAATTAACCGTAATCTAGGAATATATATATACCTAGTTTGCAGATAATTTTGTATAATAGTTATTGTGGTGTACTTGAAATTGATATATGTATGATTTGTAATGAATATGAAGTGTGGCGACCACCGGGCATATGGGGCCGCGTATATAAGAGTGGTGAGGCCAATTAGAAGGAAGATGCGTGACGATGACGCGCGCCAAAGGCGCCCTCTTTTTATTTTCCTTCGGCAACCACACTTGTAGCACCAATTCTCTTTTGAATATTATATTATTAAGAAGAACACATTCTTATTAAGAAGTTGTAATTATTCTGAGCATTGGTAAGATGGCTTTCAAATAATGGAACGATAGATGTATTAATTTTAAAAGTGTAACATATTAGTTCGAAAATTTGTCGTCAAAAGTACTATTGCTGTAGCATAGTTGGATGGTGCACCTTCCTCGTTTTAGAAAGAGTTACCGGTTCGAATTCCGGTAGCGCGACAACAATATTTTTCGATAGAATTGATTTTATATGTATATCTTTCTAATTAATACATTTAATTAGTATTTAAGAATATTATATTATTGTATATAATAAATTATTGTCATTCAATTACGAGTAATTACTTCAGTATCTACCGAAACAATAATCGTCACATAGTTCTGCCGAATCAACGGGCGAACCTTAAGGACATCATACTTATATTTATTTAATTTTAGTATATAATACTTACATTTTGTATTGTATTTGAATACCATTTATTTTATATAACGTTGAAGCTCATTCTCAGTGCGTCTTTCGTATAGAATATTTGGGTTATGACGTAGTACAACGCAATCGAATCAGTTTCTAATAGTTATATTTGCCATTATCATCATTAGTGAATTATCAGATTTGCACATTAGTTTTGTTACATATAGAACAAAGACTGTATTTCAGGGTTATCGTAATCTTTTCAAGTGCTGATTTTTTCAATTTTCAAATGATTTCAATTTACCTACTGATAATAATAATTGAGAGATACGTGAAGGTTGGGTATTAGAAAATTTAGGATGTACTCTGTTAACCCTTCCCAAACCATGCAGTGACACAGGTCTACCATTATAATTAAACCTGTAATATTTCGGTAAGTACATGCAACTTAAAATTCATATTTTAGATAATCCTAAAGAAAATATTAGCGCTCGGGAATGACTAGTGAAAAACAAATTATGAAAAAAGAATCGTATAAAAACAATTATTTTTTACATTCAATCCGTTGTAAAATTAATTCGTTGGTAATACAACATGAAAGACAAGAGATCACACACTATTTTTACAGTGAAAAGAACAAAAAACATACAAATATAATTATCTCTTTCTCACTAATTAAACAAAAAGAGATAAGAAAGAAGGACACATTGTTTAGGACTTAATGAATACTCTACATTATGTTATTAATCATTTTTTCAAAATTGAATGCTCAATATTTTGTGTAAATTCGTGCAATTTAAGCTAATAAAAACATTTTTTCTAACTATTATTTACGGTAACACGAGTTGACAGCATGGTTACATTCGGGTATTTTATATCATGGTATGGTAAAGGTTAATAAAAACTCGGGTTGTTATACGTTAGATTTATTCCAGGGTTCTAAAATATTTTCCATGTCCTGATGTTGGCGGATCCATGGCTTACGTGCTATTTATATGATTATGAGAAGGACTGCACATTTTGAAATTATAGTTGTGATAATAACCCAACGTGTGTGCAGTACAAAGTTTAATTGTGAAAATTAAAATAATTTGGTAAAGTATTTCGAAGTGCCTGGCATCGTTCTCAGTGCTTGTAAATAAGATAATAAAATATATGATATAAGTAAGAGCATATAAAAAAAAAAATTCTAGCATAGTTTTCATGTCAAATTCTATGTTTCAAATGTTCTATGTTTATACTCAACCTTTCATTACTAACCCTATTTATTTTCAAAAAGTCTGAAAATCTAACCATCTCTAAGAATCATCTTTATAGAGAAGTGTGTGGACCGTTACAGTATACGTATTATCATATAAAGTATACGATGTAAATATGGGTAGATTTATGCTTCAGGGGCCTGTCTCATTGGTCATTTTGGAAGCCCCTTGTCACGAGTCTCAAGAGAAAAGGGACCCTCAAAATGATAATATTACAACAGAACATGAACTACGGACAGCAACACATATACAATGTCGATATTTTAAGTTAAACTATCAATAATAGTTTCCCCCATTCTACTGTTGGTGGTTGCAGAGATAAACAACAAAAGAGCATTCATAGTATAAAAATATTTCTAACACTCTTTCTACAACAGATTAAAAATACAATTACCACAAATGGTACAAAATAATAAATGGAAAAGAAAAACTGTTTTTATAATTATAAAAAATGAAAAAAATACAATTAAAACGAACCCCAAGACAATGGAAGATGATGACGGTTGCTAAGCAACTCCGAAATATTAATTTCAGTAAATTTAATGACGTTTGGGACAGTAATGTTATTTTAAACTCAAACAATGAACTCTTCTTAATTTAAGAAGTTGAACTAGTTTTAAGAGTATTTTTATAAGAATCAGAGAAAGTAATAAACATAATAATTATAATTACAATATTTGTAATACTTTCCAAAATTAAATAAACCATTGGAGATTTATCCTCTCAAGTCGTTAATCAATGCACATCTCCTGAGAGCTGAGGGTCCTTTTACAAGTTTCTTGATTGAACACCTAATATTGCCTGTCATGGAGTCGTATGTAAAAAATATCTGTATTATTTTAGGAGCTTAAATAGTATTTCAAGTCCTTAATTTAAAAAACTCTTTTATTTTTCGATTTCTCTTTTATTCAGGCCCGATTCGGGGGCCCTCTGGAAAGTGCAACCCCTCGCAATTACGAAATGCGTGACCCTAAAAATTCGTCATTGCATAAAAAGGCTCGACTTATAAATTCGAACGCATAAACATCCCTCGCGTTGGCGAATACAATTCCGAACACATGTCGAAATGTATACGATTGTTTTGCATGCGTCCGCGCTAGTCTTCCCAACCCCCCACCCTCGCTTCTTACCCACACACCACCACACACGCTCGCCCGGCAGTGTATAATTTGAAGCCAGTTTTAAGTTCCGGCATCGTTATTAATAAAATTAGGTCTGAAAGTTTAACCGAAGTGTTTAACCCGCGTAACCAAATTAATGGGCTACTGATAACTTTCTTGTCGGGGATAAAGCCTCCGATTACATGGCCTGGAAATTGTTTCATTAAAATATTCCTTAAAATCCGTCTGTGGGTGCGGTAGGTAGGTAATAGGTACGTTCACATGTACGCGCAAACTTTTCCGACTGAAATTCTTTCAGAGTTTCCCCTGAATCGACCTCCCTCGCAACTCTGTTTGCCGGGATGTTTGGCTTCCGATAATGTGTGGGACGGAGGGTCTCGAGAGGGGTCTTGCGTGACCAAATTGTAATAATAATACGCGTATTATTCTAGCATCATTCTGTGGTGTGATCGGGTTATCACATACTCTGCAGTGGTGGGTCAAATTTGACCCGGGTGTTTGTAAAAATATGAATTATGCTACAAATATTCATTTAATGCTGTTCTAGGTAATATTTTATTGAATATTTTCAAATAATTTGAGATATAAATAAATGTTATAGGACGAGATTCAAACGAGTTATTGATACAAATATGAATAAACGCTCAAAAACTGACTTAATATAGTCGTATTGAATTTCAGCGCTTACGACGAAACATATATTGTCAACATTTTGAGCGGGTAGACAAAGGTTACCAGGTATGCGTCCATGTATTTGTTTTGACTTAATTTCATCTGGTAGCCCCAAGATAATACCAGTAATATAACTATTTGAGGGGCGTTGCGCCTACCTGTAAGTTTTATGACACTACCTGTTCGGGTTCCGACGAGAAGATCACATACTCAGTGGATGTTTGTATTTTGGCTGTATAAGGCGTCTGTTGATGCGTGAGAATATTATACGTAATATTTTTTAATTTTCAATACACTTTGAAACATTACGGCACATCATGCTATTTCATTAAATCATATTTAAAATGAAATATTTATAAAAAATCTCCTACAAACCGGTTGAAAAACCGAAAACTTGAGGTGGGTCTAAAATTACCCACCACCGCTGGACGTGTTTTGTTTTGACCCACCGGGTTGTAAGTGTTATATACGGAATGTTACAGATTAAATATAAAGTATTTCGTGGGTAGTTATTTATTTTTTTAATAGCCCTTCAAACCACATTGATCCTGGGCCTCTTGAATTTTTCGCCTCCACATGCTTTAGTTCTCGACGTTTGTTTCCCAATTTGGCATTTGTAGCAGCTCCAATGCGTCCTTCTTTACAATCTTCTCAGCAAAGTTTCATACTTCTTCTTTTACCACCTGGATTTCCATTAAGTTTTCTTTATGGCATCCGCGCTTTCTACGTCCTCTTGGAGGTGGCCTATCCACCTCTACTCTGATTCGATTATTAAAAGGAAGAGGGATAAGGGGTCTCCGACGAGGTAACAACAATGACGTAAGATTTTATTCGGGGAACATAGTGAAATTGTTTTTTTTTAATATCAGGTAATTTTAACTTTATATATAATTGTATAAAGTAGTAAAAAAAATGAGTAAAGTTTTTTTGTTTTTATATATATTTTTAGTGGAAGTTTTTATAGAATCTTTTTATAAATTTTGTTTAATAGGATCAAAAACAGGGTAAAGAAGTGAAATGGAAAGAAGATGATGGGGATCGGATGAGGGATCACTTAGGCCGGGGAGCTTATGGAAGGGTTTGGGATGGAAATTAATTTAGAATAAAATTTAAACGATAAATCGTGAATGTGTCGTTTGAGTGAGGGTATGTTTGAGTCTCTGTGAATAATTGTGTTTCTGACAAACCAGGGTGAGTTTGTGATTCTCATAAGGATGTAGTTTTGTTTGGATTCTAAAATTTTTGTGTTGCTTGACCCCAGACGGGGTTCGCGTATTTGAGTATAGGACGTGTAAGATTTGTTTTGTAAGAATTTAAGAGGGGGTATAGTCGGTTGTAGGCCTATCCACTTGAATTACTGCAGTTTCAGGTAGATAATGAATACAGTGGTATCTCGGTATTCGTCTGCATTGGTATAAGTCCAACTTGATATACACTTTGTTTGGACGTGAAATTTTTTATTTGGTATACGACCATTGTTTGGCGACAACTCGCGTGCGTCAAATGGTGCGTACTTACGTTTTTGGAGAGGGGGCATCTCTGCCACGACTGCCCACGAGCGTCAGTACAGTACGACTGTTTCTACCATTCGGTTAACATCGCGCGCTATAGATCTTTGTGTTTTGTCGAAATTTTTTTGTAAATTAATGAACCACGAGTTCTAAGAAAGTTAATGAAAAGTCAACAAAGCCAAAACAAGTCATAATAGAATTATCTGGAATGACCAGACAATGTGTAACGAAAACTTCTCTAGTTGTTTTTAAATTTATAAATATATGTTATTAACAGTAAAAAGACCTTAATTAGGTTCTCGAAGTCCTACCTTTGAAGTTGATGTGAAAGATGAAGATGCCAGCCCTGCGGATAGAACACTTCTCTTTCGTCTCAAGGTTTGCTCGAGGTTCGACTCAATATATGCTTTTATGGTCAGGGTATCGAAATAAAAAGTTTATGTACATTTAGTACGGAATGACATATATTCAGTTAAAAAGTTGTGAACAGAACAAAGACAATATAAAAGTGAATTGTAGTGGTGGCGAAAAATAAGATAAAAGGTTTACATGGGAAGATCACATATCGTAATATATAAAATACAATAGAAATACTTGGGTGTTTCTGCGTGTGCGGTATTGAGGCGTCACATCACACTCGACAAATTATAATGTATCTAGACAGAGTAATAACTTTTTTCTAACTTCTCATAATCGATGACTGATTTATACAAGATTAATTTTGTACATGGATACTGCGGAGACACCGAATGGATATTAAGATCAAACTCGACCGAGTCTAATTATTTTAATAAATTGTGGCTTGTCCTATCGAGAAATAACGAAACGAGATGTTTATTTTACTAGAGCTGGTCGGGTATGATTTTATTATGTGGGCAAGTTTGATCAGAACTTGTTTGTTGGTAAGTGCTCCGGTTTATGAATAATCTTAATAATAAAGTTTTATGAAAAAGTAACGTGACAAATAGTTATACACAATCAAGATTTACGATAGAAATGAAATGTATTACAAGACAAATAAAGTTTGATGGAGTAATTCGAGGTTATTATAATCTATACGGTGGTCGAGGATAACTTTACATTGTCAGTTGAGTGTCAAACGGAGAAAACTGGAGGGATCACTTTCGGCGAGAGCGGAAATGTTTGGAATATAAATTTCGAAGAGTTGTAGGTTTATATAAATGCGGAACACTGGAGGGCGCACGGTACCTTAGTTTTTAATTGAGGAACATGGTGACGGCGTATCTAATGACACGCGCAGCCTGGAGTCGTCAGGTGGGCAGAGGCGATCTTCCTGGATGAAGCTGATGGAAGGCGTAGGGGATGACTTCTTGGTGAATGCGAGGTCTTCCGAAGCAGGTAAGCGATGGAGAAAGTAGTAGAAAATGTACCTAGGATCTAGATATTTCGGCGGTGTTCACAAAGAGGCGTCAAATTTGTTCAAACGAATGTAAAATTTCTTGATAATCTAATATGGCAAAATTCTTATCCGGTTTTGTATATTACATACGCGATAGATTGAGGTCACTATTTTGAAATTTTGGAAAAGTTCACTGTGACATGCCGAGTAAATTATTATCTCACATAGATATCAATATTACAACTGTTAAAGATTATTCTCGAACTAAATCGTTTTACCGCGACTTATATATTTTACAAGAAATGACCGGGAAAGATCGTAAATCTATAAATTCTCGGACGCGCGCCTATAGGTGGTATAGATGTTGATTTTTTACTGCTCGAGAAACTAAGTAGGGGTCGTTTATATAGCCATTATAGCAACGGCGTTCAGCAATTTGAGGGAGGGGGAAAGACGATAACTACACAACATCTTTAATAGGGAAGATTGGACAATAATTTATATACAGCAAGAGCTCGTGACGCGTTCATCCTGGTTTTGTTGGAACAGCACGTGTTCCCTTGAATAGTCTATTTTTAGAATGTACTTCCAGTGTACGCGCGATTTTAAACGGAATTATATGATAAAATTGCGCGTAATATTAATATTTGTGCAGGGTCAATTTTTAAGATATTTAAAATGGTTATAAAATTAATTTTTCTTTTACAAATTCTTGATTATTTATATCGTAATGGTGGCATGTTATACAAGGTAGAGATGTTTCTTTTACGAAGATTTAGTAATTAGGATCAAAGAATTTAAAACACGAGTATATTGACTGTGGCGAAATAATATACATGACAAATGTCACATTTCCGAAACATCCCGAGGAGAAGGCAGTAGCAAATTTATTTGGACAGATTTTTAGTAGTTTATCGTTAAACTTGATGATTTAAAAAATCATCATATTTATTCATACAACACATCATAAAATTAATTACGCATTATTTTATCTTATCTTCTTCTCTTTAAAATATATTCCATTGTATGTATAAATGTTTTCTTTTATTTAGTCATATAAATTATAATACTATTACATCTAGTATGCAACATTTTTGATAACATAAAAATATATAAAAATTCATCATATCGCACACCTAGATCAAAACAATGACAACTCAAAAAAACAAGAATTTTGAGTTATTATTGTATTCAGATACTCTGTCATATATGCAACTAACTTAGCCCCAATTCTCGAATAGCGCCATTTTAGGATACATTTATGACATAAAATGTCATTTAGTTTCATAAATTTTTGATCTTGAAAAATTAGTTATATGACACCTGTGCGGTGGACATTTTGAATAATGTGTTGTCCTTAATAGTATATTAAGACTAGTTGCTTCAATAACTATTTAAAACCTTTGTTGTGTAAACTATTATGTGATCCTGCCAGATTTGTTTGTGAAAGTCTAAAATCCAAAATGTTTCAATAAAAGTTATATTTAATTTTACTAGAGGTATTAATTATTTATTTAAAAAAATTCAAAGCGACTTGAGCGCGTTCCTTATCCTTAGGGATAAATTTGAAATATCTGTTTTATATTTTATAAATATTTACAAAAGGCAACATGGTGAATCAATCCGATGAGGTATAATTATTTTAATCGCATCTCTCAGACAATTAAGGTGCACTTGTGTGTAAATTGGTTCCAATTCATTGCCATTCCCCGAGGTGTCGGTCGCTACCTGCTCTGAAGCCTGCGGAACTGGGGTCTCGTCTCTGGGGTAGGTCTAACGAACGGAGGCTGCGCGAGTAACTGCAGCCGTTAGGATATTAAAGTTCATTCGTTACTATCTTTAGATATTTAAATGAGGTATTTATTTGGGATAAAAATAATATTCTCCACATGAAAAATTACTCGCTTTCTAATATAATTCAAAAAGTTATTTACTATATTTCTATTTATTTACTTGTACAACGACGAAAATAGGTAGTGTTAGTGGACAAATGACTTTGGAATCCGGCTCGAAGAACCAGAACTTATGGTGAAAATATGAGGAGGAAAGGAAGGCACTTACTTTTCGTCAGCCGGATGCTAGTTCATTGATAGATACCTCTCCACCACAAATACAAGCGTTGCGGCGTGAATACTAACACTCGCGAAAATGATTATTATGTATAAATAGGATAAAAGTAAGATTAATTAATAAGCGTTAGCGGAGTAAAGCGAAGTTACGCGATGGTAGTTATCCATATAAAAGTTTCAAGGGCACTGAACTTGCTGCAGTTGGAAGACTTAAATCACTGCGACATCTTGTGAGGAAAAAAGACAAGGAGATATGCAGGTTAAAATTTGGTAAACTGCTAATTGAATGTATGTATGTGGCAACAAGTCAAACGTCTAAAAACTTAATAAAATTTAGTTAATTTTAAACGGCGCTAACATGTAGTTAGAATCAAAAAATATGTATGTATATAATGCATAATGAAATAAATAAATATCTTCTGAATTTTCTTATCATAAATAGGAAATTTACTTTATATAAATTAATTTACTCATTTTTGCTTGTTGATCCATTTTTATTTTTAAAAATTTGCATCGCCATGAAATTTTTTTTGTTTCAGATAGATGGCGCCGTATTTTGTGCAGATTTCTGCACTGAACATCAAAATTGTTAACATTAAAAATATTTATATTATTGTGGGGATTGTTTTTTCATCGTTTGAAGATAAACGTTGTCCAATTCGAAGTTCTTGGTGTGATGATATATTTGTTCCGATTTGCCAGTACCAGATTTACTAATTCAAATATCTTCCATTTTCTCCGGGTTCTTGTTTCAGGGGTGTAGAAGAAGAAGTGGAAGATTAGTTTTTATTATTTGTTTTGCTTGACTTAGAACACTTCTTTGCAACTATATTTTATTTTGTTTCTTTATTGCAGATCCAACCATAGGGCTTATGTAAACGCCTTCGATAGCTGGTTCCCAGGTTTCCGATTAACAATAAGCACACATATGATACATGAACTGCACTAACCTCTTTAATTTTCCTGTCTTTCTGGTTCGATGTTGTTGTTATTTTAGTTGGGTTGTCTTCTTTAGATTTCAACCGACCGAAGCGCGCGCTGGTAGTTTATTTAGACTGCCGGACTGGTCGTCGAAGCACGGGATGTAACTTATTACATCTGTTGAGTAAAATAATAGATGCCGGAAGAAACAGGATATTCGGAAGGAAGTTCCACTCACCACAGTCCCGTTCTTCTGGCACCTCCAAAGTGGACTGTAACTTTAGGTTTTGTAACACTATCTCCATTAAGGGTCTTGAGTCCTTCAGATTGCACAAGATAGACACTTAGACACACGTCTCACTCGTTTGTTATACTACGAAATTTACTTGTTACCGCTCCGGTTCAGGGTCGCTGATCGACTGATTCGGTGGCAGGTGAGGAAAGGAGGGGAGGTGGAAGGCATAGTACATTATCTTCGTTCAAGCATAAATATATGTCCCAAACAATATCCATTATGACGCCTGTCAGTTATCGTCTTCTTAGCTGTCCGGAAAAAGGGCGGCAATACTCACACACATACACACATGTACATTATTATAAACCAGGAAACCCAGTGGTGCCAATAGAAGTAATAAGGCGCGTAAACACATATTATTTCGCCTTTAATTTTATTTGAAATATTACTTTTTGGTTAGGATTAAATTATGTGCACGTACAGTTTGTTTTTATATTAGTTTATCCCATCGCTAGCTTCTGGTTTGCGGTGCCAAAAAATTAATTTAATTTTTTTAAATTTATATTTTTTTGTTATAGTTGTAAATTAACTTTTATTTCTTGATGAAATAAGCGATTATTAATACACACACACACACACACACACACACACGTTACGTGATTACAAGACGATTATTTATCGGGACTTGAATGCGTGGTTATGGATTGGTACTTGACACGCAAATTCAACAGTCTGGGTGATTTTGGGCTTTATTCAAACACTTTATGGGATAGTTCATCACTTTTAGTAGACGTTTTGTACAGGTAATAGAAAAATAATTAGTAAATATTTGTTTCTGTCGAGCGAGTACTCACTTATCACACTGGTAGCTGAAATCGATGAGGGAATTATAACGTCAAATAGGAAGATATAAAAAAAATCACCGAGAACAAGATACCGGTATATAGAGACTCCAGTTATCATCATTAACTATTCGAGTAGTTTCCAATGTACAAATACAAACATATAATATAATTTCCTTTCGATATTTTATATTGTTTGTTGCCATTGATAAGACAAGTCAGGAGGACACGAAGACACAAATGAAATTATTCCGTCGTATCTAAAACTTTGCTAAAAATTATACGTGACAGTAATTCTGAATGCAGTATGCAGCTAAACATTGTACTTAAAAAATGGACGAGTATACTCTAGTACTCGAATTGTAGACTCTACTAGTATAGCCTCTCTGATTCTCTGGTCTGCGTCGCATCGCGGTCCTTTGGTCTGCAGCGGTTCTACAGCGCGAACTTTTTTGCTTCTATTGCAACTTAACCTAAGAACGCATAAATGAATTATTACCGTGTTTTTTTTTTACAATAATATAGAAATTATCCATTAAGGCTAGGTCTGATCTAAAGAAATCACCTCAAATTTTAAAATATTTTCTGTTGTTTAAAAAACATACCACACATGTGAATAGAAATAGTGACAGTAATAAATAAATAAATAATAATACAAAGGTAGCAAGTAAGGTAGCGCAAACAAAAGTAGCCTCCCCTTTCAAATCCCTCTGGTGTACTAGCATAAGCGTAGAGCAACTCTTCATCGTGATTTTTGAGCTGTTTAACAATTTTCTTTTTGAAAAATGCAGATAGAATTGAGCTTTGTGTTGAAGTCTAAAATTTTTTAAAGTTTGGGTGCTAGATGTATGAAATGTCTTCATCCAAATCTAGAATGCATACACGCGGTAGATTGATTTAATGAGATGCAATTGTGATATAAAATAATTACTGATCGATTGTAAAGTTGGATCTGAAGAGTGTAATATCTCTCACGATATCGATTTATGTTTTTTAATAATTTGTTGAAGCTCACCTCCATCCTATGATTCTATAGCTTATAATTGTTTTAACACAGGGCGTAGTAAACCATTTTCAGTGTCCCCTTATTCAGAACATTGCGTAATTTTTTGAAAAATCTTTCCTAAAAAAACGCTATCTCTCGTTAGATGTCAGGAGTGCTTCTTTATTTCCTTTTCATATTTAATGTTTCGATTCTATAACAATGCTATGAAGAATGCCAGCACTTTGAGTAGTCGGATTTGTGTGTTTCTTGAGATGCAACTTTATAGGATTACTCGATGATATATTCTTGGTCATCCTCCAAGCGGCCAACAGAGTTTTGCTCCTGCCGAGCGCCAGCGACGACGGTAACTTTGGCCGTGTCACGGTAAGACTCGCTGTATAATTCATTACATTCACTCGATCACTTCGCCACGTAGGACGGTTTTGTTTTGACATTTTTTTCCCGCATTTCCGTAACGAACGTTTTCCATAATATAAAATAAATATTAATCATCTCGCGAGACTCTGTATTGAACACGAATTCAGACCAGCGCGGCGTATCAAAAATGTATCGAGCGATTCATCTTCATTACAAATTGATATTAAAAATAATCAACCTGGCAGCATCCTTCACATTAATATGTTCTAGAAATATTCGCCATTTGAATAATTAAAGTGAACGGGTATCAAATCAGTCGTAGGTTTTTTTTTCAGTGCATAATGGTTTATGTTAAAGGTTAATTAATGAAATGTCTAAAATCGATAATTTTACATAGACGCACCTACTCGTAAATCAAAATGATTTCGTGTACTTATTGACAATTTCATGACCAACAATGCAAAAATGTAACTTTACAAACTTTATTTTAAAATATATTAATACACTAATTTTTTTTTAAATGTTTTTTATATTTAATCTACGACTTAACAATTATGATGTATTTAGTACATTTACAATACACATGGCGTTAAACGAGTAGTAACCTTCATTTCCACACTACACATCACCCCTCAACCCGTAAAGTCAATGTTATCCACTTTAAAAAAAAGCTCTTTAATGTGGATGATACCAACATACAAAAATTGATACAAGACATTTGCGTTAGTTCATGTCTATGTAGTTGGTAGTCTGCGCTTACATATGTATATTTATATATATGTACTTGTAAGGAGCCCGATAACGAACATCTTTAAATATAGATACATAAATGGTGTGCTCTACACAATGACATAAGTTATGTATAATGTCAGTAATGATAAATCCACATTTATTATTCGGCAATTTCAGTTATATTATTGAATAATTTCGCTACACAAATGATTATCATATTGAAAATATTCTGTTTCATTTTTCTACATTTATCGTTTTCAAGATAAGCTATACCTATACATTTTAAAAGCTCTCGAAATGAAGTCTCAAGCAAAGTTGACACACGAGGCGCGGGGGATAATAATATAATAATATTTGTACAACACTGGAATTAATTAGTACCACATCGGCACATATAACTAGTGCCACATCGGCACATATAACTGGTGCCACATTAGCACATATATTAACTAAGTAACACTAAATTACAATCGATTACAAAAAAAAAAATCTTTGCACAAAGATAATGGATGTCATGACAAAAACTCTATAAACACACGAGTGTTGCAGCACATGGCGTTCACTTCACTATTGTATAATACACACATTTTCTGTAAATATCGTAATGGGATAAGCGTAGAGAGTAGAATATAATAAATACAAATATCTGTAGTTAAGTTGTTGGACGTGCATATTGATTCAAATCTTTCAATGAATACACAAGTCAGTGAAACTGTCAGTACATGCTTTTATCAATTGAGACATATAAAAAGTATTCGGAGACATCTTCCTCTCGAGGCAGCCCGTCTACTTATAAATGCATTTGTGGTGTCACGTGTGGACTATTGCAACAGCGTCTATGCTGGCCTATCAATGTTTCAGCTGGATAGATTATAATCTATTCTAAAATGCTGCTCGCACCGTAAATATATGGAGTTTACAATACGCTCATATAAACATCCTTTTACATCATTACATAAATTTGTTCCAGGCTTCATTTCCACACGTTAATGTTGGTTTCTATTGTCGGCGTTGGCTACCTTCGTTGTCCAGTGGTCAAGACGCTGACTTCTCATACCGGGGATTCTGGGTTTGATTTCCGGTTAGGTCACAATACATTCTCAAACTTTTATTTATTTTTATGGTGTGTTTCGCTATAGTAATCTATTTTATCTATATATCTTTGTAATTGATACATACAATTGGTATTATACAGTAATGAGTAGCTTGTTGGTGTATTGATTAAGACGCTAGCGTAGTGATCTAGTGGTTGGGGGTTCGCGCCTCGTTCCGAGACACCAGCAAGTTAGTCCTATTTTCATAGTACAAGCGTCGAGCTTAGTTTAAAAATAATAATACGAGGGCAAAGAAAAAAATAAGGTTACTTAAGCAGTACACTCTCCACGCGAGATCATAGGCGAAATCCGGCAACACAGCCTAGATTGTTGGTCCCTTAACTAAAACCCCACTACCCAGTGAGCAAACGACTGCGACGCTCAGTAAAGGCCTGACAGCCATCCGCTATGGAACCCGCTATCGCCGTTACCGCCAGGTGTGAAATCCGTTCCGGGTGATTCGATTTTTAAACGCGAAGAAGCAAAACCTGTTGAAATTCATCGACAGTTGGAGAAGTTTATGGCACAGCTTGCATCAGTCGTCCCAACAACGTCCGCAATGGTGCAGGTGTATCTCCGAAGGACGCACAGACGTCCACGACAGCAAAGGAGTGGGAGGCCATCGGTGTCGACGAAGTCGTGGTCGAAGATTGAGCGCATTCTCCCGAAGATCGGAGAGTAACGCTTCGGGAGCTTGCTGTCGCAGGTTCCTGAGTTTGTAAAAAAACCGTCGACCAACATTTGACACGATAACATGGTTATCGCAAGGTGTGCGCGCGGTGGGTCCCCACACATGCTTTCAGAAACCCACAAATGACAACGTGTCAAGTGTGCAGAAGGGTTCTCTCGAGAATGCGCCGAGAATACCGAAAGAATCTAGGACTCCATTAATACGGGAGATGAAACGTGGTGTCACTACGTTCACTCCAGCAACAAAAGAACAGTCCAGACAAAGGCGCTATCCTGAATCGCCCTAGGCCGAAAAAGTTTAAGCCAGACGCTTTCCGCAGGGAAAGTGATTGGCTACGGGTGTTTATGGACCGAAAAGGCGTCTTGGCAGACCGAGTTAATGCCTAAAGGGACCACCATCAATTCGGGACAGGTACTGCGAGACATTGACAATACTCAAAATAGCCATCCAAAATCGCCGGAGAGGAAGGCTGACCAAGGCGTTAGGCTGCACACGACAACGCTCGCCGCATGTCTCTCGACAGACCACCGCCCTCCTGTGACAAATCGGCTGGAAATTGCTTGAACCATGCCCCCTACAGCCTGATCTTACTCCCAGCCGACTTCAACTTGTTTCCGAAAATGAAGCAACACTTGGGTGGACAACGCTTCAATACAGATGAAGAGGTGAACTAAGCGGTCACCATGTTCATCGGCGGCCTTGCGGCGGAATTTCTTCGAAGCGGGTTTCAGAATGGATAACTCTTCAGAAAAATGCATAAAAAATCAGGAGTGACTATGTAGAAACATAGAAAAAATTACAAGCTTTCAGATGGTTTACTTATTTATTGCAATAAAAAATACCTTATACCTGAAAAAAATGTAGGAACCTTATTTTTTAACTTGCCCCTCGTAATATTGATGTGACATGTATTCCGTGTACGCATCTCTATTTTATTTTTAAATTTTTAAAAATAAGTTCAAAATAATATTAATGAAAAAAAAAATTTTAAAACTTCATAATTGCACCACTTGCTTCGTATGAAAAAAAAATATTGGCAATAATTGTACATTCCCACAGTCACCCTCCATTACATTATATAAATATATCATTCTCAACCTCTCCGTCCGTAGTAAACAAACATACTTCCCAAAATATACATTTATATATTACAAAATATATATTTATTTCGCTTCCACATCTCGTACAACCCGTACACGTTGTGTATGTTATTATTTATAATCAAATATGAATGTGCCGTCCGGAGTAGCGTATGCGGGGCCATATGGTCTATCGGGATTTACAAATTATATGATACCATCGAAGAATATCTGGTCCATCAATAATCAAAACTTGTTCAGTGTTATTTCACAACCTCACCCCGTCCCGTCTGCACTTTACCTGGATATTATTATTATTATTATTATTGTGGAACAATATACATGGTGTAATTATTTTACGGCTGAATAATAATAAATTAAAGAATTAACAAATTATGAGTGTATATAAAGGTGATCTCAGCATTGTGAATAAGATTGAATGGGTCACTTAGGTATATTGGCCATGTGGAAAAAATGAGAAGATAATGATAATGTGATGTCCAGATAAACCTGATACGGGAAGATGGTCTTGCTAGAAGACTCCGGTTCGAAAGGCACACTCGTTTAGGTTTCCTGCTTGCATCCGCGAAAAGTAACAATGATAACAAGATCCATGTATCGCGCAGAATTACTCGCCGAGGAGGCGCCATATAATTGATATGATAAGACACGTGTTAATAATTTAAAGGTGTAATCATCGGCGTGGTGCCAAAATTTTTAGGAAAACAAAGACGTCTTAGTGAAACGTCACAAGCGGTGGCCTGCCGCTGAGTAGGTATTTGCAAATATGACGATATGTATTGTTATAAATCTGAATAAAAATAGGGTATTCGGCAGATGGAAAGCTATTATCAATTTTGTCGCTGTAGTGTGCCTATATTGAACATCTTTTGTGTTTCATTTCTTTCGACCTCATCATCATCATCATTATCGCCGATTGAGAGAAACTGAGATCGGCCAAGCGCTCTTGTCTACATTCTAGTTTTCTATACGGAACAATCCATAAAAGAAAAAAAAACAATTTATTTATGTTCCCAAAATTATTATTATAATAATCTGTTCAAATAAATTGTTTTAAAAGCAGTATTTTTGCATTGTTATAGATGTTTTCATAATATAAATGGAAATAATAATATTCGTAAAAATACGACTTGCTTGTCTAGGACCAGGGTAAGGCTAGGGTTAAGTTAGTCTTAATGTTATTTAACATAAATATTGTATAACGCAATATGAACATTGTTGTTAATATTGAAAACGATTGTTAAGATTCTTTAAACAATATATCGATTTATTTAATGTCAGAAATGTCAAATGTCACGAGATTGGCAGTTATAAGGATGTTTACTAATTAAATGGACACATTGGCTTAATTTCATTACTGCTACTACACGGAATCACTCAAAAACAGGCATACGATACTAAATTCAGTAGTACTTCTTCGTAATATCCTCAAGACTGCTTCGAATGTGGACAGGTCTTAGTAGGACAAATAATATTTACGATTTTCATAGACCTACGAGAAATATCTCTCTCCCATAATATTATATAACTAATGATACTCTCCTTTATCACTTTTTTAAAGAAGTCAAAAAATGTATGTTACGAAAGTAAAAAAAACATACATACGAACTAATACATGGTGAACCATATACAAATCATCTTATGTGACTATTTTAATGACATATGCATATTGTAGTGCTATGTACTCGCGAGTGAATTCTCACCGTTATACAGTACCTAAGAATACGTGTTTTTAGGTACGATATAATGGCATATTATTGTCCATTGTATTGTAAATACCACTTAAGCCGTGGATCTGTCTGTATAAGGATACGGTGAATACTTTAGGAGCAGTTCTCTGGAATAAATCTAACTTGCGACAACCTGAGTTTTTATTGACGAAGTACATCTTAAAATCTTAATAAATAAAAAAACTTCATCATCAGTCAACTAAAATCATACAAAGATTAAAAAAAACAAGCACCTGAAAAGATAACGAAAAAGGGAAATATAGTCTTTGTTTATACCAATTAGAAAAGGTATCTCAATTTTTATGGAAACACTATGCAATTTTATTTTATATTAAAAAATGTAGGCCGGTATCCACTCACTAAGTGTTGTGAAGTTACAGTGTAACACCATGTATATGTTATGCTTCCATGAATAAACATACTTCTCCACTCACACCTCTTGTAGTATTATACTTAACATAGAACAGCATAAAGAGTTTACGATAATGAGGTGATTGGAAAAAAACCCGATGTCGATAATGTATTGAATATTCAGAATCCAAGTGTACGTATTTAAAAAATAGTTATTTCTGGTATAGTTCGATATAGTTCGTTTTTCTTATATTACTTCTTACAAACATTTTTTTTTTAAGAACTTTACTTCTAATGTATTGACTCTCTGCTAACCACGCGCTCTTCAAGGAGGCCAGAATCCAGAAACTGTTAAGTCAGCGATGATGATGATGGTAATTATCTCAGTAGTGGTAGTAATTATAATGGCACATGGTGGCATCGTATCCAGTACTACATAATTACTAATTACTCATTGCTTAGCGAGGTAACTCTTGGCTTTCTATCCTCTGGTTTGTGTCTTGTGTATCTTGCTAAGAATTATCGCAATAAAACTCTGCCTTCTTAACAATAATTTTGTGGTTTATTACAACACTTAAAGGTACATGCAATTATACAAGATTTACACTAGAGTAAGTATTTATAATTGGCAGTCCCGTAGATAAGAGAGCGCCTCCCAAGGGCGCGGTGACTTATAAAGGCTCTCCACACACACACACTCACATTTTCATGCTGAACACACATACATTTTTATACACAAGTGACAGATCTCACACTTAGTATGAAATTTTCTACATTTATATCAATTAATCAATGAGAAAAATATACAGAAAAAATATTTGATTACCTACCAGGATTCGACACTGGATCTCTTCCTATCTGGGTTACTATAGAATAATAGATGTAGCAATTATAAAAATATACAAATTTATAAGTTCCACAGTGTATGATAAACGGAATTGCTTGATGTAGTGGAATGGTAACACGTTTTCCCGGAAAAGGTTCAGGTTTGAATCCCAGTAGCAACCAAATATTTTTATACATATTGTCACGTTACAAATCACATTCTTATGGATATCGCATTAGAATTTAAATGCGCGCGGTAGCTGTGTGCCAATCGGACACAAGGAGCGGTCCCCTGGCGGCAAATGGGAGAAGCGAGTGGCAGATACACTGGTGACACAGGACGGCAGTGGCAGGGTGTGCGGGGCTCGGCGGCATGATAAAATTGATTTTATATGTACATCTTTCTAATTAATACATTTGATTTGTATTAAAAACATTGCAGACCTATGTTCTAAATAATTACAACTTCACAATAAGAATGTGTTCTTCTTAAAAACATTTAATTTGTATTAAAAATACCAAAGAACTGTGTTCTGAAATTGCAACTTCACAATAAAAATGTGTTTTCATTAATAATAGTTTAGTGCCGTCTATTTTACAATGAATTATATTGTAAATTAAAAGCAATTGAAGAAGTTTTATTTTATGTGTACTGGATTTTTTTTAAATGAATAAATAATCCAAGTATATATTTTTGTCTTTTTATTAGATATATTTGTAGCAATAATTTTTAGTTTTTGATCACATGAATTATGCAAAGTTATAAAATTATAATATAAATTTATTTATGTCCTAATTGTCTTCCTGGTTTAATTTCAGGCAGTCAGTCCCTCTTTACTGAGAATCGTTACCCTCTTCTTCTTCAATCATCTCGTTCCTGAGCATTGTGCACAGGAGATTGAAATGCCTTCACACTCATCTATTTGGTCGTCCCATAATTTTGTGACTTTCTCCAGTTTCGTTTTGCCATAACTTTTGCGAAGATCGAACATTTTCCGAATTATTGTAGCTATGTGGTTTACATATCTTCATCATTAGATAATATAATCCAGCACACATTTTTTTGTCTACTACTTCAGCTTTTGAGCTCTCGTGTTTGAAAAAAACTGAATTGGTTTTTCATAAAAGGGATTGTCAACATATGAGACCACCCCTGTAACAACATTGTATATCGATTTGCGCAGATCTGCGTCATGTGTGCCACAACGTTAGATATCTTCTTGTGCATCGAATTGTATATTAAACAACTATATAAAATTAATAAAAATACTGTTACACACAATTTTAAAGTAAGTTTTAATATATCAACATCTGTACAAACAGTACTATTGCAGGGGGGAGTCTCATATTTTGTTTACACATATGGATAAAAAATGATCTAAAAAATAATTCTCTACACACCACAAGGCTTTTTAATGTTATTTTTCTTTTTTTTTCAGGTAAGAACTACATCATCTCTCGCTAGGCCTATTCTTGGTGCTTGAAATTGCTTACCGCAGGTAAATAATTGATTCCGTTATAATTATTTATTAATTTTGATTGACTGATAATTTTGTTAGAAATGCGTTTAAAAATAAGGAAAGGTAATGAAATGACTTCTATGTCATATGTTTGAAGATCTTCACTATTATAGAAATCAGGAAAAGGCATAAAATAAGAGGTACTGGTTAGCTTAATGAGTCACATTTCGATATGGCAACATACAACTTATAATAAATATTTTTTTCAATATTAGCAAAATTATTTTACTTTAAATATTAATTAAATAATATTTTTCGATAAAATTGATTTTATATGTATATCTTTATAATTAATACATTTAATTTGTATTTAAAACATCACAGACCGTCCGTTCTGAATAATTACAACTTCACAATAAGAATGTGTTCTTCTTATTAATAAATAGTGATTTAAACAAAGTATTTTATCTTATTATTTATAATATATTATTGTTTAATGTTTACATTTTTACAATTTTGTATCTCTTTTGTATACACCAACATATATATGTGAAGTATTTTTTAATGCTGAAAATATAATTGATTATAGTAAAAAAAAATGGTCTACCATAGTGCAACTAAATATTTAACTAAACCAATTTGTAACGCAAACATAATCAGAAATATTCGTAAAATGATTGAAATATTAACGTTTCTTAACATTCCCTCTACACATGTGTTACTTATAATATTTACAAGTCTCGTCGCGCACCCCCAGCGATGATTATTATCTACAGCCTGCTTTTAAATAATCCAATACGGCCGAATGACGTGTGTCTTGGATAAATGTCACGTAATCTTAACCTCGTTATACAGACGACAGATATTCAAATAATTGTCAGTAAGAGGATTTAAAAATATAGTAATAAAACAATAGATGTTGAGTTTTTTCATTAAAATAATCTACTAATTAATAGTTTTTTAACTTTGTTTCATAAACCCACTGTGAGTTATTTATTTATATTCAATCGGTTTTAGAAAAATACCTTTTCCTTCATCAGGACGAAAAAACTAATAAAACTAACTTTTTTCATCCTGAATGAAATGAAACTAGTTGAATATAAATAAATAATTCAGTGTTTTGTAAAATAAAGATAATTAACTGTGTATTTATTATTAAAAAAGAACCACAATGACTTTGTTCTATTTTATTTTATTTTATTAAGGGATTTTGACAAGGTAAACATATTATAATAAACATAATAACTATTTAAAATGTGATACTATTAATAAAAATTCACAAAAATATTTAGATACATAAGTATGTTTAGATGCAGAAAATTAATGAAAAGAAGAAAACAAAGAGGGAGAAGAAGGGTGGGGAGGTTGCAACTATTGTTGCGGTAAAGGGAGAGCAACATGTGTTTTTATAGGTAGAGGGAATGGCCAAAATTGAGATTGTGGTGGTTCATAAGAAGAACCCTTTGAGCGTAGTAAGGCTAATGTTGATCAAGTCAATTTCTTATTATAGTATTTGCATGACCGGTGAATGAATGAACTTTGTATGTAAGATGTTCTTCTTCGGGGAATGTGGAAGAGTACGGATTGCCAGGTTGATCTAGATGGTACATGGAGAGATATTAATTCTAATTGGCTGGGACAATCAATATGGCCTTGCAGTAGTTTAAAGAGATGTATTTGGTCAGCACGTGTTCGTCGATATTCTAGGGTTTTCATATTGTGGAAGTTTGCTGCATCTAAATAGGAGTTGAATGATAGATTAGATCTAATATTCAGATGTCGAGCAAACTTATTTTGTATTCGTTTTAAACTCGCAATATATGTAATCTGCCATGGGTTCCAGATTTGAGATGCTTTCTCTAAGTGACTACGAACGAATGCGTAATGCAGTATTTTGAAGCAGTATGGATTTTGGAAGTGTTTGCAGGTTCGAAGTATGAATCCTAGCATTCTATAGGCCTTGGAGGTAATTTGGTCAACGTAATTTTTGAAAGTAAGTTTGCTATCGAGGATTATTCCTAGCTTTTATTTTTCGCTGAGTGGTGTCTATTGTGTAAGTGAAATTAATATTGTTAAATTTTTTTGCGAATGTTAGAAGAATGTTAGTAGAATGTAAGTAGAATGTTTATATATTTAAAAAAAAATTACACATGTAAGACTAGGAGATTTGATAGAAACACTATTTTCATGATTTTTCTTGCCGACAATAGAGACTGCAAGTCACCATTATACGCATTTTTGATGTAATATAATTAAGGGTCTCTCTAAGTACACCTCATACATGATTTCGCATCAAATACTCACATTACTCGACAAAAACACGCAAAATATCTTGGACTAAAATAATTTAATCATTTTTTATGCTTACTGGCCTGGTCTATAAAATACGCGAATAAGCAACAAATAGTATAATAAATGAGATGTACGAGACATATTGACCCCTCAGAATAACAAGGTTCCATCTGACGCTGACACTGTTTTCAGATAATGAACTCAAAAGTGTTGATTGAATTTCAATATATTTATATTCATGTATGTATGCAAATATGATCAGTTTTAAGGTCTTAAATTATTTTCTGTATTATCAATAATGATCCATAAATTGAAATAAATAAGTAATAACTCTTGCTTTTTCCTTTAATATCTGTTAAATAGAGTTGGTGTATATGGAAGAAATAAAGAATAATGCATTTGGAACCCTTTTTACGCAATAACTCAAATTAGCCTAAAATGTTAATTGGAACCTTGTTATTTTAAGGGGTCGACATGTCAAGAGCAAAATACGACACATAATTTTCTATAACAAATTTAAAAACATGACAGGATTTAACAAAAGGGAAAATTCGTATACTAAAACTTAAGATATGTGTATACGCATAATTTTTAATCTCACAACTATTTAATTGTATGTCAAATGGTTATTGGATCATATGGGAGTGTGCATATTATCGACACGATAGTTGCTCGATAAACAAATAAAATCTTTGAAAAGAAAATGTAGATCCCGCGCCGATAGGATCTACCGTAACTAAATTGCGAAATACGACGATATTTTGGAATACGACGTTTCCGGTCGTAAATCGGAATCGCAGAAGGGGAGGGGGGGAGGGTGGTAAAGGAAGGAAGGAAGGAAATAAGGGACTTAGATTAACGGATAAGGGTCGATGATGGGATAGGGAATCCAGTCGAAGGACCAGTGGATCTCGGGGAATCGGGAATCTGAAGGACTGCTCGCCTTACCTCGTGTATGACGCCTCCGTTACTCCCGCAGTCGCAGTCGAGATATCACACAAATAGCACGCGGGCGGGCAGATCTTCGCTTCCAAATGAAGACGGCGATATCAATCACGTCACCCACGGCTCACGTAAAATACAATACTGATGCACCGGAGTTGAACAAATCCGCAACCGAACAAGTATCGCGTCGCGTTAACATCTGCTGACGTCAAGGTCAGTATTCTCATTGGCCAAGCAGTAGGAAAAGGATGAGTGGGAATTTGAACGTGGAAAGGTGTCAATAATATACGTCGCGACCGATTCTCAAGAAGCGCCAAAAATGTGTTCGATGAATATGGAACAAACTTTATCAATCGTCTTTCGACAAAATAGTTGAACAACTATCGGTCGACATCTATGTACATTGCCGTGTATTAGCGTGCGCATACACTACACTCTTTACCAAACAGTCGATCCGCCACCGATCAGTTATACAGGAGTACATACACGAATGTTGGAAGTTCTCATTGCCAACTAATTGATTATATATGCATTTTTAATAACTAAACTGTTTAGTCATACTAGAAATTTCGGGGTTCATCGATTTTGACTCAATAGTTTAGTCGCGCAAATAATTGAGTTTATGCACCTAGCTTTAATAACAAGATGGCTAATATTGTAATAAAACACAAGGATACTAAATTATACAAAACGCATGACAATATCAACTATTACCCAATGACTTATCACACACGGCTCCAGATCATTTATCATGGAGAGATTAAAACATAAGGAGACACACATACTAAGACGCCCACTGACGTAACGAACCCAAATAAAAAATAAACCTCATCCTCCCGAGTTTGTTATATTTTTATTAAATAAACCTATACAGGGTATAACAGACCTAGTCCACAATACTTTATGGATAAATATCTGACTAAATTATGAGTCAAAAATGTTTAAAGGATATGTGCATAATCTCAACTATGTCAGAGATATAAGCATTTAATTTTTTATTTATTTATGTGATTGTTTCGATTAATTAAAATATTTTATTCATTCCAAATTATATATTGAATACAACAAATTAAAGGTCATCGAATTTCAAGTGGCTGAACTATTTTTTGTTAGATGATTGATTAATAATTGAACAATTTGGCATTTTTTCGAAGTACGTAGACTTCAAGCTTAACACGATTTTGTAAAAATTTCAAACAATTATCTTTTCTGTAACAGTGCAGATTTCACATACTTCTTGAACATCTTCCACTAGTAATATAGTTAGGTATCCACCCATAAAATATTGTGAACTAGGTCTGTTATACCGTGTATATGAAACTGTGTCTTTTCTATGTTAGATCGTGTTTTTTGTACATGGTTTCCTTAGAGAAACCTAGGCCAACGTTTCATACGTAACACGTGCCATTGTCAAGGCTTTGCCTCAAAATTTATGGTATATGCACTTGCATGCGGATATATAAATCACTCACAGTGGAATATTATATTCCCACGCACAAATACCTTCATATTATAACTTTTGAGGCAAAGTCATGATAATGGCACGTGTTACCGTGTCAAAATTATTTACAAAGAACGCGATCTAACCTAGAAAACATAAATTACGTACTTAAGCGCTAATATAATATATACATTGTGACGTAACGAATGTAGGGTCACGAGTTTTCTCCACTATGGTAATACCATAGTACGCTTTGAGCGCATTTTAAGATGGCGGGTTTTAAGGAAACAGGTCAGACGCGTCGGGAAGCGGCTGGCTTCAGGCCGTCCGCGCTTTCTGTTATAAATAAATCTTAAATCCTAGTCATGGAACTAATTAATATAAAAGGAAACATGCAGTTTTTCCTTTATAATTTCGACATTGATATTGTCAAAAGAGTCTCCCGACGCTGGTAGCATCATCTGTTATCATCAAGGTTATTTATTTCTTTGGACATTTTCTACGATGTCATCTTTCTATTTCGACGGAGAAATTTTGTTGTACCATGGAATTTATTTACAATAGTTTGGTGAAGATAATACAATAATTTCTACTTTAATGCCAGCCCCGGAAGAGATAAAACCAGGAAAGTAATGTTATTTAATACTGAACTTTGGAATTTTAGACGATAATAGGTGTATTATGTTACAAGTAGATACTTTTGAACGGTGAGGATATATAACTTTTTAGGTTATGAATTTAGTTCATAATGAGTTCAACAATTATTGTATATCTAACAATCTTCCATGAAAGTCTATATTAATTTCAAATATGAATTAAATATACTAATTCGAAAGATGTACATATAAAATAAATTTTACCGAAAAATATTATTGTTGCGCCATCGGGATTCGAACCTGGATCTGTTTTCTAATAGGGGAAGGTGCATTATCCAACTATGCTACAGCGACAATATTTGTAGCGACAAATTTTCAAACCTATATGTTACCTTTTTTGAGAAGTAAGGTAAGGTAGATGGCTCTTTCAAATAATGAAACGATTAAATGTATTAATATCAAAAAAGGTAACATATAGGTTCGACGATTTGTCGCTAAAACATTGTCGCTGTAGCATAGTTGGATAATGCACCTTCCCCTATTAGAAAATAGATCCAGGTTCGAATCCCGATGGCGCAACAATAATATTTTTCAGGAGAACACATTCTTATTGTGAAGTTGTAATTATTCAGAACATAGGTCTGTGATATTTTAAATATGAATTAAATAATTAAAATAAGGTAGATGGCTCTGTCAAATGATGGAACGATTAAATGTATAAATATCAAAAAAGGTAACATATAGGGTCGAAAATTGTCGCTAAAAATATTGTCGCTGTAGCTTAGTTGGATAAAGCACCTTCCCCGGTTAGGAAAGAGATCCAGGTTCGAATCCCGGTGGCGCAACAACAATATTTTTCGATAAAATTGATTTTATATGTATATCTTTACAATTAATATATTTAATTCATATTTATAATATTTTTCGATAAAATTTATTTTATATGTACATCTTTCTAATTCATATTTATTTTATCTGCGTAATTAATTTGATTTATTCTAAGATGCAGCTGGCTTAAATCATTCTCAAATAAAATCCTCAGAATCTGTGATTATTGTGCCATTAGTGTTGATATAATTTTCATAGATTATATATTAAATGCAGTCGTCTAATTTTATTTAATGATTAAAAATCTTGTAAATGTAAAGTAATCATTGGTATATTATTTAATGATGAATTACATGCTATTTTTCTATTTCGTAATAATATAAATTTCTTTAAATGTTGGTAAAAGTAATTTCCGTATCATCTTATTTAAAAGATTTTGTTTACACGATAGGGTGGTGAAACGAGATGTAGAACGTATGGTAGAAATTTGGTACAGGGACAGAACGATAAAGACTCAAGGATCGACCGGGAAAAACACGACCTACCTGGATTTTCTCTGCTGTAGACACGGCTCTCCCGAACTTCAGGAACAACTTCGCTGATTCACATGAAGTATTCTGAACACAATAGTAGAAAACCGAAAAACAACTTTAACAAAAAAAAAACCGTTCTGCGTAAACCACAGAAAATTATATCATCAGTATTAAAAAGCTTATTTCCAAATCTTTTTGTCCCAGGTTCCGGCATTCCTCTCCTTCCTAGAAACCAATTACACCGAAATCAAATATTAACACGGACCCAAAACTAAGCGGTGGCCTCTTCTCGTGGGACAATTAGAAGCCGACGCCTTTTAACATACTTACATTCGTAATGAACCTTTGCATATGTAATAAATACACACGATGAATGTAAGTATTTTTATCCAGCGACGCTCCGAGCTCTCGGGCCCATGACTCTGGGTCCGTATTCCTAGACCTCGGGCTCTTTCTCCACCGGGCCCGGGCCCCAGTATTTGTGCGGAGAGGGGGGGGGGGCGACAACGTGCGAACACCGCCAAGCGGGCAGGTGACCCCCATCGCGTTAGCCACCTCATTCCGCAACAGTGAGAAAATTATTATTAAAGAAAACACATTCTTATTGTGAAGTTGTAATTATGTAATTATTCAGAACATAGGTCTGTGATATTTTTAATACTAATTAATAAGGCATGGGGAGACCCACATAATGAAATGCGTTCAATTATTCCTATTTGGACATTAAAAGAAATTAAGAAATAGATATAGCTTTACGTCTATATGTCTACTAAGGAAATAACTATATTTAAAAAAAAATTAGAATTTAATTATAAATTATTTAGATTAATTTAAAGGAGTTAGAAAGATGCGTATATAATTGTATATACAATTGAATGCACCTATAATCTGCCTGTTTTTTACAAAACCAATCGAAATAAACATTTGTATAGATACTCTGCCCAAAGCATAGACATCTCTAACCTTTAACCATCTCACCCTCCCATGATATAAATGCGTATTATACTGAATTCTTCAGTTACAAATTCTACTCAATTCTTCAATATAACAAAGTGTCAATATACAATGTCAAATGTTGAAGCACTTTTTTAATACTTTAAAAGGTGAGTTTCACGAAGTTGATGTCATGAATGTTATGTTTTTACTTACATTAGGAAGATATACGATCTTAAGAATTGGAATGTCGCTAAACCTTGTGTTTCTTTAAAAATGTAGGTTAACAATACGATAATATGAATTTACTGTTTCGTTTTATCATCAAATTTTGTCGCAATTAATTTTAATTGACAAATTTCACGTGCCTTCCGTCGTTTGTGCAACCGAAGTGACGACAGAGCGCGTTGTCTTGTCGAAGATGCGGCACGGAACTACTCCCGTCCTCTCCGGCGGACCTCCCGACTGCTATCAGAGGAGATCTTCGCTCGCTGTTACTCCATTCGGCCGCGACGATCCGCGCCGGTTAGACGCGTCGAAGCCTCGCAGCGAAGCCTTTCGATCGCGATACATCGAGACATCGACGGTCGTCTTGCGGAGAAAACTCGAAAAAAAATATACGGTTTTTAAATTTTAAAATCACCGTATTATCGGGACAGTTTTTTTTTCTCTTTCTGCTGTGTAATAATACATCTTTAATTGACCGTATTTTTCACGTCATTAAATCTATTTATGATTATTGTAGTCATTAAGAAAAACTCTTAACGAGACGGTTTACAGTTGAGATATTTAAATAGTATAAAGTGTCGTTTGGGACTCTCGTCGTGTGCCGTGTGCTATCTGGAGGATTGTTCAAACGTGTTATTGTTTCATGTGCTGTAAGAGAATTATGTGTTTTGTGGTTGGTTCTGTGTGATGCTGTGTTTTTGTGTATTTGTTGTCGGCGATATTCTCCCAGAGCGACGCGCAGATTGAAAGGTAATAGCCGGAAAATACGTTTTATATTCCTTGTATGAGGGATTTTTTTTTTTTTGCCTTTACGTTCTGAGAAAAAATATCGCCAGCAGTCAACAGAGTCCATTGAATTGAAATTTATGATTTTATACATCTTGATGAAACTATTTATTATATTTACTGTTAGTAATACTGTAAAATGTATAATTTCCCATACATAGGGTCGTGAATGTTAGTTTGATTATATTTCTCACTACTATTTCATTTTTCTGTAGGTACATAAGTACACCGTTTAAAGTTTTTTTTACACGGCCGTATTTTTCTCAAAACAAAAAGGACTAAATTTATTTATTTGTATTTATATCTAGATAAGGCTTAGTTAGACAAACTAAACTGTGCCAGTTAAAAAAAAATTTTCTCAGTTATTTAATTGTTTCTTAAAAATTACTGATATTTCACTTTCAGTATCAACGTATAATAAGCAAAATATAGTTATCCAAAAATAAATTGGAAAATAATTTAATATCAATGTAGGTATGTGTGTAAATAATACAAATGTGAAATATATGATTGCATGTGTATTTTATATTATAAATATATAGTTATGATCGTTTTATGAGTATGTGATGTATGTATCACTGTGTGGTAACTATCCCGAAAACTCGCAGTCAGATATGGTTTTGACCGCAAATTTTAATAATTGTAATTTATGTTATTCAGAATTAGAAAATATCCAACTTTTAAGTAGGTAAATAATTACTCGTATTAAAAATGATTATTAAATGAATTTTTTAATTATGTGCTCCCTAAATGATATTTTTAATGGCATCTTCAGGACTGCACCTCTTTGGAATTTAAACATAATGTTTGTAGTCTTGAAATGATACGTATCAAGCTATAAACAAGATTTATGATTTATTGTGTGAAATGTAGATACTCTATATAAAACCACAATATTAATTAAAAATATCAATCAGTTTCTGTTATAGACGATCTAAGCGCAATTTATGACACTGAACTTAATTTTATGTCATCATTTTGATAAAATTCTAAGAAGGCTTTAAAATTATTTGGATATGTATCGAGAGTGGCAAAAGATTTTAAGAACCTCAACACATTAAAACATCTATATACATGATTAGTGAGAAGTCATGTTGAATATTTGATTTAATAAAAATGAATTGATAATTCTGGCGTCTGCTATCAGATTACTCAAAGGTATTTGAGATTCTGTAAAAATAAGCTAGAATCAATATATCTTTCAAATAATGGAACGATTAAATGTATTAATATCAAAAAGGTAACATGTAGGTTCGAAAATTGTCGCTAAAAATATTGTCGCTGTAGCATAGTTGGTTGGTTGGATAATGCACCTTCCCCGGTTAGGAAAGAGATCCAGGTTCGAATCCCGGTGGCGCAACAACAACATTTTTCGATAAAATTGATTTTATGTGTATATCTTTCTAATTAATATATTTAATTCATATTTGAATATAATTCGACTTTTGATCAACTTTTTACAATGCGCATTCTCACTCAATTGAAAGAATACAACATAAATTTCTGAGATTTGCAAATTATAAACTAAATATACCACAAGAGCAATTAAATTATAATTTTGTTGATTTTGATGATATTCAATGAAATTATTAAAGCTGACCGAAAGCATAATTATTTTTGATCTAGTATGTCTATTTATTATTTTGCATCATAAAATTGATGGCCCTGATTTATTGCAGCTAATCAACTTTAATGGAAGAAATACTAGATTCATTTTACCTTATTACTGTAACAATATTGGGACGGTTGCTCTGTTTAATTCTCCATTACACAGAATTTAATACATAACGTAACGAGTATGCGGATGTTACTGATGTATGGATCGTAACATTACCGAAATACAGAGGAATTCTGACATGTTTGTTTATGACTGGCAGATCGAAGGTACTGCGTTGAGTCCAACACAAGCTGCTTACAAAGAATGTTAATCAATATTAACATTTATAAATAATAAAAAAAATGTCGAATTACTGTACTTTGTAAACTTTATATTTCCTGAATTTTTTCTGTGTATTATTTTTACCGAGGATTTTAACTTTTATGATGTACTTTTTGTTTTTATTTTACTCTATGTATTACTGTAATATATTATGTCTAATGTAAAAAGCTCAATTGGAGCCGTTAATTTAAAAATAAATAAAAATATGTATCAAAATATTATTATTACTTCTCTTAACCGATCCATTCGTTTATGTATTATTTCATTGGTAACACATTACAATCTCCTGAGTTGACCACGGTCAATAGTCTTTAGCCTATGTCGTATATCGCCCATCTCAAACACATTCAATCTTCTGAATAAATCACACTGAAACATTGCAGTAAGCACATAATAATCTAAATACATCCCAGACAGATAAAAATGGAAGATCATTTGTATAAACACGGTACCCATTTATTGTACTGAATGGAAGATCAATTCTTCAGCATCGAAACTTTCATTGATAAAAATCCTATTTCGTTTCGTTTTAAAGTGTGACTATCCATGTTATCTGCATCACATTTCGTACAATACTACACTTTCTGTTCTCTTACATATCATCTTAACAAATGGTATCAATGACAAATTTGTCAAATCATTGACTGATTTAATTTTAAAACAAATTAAATTGAAAGATGTACATGTAGAATGAATGTTTCAAAAAAACATTGTTGTCGCTACCGAGATTTGAAGCTGGATCTCTTCATATCCATAAAAAATGCATTAATCGATTATGCTACACCAACTCAGTAAGTTGATGACAAGTTTTCGAACTTGTATGTTGCACTTTAAAATTGATGTATCTATCGTTCCATTATTTGAAAGCCATCTTCTTTATATTTATGGAATATTAAACACCTTTAAATAAAATCCGATAGAAGTCTAAGGATATCGGGTAGGTCGAACATTTGTCACACTCGATTCTCTGGTTCTTCACATTTCGTAATACCTGGCGTTCCCATCTCAAAGATCTTCTCAATCACTTCCATCGCTCTAATATCTTCATGTCATCAAGTACTGAAACATAGAAAGACAGGAAGAAATGGAAATGACTCGGGCTGCCGATCTTCATATAATTAAATGATGAAGTTAAGCACTGCATGTAAAAAAATTGAATGTCGTGATTTTCCCCTACCCTCGGTATGTTTCGACAACCCTATATAATTAATTGTAAAATTTTTCAGTCAATTGAATGTCGGGGAGGTAGGAGCGTGTGAAAAATCGACCTGTTTTAGAAAATTTAATCGAGAGATTTTTATCTACATTAATTGCGAGTTTATTTATAAAAATATATATATATATTATATTAATATTAATTAACCATTATTGCTCGACCGCTACGCGAGCTAGATTTAAAAAAAAGATTAATAGCGTCACGCGAGCATTACCGGAGATTCTTTATCTCCCCGTTAAACCGCATTTTAACTAAGAAGGTCTTCATTTTAAAACGTTGACGATATTAACGTGGATCACAATGAAAAAACAAATCAAACCTTCATGCACGAAAAGTGTTTTATTTTGTGCGAAAAAAGTTTTAGATTTCAAAGAAATACTGTCTTGTGCTATTGCACCTCGGGTGCCAGAAATATAGGAAAAGGAAAAAAGGACACACCGAAATCCGCTTTTTCTGCACCTCCGAATGTAGTGGTAATTATATCACTATTTTTCTAAAGGTCGATACATTAACTCGCGGAGTCCTTCGAGGTTAATATCAGCGTGTGACCGTTTCGATTCAAGGTCGCCGATCTACTGACCGCGCTCGCTAGCGGCGGGGGAGGGAATGGATGGTGGGAGGCATTGCAGGTTCGTTCAAGGTATATCACATAAAAATATAAATCCCAAACACTATCATGGTTTCATGAAACAAATTTTAATGTCCTTTTTTGGACACGATTCTTATTATTATTATTAACAAGCCTGATCTGCCATCTCGAGAAAAAAGTAAAAAAACAAATTTATCAATATAGCTATATCAAATTCTCGGGGCCAGTGGCGGAAGAGATTTTTATCGGATAAAAACAAAACTGTTAAAATTTTCAAAATTTAACAAGAACCGAAGTTATGAACGATGTAAAAAAAAAGTTCACGTCCAGTACTTACTATACCTGATACATCAAAGCGATTGTAAATAAGCCATTTCGAGAACAGAGACTGATTGTGAGTGACGTAAAAGTTTTTGTTTCACATTTTTCATTATCAATCGGCTTTAATCGGTGAGAAAATTAAAAAAAAAAATGTTTTTACATCGAAACACAATAAAAATATCAGTCAATCAATTTGAAAATGGCACGTTCCGCGAGTTTCGGAAACGTGTCGTTTGCAAAGTTCACCGGAAATCTCGAATTCTAGTGGAGTATTTTTTTTTAATAATTGATTTGTGACAGTTATATAAATCAAACGATTTGTTTGTAAAAAATATTTTAAACCTTGAAATGTACATTGGTGACGTTATTAATATTTACGTGATATATCATTTCAAATGATATATTCTCACTGAATGCTTGGTGCTCTGCATGTGAGATGGAAAAGAACCCCCGAATTTTGGGAATAAGTTCGTTATACATGAAATATAGAGAATCAAACATTATCCAAGTAATTGAGACGAGGATTTAAAAAAAAACTAATGAAGTAAGTGATTAAACTAAAATCCATTAGGTAAGGTAAAACAAACAAATAAAAAGTAAAGTACCAACTTTAGTGGCGGCATTTAGCAAATTTTAAAATTAAGCGGTAAGCGGATCAGTTAATCTAATACGAGAATAGGTATAAGTAGAATAAATATGCAATATGTTATTTTTATCATATCGCTGAATATTATAAAAAAAGAAATGATTAAAGAATAAAAAAGAAACGTAGTCAACACTCGCTTGATGTATTCGGTTGTTTGGAAACGGCCGCATCGAGCCGAACACAATCGAAAGTAAACACTGGCTCAAGTAAAATGCTAACGATTTGTGCCGTTTGATGGAATAAATTAAAATTATACCATCATTTCATATTGTGATTAATTAGCTCTATTAAAATAATCTCTTATCAAAATTAATACTCGCCGCAAGATTGCTGCGCGATATAAACCTTCGCTCGAGTTGGCAATGATAATATGTATGTATACACGAATGATAAAGTTACCAAGTTATAATAATTAGCTAACTGTTGAATATTTAACAAATCATAGGACCATATTAATATTTTCTATCGAGAGGGAGATCTCGTAAACTTTTAAATATCCTAAATGAATTGTGATATCCTCTATGTGGGATATCTGTTAACTTATTATTATGTGCGGGATAGGGTAGCGTAAGAATAACCCGACGTGGTAATAATACTCTGTATTATAACAACGCTATACAGTTATAAGTCAATTAGAAGAGATGCGTTTCGAGCAACGGCTCAGATGCGAGATAGCGCGCCCGACTGCCGGGCGATCTTTTATCCCTTTCGTTCGCGTGTCATTCTTGCCAACATATGCGCATCGCACATTCGCTGTATATCACAAGAGCAATATTAAATAGCTTCGCCGATAGCTTTTTATCCTATATAAAGTAGTCAGGACTATCAAATATTTTTTACTCAACTAAAATTATTACCATTATACAATGAAAAGTTGGAACCTATTCATAGATTCAAATACGAATGCACATCTGAGTATGCACAATATTTATAAGAAAGTTCTGGATTATTTTGATTGGTTTATGCGGGGTTTTGATAGGCTGACGAATGCCGCTTAAGAAATAGGAATAAAACATACCTATATGATAATCACAAATAATCTTAATGTCTTATATACATTAGTCACCCTTGTTTGGAATTTAGGGAAGTGGTGGTGGTTTTTAAAGTTACAATGAATACAACGTTTGGTCAAGGCAGCGTGAGTGATATTCGAGGATTGGTGTGGAGTGAATATTTTTTCTCCGAGTCCTGGAGGGCAACTAAGCAAAATTTAAAACGGATGTCTTTCCATATAAAACATATATATATATCTTTGAAGAGGGAGAAGAGAAGGAGTGTCTACGATTGCACTTAAATAATATTCAGGCAAAATTTAAGACAGGGATACATTTAGTGTTATAAATATATATGACTATGTTCTATCTTTCATTTGTCATCCAATCACTCCATTCGATATTTCTCCGTCCTGGCTTCCAATCGTTCATCGTTTATCGCCTTATCATGTCTTCTAATCGCTCATACACTAACTGTTACGTACTTGTCTCTTAAGTACGTCTTCACTGTACACCTCGTAATGAGAAAGCCCAAAAAATACTCTTTGTAACAATTACACGTTTATTACAGTAATATACAATTTAGTTACAAGGTATATAGGTATAAGTCAATGAACACGGAGAGAGAGAGCCGCGCCCTGACGCGCGTTGCCCTTTATAACCCCGCACATACGCCCCAGTGGTGCGGCATTCACACACACACACGACTATACGATCCCAAGGACATCGCATTAATACTCGTACGTATTTATTTTTATGCAGGGTTCTAAAAAGTAAATGCGCAAAATCTATTTTAGTTCAATGTAGAGAACACATAAAACATTAAATTAAATTGTAAAATAAAAAAAATTTAATCGAGGTCTGTAATAAATAAATAATTGAGTTTATTTAAGAACGTGGAATACGAAAAAATCTCGCTGGCATATTTAGTCTAATCGTAATAGTAAAATTATGTCCGGATTAGCTTTGAAAATGAGAGAATACATTTCGGTAACGAGACTCCGCAAATGAATGAATTCAATATTATGTCCACGGGCTTGCAGCAGAATGGCCATAATGACATGTTGTCGGTAACGGAGGCCGCCTGTGGTTGTGATATTAATTCTTACAAAAAGTGCGCTCCGGAATGCCATCGGCTGTGCTCGCCGGAGCCTCATCTGCGTAACTGTACCCTTAATTGATGAATTTAGCTGTTCACCTTCTCATCTTGTCTCACTTTGCATTTTGAACTATTCAGATGTGTTCAGTTTCTTACTGTTTTGTAATGGTCATAAAGGATTATTACCAGATACCGAGTGGATGAAATAATCGACTGTCTCCAATTCGTGTTGTCAGGCCCTCTGGACGACTAAGCTGGTAGTGATATTTTGTAAACCATCTTGTTTTACGTCGTTTTTATCTAGGGCAGACTCGTAGCACTTTCCGCTCGGTCCGTCCGACCCTCGACCCTGGTAGTCACCGCAAACTTGTTGTTGTAGCTCTCTCTTCTGGAAACCTGTCTAAAGAATTGTGCATGTCACATGTAAGAGTCGTTCGCGTATGTATGTACATATGCACAATAGATACTAATTTAAAAAATAAATAGACACGCAAATAAAAGCAGACACAATATCAGACTCACTCATAGTCACATGGACCCCACCATAACACATGGATCCTTTTATATAATTTAATATATTTGCTACATGCGTACAATAGATATATGGATGATACAGAGCGCCATCTAACGATCATATCGTAACTACAGATAGTATAACAGATAGCAGAGTAAGGAGTCCGTGTCCATCGGCGACCCACTCTGCGGAGCAATTACTTCTCTGCCGCACCTATTCCTGACAAACAATTCGCTATAAATTGATACTTACGTTTCTGCTTTGTAATTATTCACACCGTCCTTTGGTCAATTAATTCAGTCTACTAAATGTAGATACTGTGTTTCTCAATACAACTATAAAAAAAAAAATCCTAACTGTCAAATCAAGGTGAATACTAAAGTAATTCAAGCACGAATGATGGGCCGACATGTGGAGACGATTTGTCATTCTAATTTATATATTTATCCAATACCTCCATAAGGAACAGATGAAGACAGTTCAGTTTATAATGCGAAAATTTATATTGCATAGAATTTTAAATTGATAATTATTATTGTTTGCAGCGTTATGTAAGAAAATGTGAATATCTCCCGTTAGTTGATTTATCTGTTGACCTTTCTATGATTTATCTAACGTTGGATGAGATGATTCCAAAATACATACATCGCGAAACTGCTTTGAAATGGAAACGTTACTGAAAAAAACCCACTTTTGTTAATAATAAAGCGCTAGTTACCTGTAGTACTTGTTAATTTTTTTTTTGTAAACATAATAAACTTGTGATTGTTTTTTCTTTAGTTATAATATTGAGAAACTTAATGTTTAATATGTATTTTATTTCAATAAGGTTTTTAACATATTCACACAAGCGAGATTGGAATGTTGGTAAACAATATTATCATAACTAGTTAATGTTTACATCAGCTGTAATCATGATTAAATAGACGTATTAACAGTGGATCAGGGCCGTTGCCGCAATTTTTTTTAAATAATCTAAAATGTATCCATATACTTAATTAGGTATTGCGACGTATACGATATAAATTTATTTTTAATATACAGATTAACAATAGATCGTCAATGATCCCGATTTAATTATATTAAAGTATGATTAGAATGACATTAAGTGTAAGGTAAAAAAAAAATAGAACACTTGGGGAATACTTTTGTTTTGTGGTTGAAAATTAGAAATACTGTTGAAAATTAAAATAAAAAGTTACATCACTAATTGACAATAATTGAGGAGAATGAACTACATATTTAGAAAAGTGCCTACAGAACATACAATGTTAACAATATTCAATCACTTATCAAGTGTGACTTTTCACAGTCTTCAGCATTCGAAAGTAAATGTTGCGAATTTGGGTTTTAAAAGCTGGGTAAAAAAACTTAGAAGCAATTTGAATGAGTCGTGATAATTCACCGATCTGAACACAAAACCGAGCCGTTTCGTAGATTTATTACAATTCAATTAATGTAACTTTTAAGCTAACAGGGTGAATAGATCAATGACACTTTATCAATTGATATTATTACGATTTTTGCTAAAGAGATCGATATATTCTGATTACTGTAGGTACTGTCAGACATCATCATCTTGACCAGAACTCCCCAGGTTTCATAATCACGGTCACACATCGGACATATAATAAAAACATTTATATGCTGTATAGAAAAAATGCCACTTTTGACTCACCGGTGTGATTGTGATTGATATTCGATAATATCAGTGATTAAAAACTGTGACTGTGATCACAGTTTCATTATTAATACAAAACACGAAATAAATAAATAAAATATAAACATAATTTTGAGCGTATTCAAACATTATTTGCGTTAAAAACATATTCTAGCATATATAAATAATATTTATAATCTAATTTAATATCATTATTAAGAGAATAAAAACCCATAAAAAGATGCGAGTTTATTGTCAGGGTCAAATTCTCAGCATTTCGCAACGTTTTGGCAGAATCACGAATTATAACGTCATTCCGTCATGAATATTTTCGTTTCATATGAACATGCGCCGAATCATAACCGAATATAAATAAAAAAATCACGATATTCCCAGATATTCAATCGCTGATAGTGAGTGTGATACAAAGATATCAGTGATTTTGATCACTAGTATAAACGATATCTATCCTCTATCTTACATCAGGTCCTACACTGTCAATACATTGTTTGAACGTTTTCCTTCTTAAGTGGGCGCTGTAGTGTTAATGAACAATGATCCACGTATCGAACGTCACATTTTCGTCATTACATTTCGGCTTTCACCCACTCGCGCTTCATTCCATTGTCACTTGTGACCTTTGCCGCGAATGGCCGATCGCCTCCTGTCGCAGAAGCGGCGCGCATCTTCGGCCGCGAGTGCCATCCGATCGCCTCTCTCCCGCCGCGAAGTACTTTGGTTATGCAAGGTGAAATGGTTTTGGTACATGGGTAATCGTGATGCGGGCCGATTCAAAGTGTTATAGCTTAATTATTGTGATGCTGAGGAGATCAAGAGATTTTTTAAAGATTCTCTAGTTTGCTAGATCATATAAAGTAATTAGTTAGTTATACGCGTATCTGTTGGCATTGTTAGAAATGATCTTATACTTTTTAATGCGATTTAATGTGTATACATTAAACATGAGAAGATTTTGTCCGAAGATTATCTTCCGTTTGAACTTTCGGAAAATACAACAAGATGTAAAATTTGTATATATTTTTTTATAGAGTGTATAATCAGAAATTTAACATGTGCATAATTTGAAAATAAATGTTAATATTTTCGTAGAAAGCAATCACTTTGTGGTTGAGGAAGAGACAGTATGTTAATGTTCCGTCTAACTTAATATGTATTCTCTCTCTCTCTCATGCATATAATTTTATATTCTATCTCTCTCTATAAAAATAGTGCACTTATATATATATATATATATAAGTGCACTCTTTTTGTATTCATTGTTAGTTTTAAATACGTCCTGACGAAGCTTGAGCTAAGCGAAACCGGCTGCCGTGTAATAAAATTCGTGGTTTCATACAAAGTGATTGTATTTTATTTAACTTAAAAGTTCATAGTTAAAAGGTGCAGACGTTTTTGATGAAATGAAATATACGTAATGCGAGAGTAATAGTGAATGTATACGGATGATATCTCGTATCACTCTTTTTAGTATTTGTTGCAGTCACTTTAGAGATGTGGCGTTGACATCGTACGCTTCGTAATTTCAGGAATTCTGTACATAAAAAAAAGACACTATCCACAATATGTAGGCGGAGAATTCTTGCGTACATTGTTTGGCGTATTGCTAGAAAAGATAGACCGAAATGTACAAGAACTATTGGTCTCCAAAAAAATGGCCAGACCAAGAAATCTAAAAAATCGCATATTATGATGGGTTGACTGCGGTTACCTGAACGCACCCATTTATATATCATAATCCCTGTTGACGCACTTACCTATTTCCCAATGGCGTGCAGTAGGTATAGATTTAGGTTATGCTGTTACCAATGATATTATACAATCATATATTATATATGTAATACAATATATGTACTTTCGTTTAACCAACGTCTTTAGACAAAATCGATCCGTCGTTTATACGAATCTACCATGTATTTATTTATAATTTTAGAGTACTATTAATAGTGTTTTTAAAGTTTAAGTTTTAACGTAAAATAATACTTTTTTACCCATATAAAAAATATATGGACGTTTTTAAGAACGTTTTCTAAGACTGAATATGATTAATTTATTGTTTGAAAATCCTTCACGTAACAACAAAATCTTACGAGTATGATCTCCTAAAAATAGGTAGGTCGTATTCTTCCTTGTTTCTGGTTGGTCCTGTGAATCTTTGCTGTTCCCAATTGTTTCGATTCATCTCACATCCCAATTACAAATTCCCTTACGTACAACATACATAAATAGAAAATATGTGTGATAGCTGCGTTTAACACCCAATCTAATCTTTTAATATACTAAAGAGGGAAAATAGTTGCTAATCTGTAGTGTTTTATTATATTTGGAATAAGATATGTAAAAATGCTAAAAAATACATTTTATACGTAGTTTGATAAGTCATGGCGTTTTTTTTATAAATGGTTATTAGATGTGACATTTTTGGTAATATCCGGTATATTTGTCATGTATGCATATATGTAATATATCCACAAAACGCTGTCAAGCTTCAGAATCGGTCACCGGCTCACCAGCACCGACCATGGCCAGCCGCTGGCACCATGCTGGGCCCGTTTAATCGTTATCTGTTTGGCTCGCAATTTGAAATGTCACATGGGGCTCGTGTCCCGAATGCGTTATCAGCCAAACAATGTTACGGACGACCGGCAATCTGTGAAATTCGTTGGCGTTTGTTTTTGCAGGGTTTAACTACAACTGTGGGTCACTTTGCGAGAGCATCTTTCAAACTAGACAAATACCAATAACAACACCGAGGTTATAATAGATTATTTCATCGGAAGAAATCTATTAAATTAACGTGTGATTCAGATTCATAGAGTTTATAAACAAAATTATTTAATTAACAATATTTGAATATGTTTAAATTTTTTTTGTAAGAACACACAATTAGTGGATGTTTACCGCCAAAGTCAATGTTATTAAGACAAATATTGTTAATATAATATACTGGTCTAAATAATAAATATGTAAAATTGAAAATTGACTTTTTAGGCGTTTTGATGGTTCTAAAAAATA